>VXBW01003601.1:63790-242643 GCA_013400375.1 Thinocorus orbignyianus | reverse complement strand
AAAGAAAAAAAAAAAAGGGAAAACAAAAAAGGGAGAGAGGGAGAGGAAAAAAATCTTTTCCTGTTTCTTCCCTGAGGCTGAACTGTTTATCACTCCATCCTTGTTCGATAGAAGTGAATTTTATAATAAAATTTTCCCTAATCGGGCTCTGTCAGTGAGGTGTCTTATCGTGGGGAGGAAAATGACACCGATCCTATCGAAAAACAGAGACGATGTCACAGTGTCCCCAATCACAGCTACTCAGCTTCCATATCTACCTTCTCCACAAACACCAAGCACTGCTTTTTCATAAGAACATCAAAACCTAGCGAAGTCATTAAAATTGCACCCGCGTAGAGTTGCAGGGATCAGCCGCACTAGCGCAAAATGGGATGTGGGAAAACAGACTCTCTAAATGTGCTAATTCCATTGTCACGTGTTTACGGCTTAATTTTAATCAGTTAAAAAAGCCACACATTGCAATAAATTGGCATTATCTTCTGTGACACCAGAGGACACAGTTGGTTCAAGGATTTAGAGGGTCGCTGGCAACAGTATATAGTGTTACAGACAAAGTATTTTTACGCTTGAACTACGGTAGCTAAGGTGCAATCCCCAGTTAAGACGACAAACAAAGACTATAACCCACACAGTACTAAGTTCAACACGCAGACCACCTTCAGCCTGGAGACAGGGTAGAATGCTAAACTGAATATTGCTGAAGAGCGTTTTCTAATTTAACGGTTAAAGGTAATTTGTTGGCCACTCTAACTGAGGTTGCGAGTCACTTGTGTTCTCTTACGTGTCCTGTACCAAAATGAAGAAAGAGCTATTGGAAAAATCCCTTTGCTGTATTTGCATTCCATTTCTAAATTGATGGCGCTTGTTTACATCGTGCCATTAGATTTCTTCCTCAAAACTAAGCATTGCTTTTTCTCTTCCTCTGCTCACGGAAATGTAGGTAAATCAGCCAATGCGAACTGAAACGTGATAGCCATAATGCTGCTGCTTCCAATGAAAGGTTTATGGAAAGTTTAAGTTTTCTAATTAGGTAGTATCACAGGTCACATGAGAATTGTACATGGTATCCGTCTCTACTCCTCCCATTTTCTTTCTTTTCCTTCCCCCCTCCCCCTTGGACTTGTTCTTTCACTTGGATATGGCTGATCAAAATGTTTATAAGCAGCAGGAGAATTATTTTCTGTAGAGCAGTATCATCTAACTAATAAACATCCATTTCAATAAAACCGCATCTATAAAAGTTGTCTAGTTTTATTTCAATGGATCAAACACGAAAAATGTGTGTGACTGGTTTAATTCTAGAATGAGCAAAGAGAAGGCAACCATAGAAACACTTGGGGCAGGAATTTAACTTTTACTGAATAAACAGCTCCTTTTAGGATGTGAGCGCTTCCGTAGCCGAACACAAATGGCTGTTTGAAACAGCCCTGAAGAGCACCACTAAATAAGTACACAAAGTCATTACTGCAGAAAACAAGATGTGTTCAGTGTCGGATGCAGGTCATCGCTCTGCTGTTTCCAACATTTTGATATTTGGGCTTGGATAATTTAGTGCCAAGTGTGTAGCATATCATTTCTGTGCATTCTAAGCCCTGCAAGCTCTTCAAAAATAAACATGAAAACAAGCAAAGAAACTATTAACAATCAGCGCTGAACAGCATTAGCAAATAAAGTGAAATTAGTGTGTGGATCTCTGTTGCATAGAAAGAAATAGGATCATTTGACATATTTGGAAACAAACCTGCAAAACTGTTTTAGATGGGAAACAAAGGGACATTATGTGAGCTTGAGTTAAAACCAGGATTTTTTCATTAATTGCATGTTTATGAAAAAGAAGAGATGTTAACAATGAAGAAACAAAATCTCTAAATATATAAACAAGGGTTTATACTCTACAAATTAACTTATGCACAAATAAGTGATACCCTGGAACAAATTCACTGTCTTATTTTTCTTACTTCAATATCTACTTTTTGTGCTTGCAGTTTTCTTACTGATTTGGGTTTGTAACATGATGCAAGCTATGGGTTTTGTGCTTCTTACCTGTTTAAACAGCTTGAGTAAATATGCGGGGTCATTTTATTAGAATAATAGAAAAAAAAGAATTGAGTGCAAATATAAAACACTGTTCTCTTCTATGTCTGGATTAGGAGCGAACTCTGCATGACAAAAAAAAAGACTTCTTTATGTCAGTATACTTGGCTTTATAAAGACCATTATGACTTTGTTCTCTAAAACAAAATACCAACATCTAATTGTTGGCAAGATTTTAGTTGAGAGTTTTGCCACTCCGTTTCTATGCATATGTGCTTATATTCTGTTGGGAAGAAAATAATGTGGGGTTTTTGTTTTTTTTTAAAAAATCTTTTTATTTTTGTTTAAAAATCTGGCAAATTAGCTGGGGGAGTGTTTCTTTACCTAAACGAAGTGCAGCGCTTGCGGGGTTTCCCCAGTTAAGACCCCCCAAGATTGTTGAGCTCGCTTCTACCAAGTGATACAGGTCATGACTTGTCAGAGCTGAGTTCAGGGCATCCACTGCGAGTGGGCTGGCTGGCATTACAGCCTGCCTGGAAATCATTGCCCAGTTTTTTAGAGGCGTGAGCTGGTCAGTCCCTGGCTCTCTCTCTCAAAACTGCCCGATTTTTACAATCCACACTTAGATCCTGTGCTGTAACTGGTTTGGGATCGTAATAGAGAGGAATTACTGAATTTGGTTGCTTTGAACTGGGTGCGGGTTGGGGTGGGGAAGTGGGAGAGCTGGTTGATGTTAGATGTATAGACAGGAGGAGAGTGTTTGTTGGTGCTTATATTTGCATGTGGCTGTGCTAAAATTCTTAGCTTATGGTTATAAGCTAAGAATTTACTTGTTACTTAGAGCAGAGCAGTAAAATATTTTACACCGAATCTATTGCTTTGAAAGCAGAAGTGTAAATCTGAGAAGGTATTTTGTCTCTGCACAGATGAACACAAAACAGCCAATATTAATGTACCCAAATGTGTGTTCTGAAGGTTATGAGGTGAAAGCGTATTTTTTTATATATGTATATACATGTTTACATTCTGTAGTATCTTTTTGATATGAGATGAGTGAAAAATCATTGTTTCAGATCTGGTTTTACAGAAAAATGTCAAAATAATTGATGCTTATTTATGAATTCTACACAGAATCACTTGAGTTTCATCTTTTTATGTTGTGGATAATTTCATTAATTTAGATTTATGAGTATGCATATTGTATTAAAATAGCCTTTCATTTATGCAGCTCATCACTTTTGTAAATTGTAGGTGTGTTTGCTTATCTAAACGCAACAAAACCAGAGGGTTGGCACTCATTTATAAAACTACAAACTTCTTGTGTTATACTTTTGCACACATAGGCTGCGCCATTGAGCCACCAGTCACATAAAGCTGTTTTCTTACTTGATATTGTGTAATGGGTGGAACTAAAGATGTACTTAACAGAACTGGCTATCAACATCTTTTCGTGTTTGTTACCATAATGGAATTTGGGGGAAATGCAGCATGTTTCTAAGTGCCTACTTGTAATGTTAGTCAGTGTCTTCTAAGTTTGACACTATTAGATTTTTGGGGGATCTATAAATATGCTGTAGTTACTTTTTAATACAGTGCTTATAACGCAGTTATTTGTTCTTTTGAAATGTATATCAATTTCCTATTAAACATTTATCCACATACCAGGGATATTAATAATAAATTTACCAAAACCAGCATCTGGCTGTATTTGAGTAAGAGTTAAAAATACAGTGTTGTTAATGTGCAAGTTGTTAAAAGGTGTTTTTCCTGAACAGGATTTAAACTTAATTCATTTCAAAAAGATGTCTGTTACTCCGATTATAGTAACTTCTTCAAAAAGTACAAATATACTTTAAGATATATATATGTGTATGTTTATATATATATATATATATACACACACACATACACATATATATATGCTTTTAATTTAGGTGTTGAATTTTCTCCGTACTCTAAGATCAACCAATTAACCTCTTTATCTGTGAAAGAGATTTTAGAACTCAAAGTGAATATTATTGCAGCTCGTCTAATTGAAGATGTAAAATGTCCTGTAAGTCTAGGCAAAAGATTATTCTGTTCTGCTTAATTTGTAATACACATTAGTAATATATTTGCATAAACAGTAACCTCATCTAATGTGGGGGGGAGAGGGGTAGGATCTCTGAGCAGTATGTTCAGTATTTTTAGTTTTCCTGGGGTTTGTTGTCTTTCAGTATCAGATATTTAGTATTTGTACTTTTTCAATCAGGGTACAATACAAGGAAAATGTAAGCACCTTCACATGAAATTAACAGTCACTTAATGATATGAAGGTATTAGGAAAAGAGGGAATTACCTTCTCTAACATAACTATTAAACCTTCAGTTAATAACTGATTAGTAAGATAAACTTCGTACTCTGTAGATCTGTGACATACCGTTAAAGGTGCTGTATCTGTTTCAGAAAATCTTCTGTTTAGAAACTTGTGTGGTTTATTTTTAAGTGCCAGTTTGTTTTATACAGATAGTCTCTATTTTTCTGACTGTTGTTGTTATAACTGGTTTTGCATGTGGCTATGTCTGAGCGTGTGTGTGTTCTGTTTATGAATCTTTGTGGAGAAAAATAGGTTTTGTTGGAGGATACATGCGATCTTAAATCATTATTTGCATCTTTAAGTCCGGTTTTGTATTAGTGGCGCTCGTTTTTCTTTCTTGTCATTACAGATTCAGGATCAAACTTACCTGAAGCACAAATTCTGCTTGGTCCTGATAAGATTGCTTCATATAAAGCAGAATACATTCATAAATGGTCATTTTCAAAACTCTTTAATATTAATTTCAGATGATGTAACAATGCAATGAAATTTTATTTTAATGTGATCCTATCAGGGTATTATTCAGCCATTTTTATAAGTTCATATGTAGTGATGTCGTAGTTTTTCATTACCAACATATAATGATGTATTCTGAAAATATGCTGTCACTTAAATGTGCATCTATTTAATTTGGTTAGGAGACATATGTCTATGATCACTGAAAAAGCATAGTAGAAATTACAGCATAAAGAGCAGCAGACAGTGTCATTAGGTTTGAAGTATACCTACCTTGTATATATAAAATAATTACAAAGTAATCAGAAACTCTCCCTTGTTTTCTAGTATATTAAAGGGATGTTGTACAAATGCGATGCAGTGGCATGGGGCAAGGTTTGTTTTGTGCCAGTGCAGATATGGTTGGGAAATCTGCAATATCTGCAGCTTGTATGTATAATACAGTCCAGCAGATCTCCGACCTTGTAATTATTCTTACTATATATTGCCTTGCAACTTCTGTTACCGTAGTACTGAGGATCCTTGCCTGGGATGAAGACTCTGTTGGATCATTTGCTGTGCAAATGCAGGGAAAAAAATACTTCCTCGTAGTCAGGCAGGGTAGAGGGATGAGGATTAACAGGTTGAAAAGGAAGAGCAGCGATGATTAGCATCCTGAGCAGGCATCTTGATGTATCTGTGGCCTGCGTGTGATGAGTTTTGTGTTTGGTTTTGTGGGTTTTTTTCCCCTTCTCACAAACATTAGAGCAATAGAGTTTTAACAGAGGGATTAAAAGGTTCATAGGGATACACAGAAATTGTAAAGGTAGTAGAAAATTGTAGGTGGGTCTGAAATTGTTTCAATGGAGCTTAGCAGTGAGAGAGGGAAAAGGAGTATTTGCTTGCAGATTTCACTGGTGTACAGTTGGTCTCTTTGGCCAGTCATAGATGCTTGCCAAGAGGTTGACTGATAACACTGAACAAAGATCAATAAAATGCAATTGGCCTGGCCTTGGAAATGAAGATAAGTAAGTGAAATTTGAGGGACATGTAAGTTGCCCAAATCACTGGCTAGAAAACCGTATTTTTTTTTGTCAAGGCCAGCAAAAAGAGTATTTGAATAATCAATGCAAAAGCTGATGAAAGCTTCAGCAAGAGATTTACATGTCAGTTGATAGAAGAGTCTGCATTTCAGCGTTACTTAGACTCTACAAATTTTTAGACCTAGTTTGGTAAAAAGAACCTGCAGATTATGCTCAGATAATGCAGAAACAGCAATGGCACAATGGGAAAAGGAGGTAACAGGGAGAGCTGAGGATGTTAGAAAGTTGAAGAACTCTGCTCTACTCATGTGGAGGTTGAACCAAGGGCTGGATATATTCAGATATGTCCCTATAAGAGACAAATCTTCCTAGATCACATCTTTTTTCTTTAAAACTAGATTCCACTATTGTGAGTCTTACATCATTCCGATGTTGGATAAATACTTAACACAATTAATCAGGAGGCTAAAGCAAAATTGGTCAGCTCAGATTTAACCTTCGTCTGTCTCATGCAGTATACTAAGCAGTGTGTTACAACAGATAAAGTAGACAGGAAAGGTCAAAATAAAATTCTGTGTTTATTCTCCAGATCGTTGGAAGCTCATGGAAAGAGATTTTTCCACGTTTTGTTTTATTTAGGCAAATGGCTGCACAGTCTGATAAATGCACAGACTTAACTTTTCTCAATAATTTCACTGTGCTTGAATATTTAAAAGTGTGGTAGATCTAAGGCTTAGTTGTTGATCTCATAGAAGCAATGACAGAATGTGTTAAAACCAATTGTTCAGTTCAGTGCTAGTGATGGACTGAGAAATGCAAGAGAAATGTAACTATTTAGTAGCATGGACAACATTTGAAATAATTCCTGCAGCCTTATAAGGCACTGTGAGATCTTATGTGTGCGTCTTTTGTGTGTACACCTAGACTAGATGCATACAATTTCTCTCTCCCTTTTTTGCTTTTTCCTCTCTGTTAATACATACAATTCGTAAGTAATGCTTGGGAAGTAGTAAAGAACCCCCTGCTTATTTGTGATCGTGTAAATAGTGGGGTGGCAGACTCTAAAGAAATCTCTGTAAAATGAGGCACCCTCTTTTTCAGACCTGAAAATGAACTTTTCTTCCCAATCATATGTCTGTCATTTCAGACTATAACTGAGGAAAGTTTCAGCTCCTTTGCAGACCTTCTCATTTTGAGGGAGCTAGTCTGGTAGTATGTCAGTAACCTTGTTGGGTTGTCAGCTTAGTGTGGTAGATGAAGTATAAAGATTGATTTTCAAGTTGGTGTTGCCTAGGGATTGCAGTGGGGATGGTTATGTTAGACCTTTTCAGATGTAGAAAGAAGTCCAGTAAGATTTTCACAGGGTATTTATTAAAGTGTTTTGGTTTGGTGTTTTTTGGTTTTTGGGTTTTTTTGTGGTTCACTACTGCAATGAGTTGCAAATTCTGCACATATATATGTAGCAAGTGGTCTCATTTCTTTCTTAAGAATTTAATTTCAGGTCCTGTGAGTGAAGAGGCTTGCTTGCACCACTCTGTACCTACTTAATCTCTTGTTCCAGATTTCTTCATGTTTACATGCTATTCCCAAGGGTCATATTGAAAAGGCTGGATTTTCAATGTATAGATTGAGGTTCAACATTATCTACACAAACTTTTCTATGGCTGTAGTCTTCCATGTGCCCTAGAGAGGGAGAGTAATTTGGTAAGTCTGTATTTACATTTATCTCTGAAGTGGAGAAACTGCTGTCATATCTGGTGGAGGAAAATGATTAGACATTGACATGGTTCATGAATTCAGGGCCAGAGGACTATTAAGTCATCGTTTCACCTACTGTATAAAAGAAAGTCAGTGAATCTCACCTAATTATTTCGGTATTCAACTCGGTAAATTGTATGCATGAAAATATCTTCTCCAGAAGAATATCCACCATTGATTTGAAAGTATCAGGAGATGGGAATTCATCTCCTTCCTTAGTAAACATTCCAATACTGAATCAGTCTGCTTTTAAAGGAGTAGGAGATCCTGTTTCCAATCTCAGTTTGCCTGGCTTCAACGTTCAGTCCTAAATTCTTCATATTCCCTTTTCTGACAGACTGGAGATTGCATTAGCTACTGGAACCTTCCGACATGAAAATATTTAGGATGATAACTAAACTGGATGTAGGGCCATAACTGAATTCCTGAAATCCCTCCTTGTAAAGAGGAGTACTTTGCCCTCAATTTGTAAATCTTTTCTGTGCCCCTTCTTTGTAATCTTCAATTATTCAACATCCTTTTAAAAATATAGAGAGGAGAAGAAAGGTTCTTTCAATTCGGTTTGGTGTTGTATTTCAGGGGAGAATGATTCACAGGTGATTCACAAAGATTATGCAAGACATCATGAGGCAGCTTCTGTGTTGCTTTTATGTTTCATATCTGCCAAGTTATCAGAGTGTGTCATACCAGCTCTGGTTTGCTTTCTTTTGTCTAACTGTAGAAAATGTGGTAAAGAATCAAGAGTAAGATAAGGTCTCCGGAGCACCCATGTTTTATGTTTTCCTACTCCTAAATATACAAGTTCCCACAGCTGACATCAACAGAAGAGTAAGCCATATTTGCCAAGTATTTTAAAAACTTCTGTGGGCTATAAAAGTTGGTACCAGAAGGGACAGCCCCAGTCTGCCACTTTTCTCTTGTGCTGATGACATTGACATCTTCATTGCAGCCCTTAGTGTAGTCTAAAGAAGGGAAGCACCTTACCTTGTTCATGCCTTTTCCATCCTCTTTCTTCCGCCACAAATCCATACTGTAATCAGGGGGTCTGTCAAATGTCTCAGGTGGGCTGATGTTTTCTGCCTGGCTGCGAATAGCTTTTTCTATTAATGATTTGACAGTGGTGTTAGAGTTTTAAAATGGGATGTGACCTACAGGACACGTGCTTCAAAGTACCTCACCTACTTTCTCAGTGTGTTACCGTGTGTCCCTCTGGCAGAAGAAATGTGGGAATCCAGACACATTTTCACCTGTCTGAAAGATTGACATCTGTGCTGCATGCTGTGAGCTACGGGGATTTGTTGTTTTCCAAAGCAGGAGCATCCTCAAGCATGTCCTGTTTGGAAACTTGGTAGACACTGTATGGAGGAATGGATCTCCTTTCAACTGCAGCTTGTCACTGGGAGAAACAGTTAAATAAGGAGAAACCAAACTCGCAACAGAAACAAAGTTGGGATTCCTACATGTAGTTATAACAATTCCAATGGGTGTTGTAGAGCCAGAAACGATGGTCTAATTGTTGGCAAAAAACAGGTAACATTGTCTTGATCAGAAAGGTTGTTTCACATAGGTAAGTTGACCACAGAGAATAGGTTAATGAAAACAGTGCTGGAGAAGATCTGTTCTAGCCCTCCCACTGTAGTGCATGAAGAATCAAATTTTTTTCCTCTTTATTCATTTATTTTTTTCTCTTTTGTCTCTTCCACTGCTGTCAAAGTCAAAAGCTCTTACTGAGAAGAGGCAGACTGATTTCAGCAAGTGCTGTGTCTCGCCCACCTGCGTTTTTGAGAAGCTTGGTCTTTCAGTTGCTCCACAGCCTCCATTTCTGAGACTGTCTTGGTGTGCAAGCAGTGCAACTAGCAGAATGATTGCATTATTGCCTGTTTGCCAGCCACACAAAGTTGATGTTTTTTCATCGATTTTAATCCATAATAAAGAAAAGCTAAAAGAAAAATAGTTTCAGTTCTACATCCATAGGCATGTAAGTATGAGGTGTCTGTCCTGGTTCGGACTGCTTCTGACTACTTCAGCTTGCTTTCTTCAGAGGTGTGCATCGCATGACTGGCAAGAAAGTATGAAAAGCTCTGTCTGGGTTATCACTGCTTGCCCTGGGTGGAAATGATATGCCAAGTCTTTAATAGGTCAGAGTTTACTTAAACTCTGAAATACGGGGTTTCAGAAAGACAAGAACCATCATTCTTGTCTGTATTGACACCTAAACTATCACTGAACTGTAAGATTTCTCAGGCCCTCTCTCCTCTTGTGTTTCTCTTGGCTAGAACAGCCATCTGTGTTGTTACAATACCCTGTAAAGCTAAAAATGAGTTAACTTTGGGTTTAATTAAAAAAAAAAAAAAATTATCCATCAGGACTTGTTTCAATTCCTTACTGTTTATCCGGAGCTTCTTGGCACTGTAAGTTAAAGAGGGGAGATTCTCAACTAAGGGTGGCAGGCACAGTCTCCTTTGTTATTTTTCACTCCAGGTATTACACTGCCCATGTGTGAAGTTTTGTGTGTTCTATTTCTAACTTGTGCATCGCACTGAGGAAACCCAAACTGTGTTGATAGGGCTGTCAATGCCTTCATTATCGGGTTGGGTTCTAGGAACCTATTTTGCTACTCTGTGACCTTTTATACCAGTCAATGAAGTCAGTGGATTTGTGCTGGTGTACAGCTGGAATAACACAGTAATGAGCGAGGCCCCAGAAAACAGCAGACAGCATCGTATCAGTGTATTTATCACTTATAAAAGGTTATGGCAGCTTCCATTGGGTTATGTAAAGAAGTTTCTTACTGGTTTAGTTAAACCTTGCTTAAACATTTCATTCGGTGTGTGAATCATATAATCAGGATCTCATTAAGTTTTTGTATTAAATTTCTATTCAAAACCTGTTTTAACTTGCTGCATTCATAGAATTTATGCTTTCCTCACCCGTTTGAGTTTCTCAAGGAATCTCAGAGGAATTTGTCCTGGTGTACCCTTTCTGTCCAGCGCTGAGGCAGAGCTGGGTGAGGAACAGCCTCAGCCCACAAAAGCCTCGTATGCATCTTTTTCGAACCAGTGTGTTTTCTGTAACCACATTTATTTGTATCACTATTTTACTTTGTCTGTACATGTATTCATGGTATCAGGGATGAGGTAGCATCTGGTTTTGTTGTCCTAAATGCTGCTGTTCGTGTCTGCAGTCCACGCAGCTCAGTCTTTCAGTCCTGTGCACTTACCAGCCATTCAGGCTCCGTGCAACATTCACCCATATATTATGTAAAATCGAATAATAAAAATACATTATTAAGACTGCGGGGGCTGTGAATGGATTATTACAATTTCCCTATCATGGTAATGACACCTGTGAGAGGTGTGACACAAAAGGCAGTGACAGGCAGTGTAATTTAGTAATTGTAGCTATTGTGCTGTATAGCTGGTCAGTTCACCAGGCAAGTACAAAGGAGCCAGTGTTAAGGCTAAGCAGGGGTGGGTGAGCTTAATAGGGAGAGCTAGTGCTCTACTGAAAGAAACTTTTGGTGGAGGGCTAACTCCCAGGGGGAAGGAGGTAGAATGGGTTGAAAAGAATGAACAAAAGTGTAAAAATGGTAGAGGTTTTCCTCTTTCAGTTCTTAAAGTGACAGAGGACTTCTGGTTGATGACCATGGCTTGCTCCATGGGCCAAAGGAGAGCAGAGAGGGGAGAGGGGAGCTTTTTGAAATACTAGGAGGGGGATGATTTATTGCAGCTACAGAACTGAGGTAAGCCCAGGCTGCTGGTTGTCTCTGTCTTGGGTTTGGCAAAATTGTTTTCCTGTGAAGGCAAAAGGGGTAACAGGGTCAGAAGGTATAAGTTTGAGAGGTCGCAGAAAGCCACTGCTGGCAGGTCATAAACTTGTGCCTTGGAGAAATTTGTGTGTGCATTTATGGTTTGAGTGTTCATTTGGATGGCAGGCCTGCCATCTGCTAATATCTGAAGACTTAACTAAGGTCTGAAAAGTTAAGTAAGGTCTTCAGTGGCTTCCTACCTGCCATGTAGAAGCCATAATGTTCATGAAGGCTTTTTATGGCAGAAATAATGGATCAAAGGAGAAAGTGATAATTTTTCACTAGTTGCTCTGTAAATACATAAGGATTTTGGAGTACAGACCTCCTCTTCCGTACCTGGACACAGAGGAGTGAATACTCAATACTTTCGTAATCCCAAATATCATTGTTTTTTATCATTTTGTGAGCCAAAGAACAACATAAAAGACAACACAAATTAATCTTTTCCCTGACGCAGTATCCCTGTGGACACCTAATAGACTATGTAAAATGCATAGCCATTAATTAATTTTCTATTTCCTTAATTACGAAAATGCTAAAACGCTTATAGACTTGTTATACCAGACCTGTCTTTTTTTTTTTTTCTTTAAATACTTTGAGATTGTCTTTATCTCTACTCCCTCCACTCCCCATCTGGATATTTGATTTTCCACGGAGGGTATTGGTCTGTCTTCATGTGAACCTGTAATTATTGAACAAATTGTTGTCACAATGAAGAACCTCTTAGACGTTTATGAGGATGCATTAGAAAACAATAGCCTTGAAAGATAAGTAGTGGACACAGCACTGCGATATATTAAGGCCAGATTGACTCATTTAACGGCTTTAAGAGAACGAGGAAGTAGCCTGAAGTTAACAAAGGTCTGCACAGCAGGGAATTTATGCTGGCAAATACTAATTCGAGTTTGCTAAACAGTATAAACAGATTTGCAGGCAACACCAGGCATCCCATTTAAAGGGATTAGGTGTGCCACTCACCTATTGTCTGGGCTGAGGAATGCGGGGTGCTCAATATGCTCCTCTGCAATTAGCCCAATTAGGCAGACACGCCCTTTGAGCAAAGCCAGTTACAGGGCACTTAATCCATGGATTGGAAAGGTAATATTTCTTCTCTGGATTCAGGCGCCTGTCCCATTGGCGTTACTTGCATCTTTGCTGATTCTGCACCTGAGCGTTAAAGTGTCTGCGCACCCTGCGTCAGCCGGAGGCTGGATAAAGTGTATTTGGTTTTCATAAACTACGCAAACTGGCGCCTTGGCTTTGTGGCAGTCAGCTGATGGAATGCTGCAAGAGGAAAGGAATACCAACGAGCTTTGTAATGGGAGCAAAACCAAGTGTTAATAAACGGGCCACGCCTGTGGTCTGATGCTCAGTGATGGGTGATGCTTGTTTGTGTTCCAAGTGGACTGTCCTTACAATTAACTTTATTATTTTTTTTTTCCTCGACAAGGGTTAAAAACACAGCAGAGGATTCATGTGCTGTACATGCTATTATCGCTAATTTCTGTAGGAAGTGATTCACGTTATAGTGGAGCTGCAGAAACCCCTGCATTCCTTGCATCTTGCCTGTCGTTTGGGTGGTAAAGGCCATTTCCAGGCTCCTTCAGCTGGATGGAGGGGCAATACTCAGAGTCCCTCTGAGCCTTGGGAGGAAGTTAAAGAACCAGTCCCAAAGGCACCTTCCTAGAAAATTATTACAAAAGAAAGTTGTGTAAAAAGAGGAGAAGAATGAGCTGGTGTTCAGCCGAGTACTTACATATTGTCTACAGGCATCTGTACTAATTGCAGATTACATGCCAAAGTAAAATCAAGCTTTGTGCCAGTAAAAGAGGAGCTGAAGCAGCGTGTGTTACTGGGCGATCTCCCTGCACTCTCTGCTGGCTGGAGAGGAGGCTGGTCGCAGTGCTGAGCTGCTGGGTGCTGCCTGCTCTGGGAGGAAAAGCTGGGTGCAGATACTGCTGACAGCACGAGGTGTGCACATGGACATGCTTGAGGAATCACTGTGGGCTCTGGAGCTTCTGCAAACCTCCCAGCTGGCTCTTACAAGCCGTTTCGAATGTAGATCGTCAGGGGTCACTGCAATAAATTAGGCTGGTACAGGCTAATTCTTCAAATACAGGTGGTAAAAGCCTCACCTAATGCATTCTGAGCTTCAAATCTGCCTACGTGCTCCCTCTGTCATCATCAGTACCTGTTTTACCAGTGATAGCATTTCAGAAATACTTCCCTAGCGCTGTAGGGTTGTCTTTCTGAGGTTTGTAAAGGATCTTCCTGGAGATATAAATGTGAAGTTCACAGAGCACAGACAGGAAAAGAGATTTAGCACTGGGCTCCATTTCTTACAGAAAGAATATCCATTCTGTGAAACTTAAGTGGGTTGTTCCACTCATGCCTTTCAGGTTGAAGCATTGTGCATAAAATTATCGTATAAGGTACAAAAGACTGTTTCTTTCAAACCGACAAGAAATTGGATCAAAGGCAACACACCTTTTCTCGAGTGCAGCCTTTGCTCCTTGTGAAATCACTGGGGCTTCTTGGTGGGTTGAAGGCAAGGATGTGGCTACAGCCCTGCTTGTGGCCACACTCAACCTTCCTGGAGTCAGGCTCAGTGTTTGTCTACAGCGTTTAAAGGGTAATAGCACTAAACACTGCCCTCACAAACCACGGTAATTACTTCTACTGCTGAAAAAACCCAGAACATGAACAAAAATATCATAGAGAAGCTATTTCTAACACTAGTGCTGCTCTTTATGGCTAAGT
Organism: Thinocorus orbignyianus; assembly: GCA_013400375.1. NCBI lineage: Eukaryota > Metazoa > Chordata > Aves > Ciconiiformes > Thinocoridae > Thinocorus > Thinocorus orbignyianus. Next base: position 228,449 of record VXBW01003601.1, on the reverse strand, counting down.
GGCAGCCATAGTTTTTTTTTTTCCTAAATTATGTGTTCTTTTTTCAAGCATTTAGATGATGCAAACCAGATTTTTGTGGCAGCATTATTGCTCATAGCCAAAAGAGCATTCAAGGAAACACTGTATTTCTGGTAAATTGCCATTTATTCAGAACACTTTCAGTTGTTTATCTTTTTTCATTCTCCTGACAAATCAAGTAGCCATTGAGCCTCTATTTCTGAGCAAAAGTTCAGTAATAATATTAGTAAAAGTAATAGCTACCGTCTCCTTTTGAGGGGTGAGAGTTTGCAAAGTTCTGGCTTTTGCTTTATTTTTAAAAGGTCCCCCTGTCCCAGGAAAATTGTTTTCCAGTTTGGCAGTGAAACTTCCTGTTTGTTTTGGAATTTTTTTCTTAAGTGTAGTATTATAGTAGAAATTTTGTTGACATAATTGCATTCTAGGTAGTGTTCTAGAGTTATTTTTTGCTTTGTTTACCCATTCTCTGGACTGGCACTGTTAGTTTAAAAAGAAAAAAGATTGTGAGCATTCATTAGAAAAATACTGTGAATGCCTTTCAGTTTTTCACATTGCTTTTTATTCACTTTGAGTGTTCCTAATGGTGTTTAGTGGAGGGAATGTTCCAGGGAAAAGAAATGGTAACAGATAATCATGCAAAGGTATGTAATTATGAATATTTGTCCCAGGCATGTGAATATGAAAGTTCTTTGGGGTTCATCCAGTCAGCAAGTAAGAACAATAACACGAGATGGAGGTGATTAATCGAGTGTTGCAGAGAGAAAAGTATGAATTACAAGTAATCAAAACAGTATCTAGGACAAATAGTTCACAGGCAATCCACAGGCCACACATGTTCACATCAACAAATTATTGAATTGTTTCGAGGTGAGGACATTTGTATATATGAAAATCTTTGTATGCGGTCATTAATAGGAAAAATTACTAATACAGTTACATAAATTTTTTACTTTATAAATAGTATAAAATTCCTTTTTCAAAATAGACCATTTCTGTTCTGCCTGTACAGAGTGGAAAGTGCCATCCTTAGCTACGAACTGACTGCAGACTTTTGCATTACAGAGAGGAACCTGACAGTCAGCTCTCTCCGATGCAGAGGATACCCCTGAAAAATATTCTTTCACCTTTGAACGTAACACTGTGGTTCATTTTAAGATGTTAACACCTAGACTGAAGGGTCAAAATAAACATATTTTCCTTTGTGGTGTTTTCTGATTTTTGTCACTTCTCCAGTGCAAGTCCTCTTGTTCTGCTGCTTTGCTTCTGGATAACTGCTAGTTCCCTGCTTGCTTTAAAAAGCCCTGAGGTTTTATAGGGATAGTTTTTATCCTTCTTGCGAGGCATTGTAACTTTTAGCTCAATAGTGTTTAATTCAATTACAGTGAATTAAGTTTACCTTAGGATCTTTGGAGCCCCTTAGAGGGCTGATCTGATTAATTACTGTGCAAAATAGATTGTTAAAATAACTAGGCTTTATGCAGTTTCTCTTTGTTCTTTCCCTTAGCTTCTGTAATTCACAGACATTGACACAGGATGAGCAAGGTTAATGTGGGAGACATGTTCCCACAAGCTCACTGACTTTCTGACTTTCTTCTTCAGTCAAAAACAAGCTCCTCCAGGTGGGGACTGAGTGGGTCCCCATCCTGGGCCGTGGCGTGTGCCCTCCAGAGTGTTGGATTTTGAATGTCATTCCCAAGTCGATGACCAGCAGAGGAATCAGGGTGGCCTTATGGTCCAGGTCATTATGAATTTAGTAGCAATTTAACTTTCTAGTGCAGAGTACGGGCTGAAGTTAATTTTATTTATGGTTTTAATTGTAGCAACCTTTAGTCGCCAATGCTAGGCAATATATCCTGCTCATCATCAGTGCTCCTGATGTGTGTCGCATCTGGGACAGTAGAGAGCAGCTCCTGACATCACCACACTTTTCTATGGGTTCACACAGGTCAGGGGTTTAGTGGTTTGTGTAAGTGGCTGTGGTCCTGCTTCTGAGCCAAACCAGACAGGCCTTAGGAGAGACATGGCATCTAGTCATACACTTCCTTATATGACAAATAAAAGTGGCTTATGCCATTCTTGGGCAGATTTATCCTGTTGCTCTGTGACCTTGGCAGGCTCACTGGTAACCAAAGCCCACATGGTTTTGAGCTGAACAGTTCAACAGGGTGTAAGGGTCGCCCTGAAGGGAAGGGAAACCACCTGTGTTGGGCATGGCATATAATTTTGCTGGATGCAGCTGCGTGGCAGGAATTAGAAAGGGGAAACTGCCATGTACTCTGTGCTCAGGGGACCTTCTCATGTCCCAGTGTGGCTGGAACTCGTAGGTGCACCCATAGCCCAAGCTGTGGGGACAGAAGAGGTCTCAGCCCCATCCAGACAATTCATCCTGGTTCGCTTTTTTCCTTCTCCTTCTTCAACACAAAGTGGAGGAAATAAAAATGGTCCTTTTTCTGGGGAGAAGGAGCCTGGCTAATACAAGTTGCTCAGCCTTTGTGTTCTGGAGTGGGGATTTCCAGAGTTAATTCAGGTCTGTAGGGGTGAAGTCCAATATCAATTTCTTCAAAGAGGCCAGGGATTTCCAAAGGTAAATCAGGTTTGCCAGGGACAAAGTCCAGTGTTATTCTCTTCAAACAGACCGTGCAGCCTCCAGTTTGTGAGAGATGTGTTAACGGGACCCTGTGTATGTTGTAGCTCCAATTCATATATAGGTTTGCTGTGAATTTTTCAAATCTGCCATTTAAGCGCTGCCATTTGTAATTTTCCTTTGACAGGTGGAGAGGTGGCGAGAAAGGAGGAGAGCTGAGATGTTACTTTCTCCTTTTGGGGGCTAGGCCTCGTTTTATGGAACTATTGAAAGTTCTCAGTAGTTAAGTCCCTTTTTGAAGCACAACAGAAAGTGGCTGCTGCACTGATGTCATCAAAGAAAAATGAGCCGGTATTGAGCTGAAAAGTGCATAAAAAGTTTATGGATCTTTTAAAAAAGTTTTTACCGTGAGCTGCAGCGGTGGATTTTAGCTTGAACAAAACCAAATCGAGTGTTAAACCTTTCCACATTTGGATGCTGTAATGGTAACTGAGACTTTAAAGGCAGTGTTGAGAGAGGCGAAGTGCTTAGTGACAGACTCTGGCGATGCGCACGGGAGGGGGATCCAGAGCAGGAGCGGGGCAGGGCCTGCCGGAAATCGATGCTAAAACTCAGTTAAACAAAACCGGTGCCAGGAATTTATCACACATCTGTTTTGCCTTGATTTTATATTTAATTATCACCTGCAAAAAGTCTGATTTCTAAGCATTTATTACGAAATTAGTAAAAGATTTTACAAGGCAGTGCTGTAATGCACTCCAGGGTGTGTCCTGCTGGAACGGAGCCATTTCCGAAGCTGTTGAAGTTGTTCCTCATAAAGTTTGTGCTTCAGTTTGTGGTCAGTGCAGAACAATATCCCAGGAATAATATTGCATAGTTCTGGTCATACTACCTGGCATGTGGGGCCAGTATTTTTTTCCCTTGCCCTTTTATCCACTTTTTTCTCAATGTTCAGATTAATCCTTTTTAAAATTTCGGTTCAAAGGAAATATTTTTAAAAGTTTGAGCCCGGTAGATTGAGAAGATTTAATTAAATAGATCTCTGAGACCTAAAATAGCATTTATCTGTGGGATAATTGCAGGATGTTGGGTGCAAAAAAACTTGAGTTTCTAGTTGTTACTATTATTTTGTTACTCAGTTATGTAAAGGCTGCACCCATAATGAAGACCTCGCTGCCCTGAAGTGTTGTACAGACACACGGTGTGATTTAAGATGTGAATGGATGATTGTGATCAATTCGTTTGTGGTAGCTTCATGATTTGCTTCTCAGATGAGTACCGATACCTGGTTATGTATTAATTACTACTTTGTTGTAATCAATGCTGGCCTGCAAGGGTGGTTTAAACTGATGTACTTTTCTCTGTAATTACAGTGGTGTAGGAGTACATAATGGACTGAGTTGATTACTTCAGCTCATGGCAATGAATGGGCGTCTGTGGACTTGTAGCAAATTGGTCAACTACCTGTAGCTTGAGAACAAGGTACCTGCAGTTTGGGAGAAGAAAGATACATTACAGGTTAAGTGCAAAAGGAGAAAAATTTCAACGTACAGTACTATGTCCTATGATGCTGTTCCTCTCTGTTCTCTGTTTTTTGGCTAAATCTGTTAGTACTGATCTTAGAAATCACAAAAACCTTGCGCCGAACCTTATGGACTAAAATTTCTGCCTCCAGTGTTGCGGTTGCAGAGTCTTTTTTGTGGTATGGTCCATTGCTCAAAATGCTGTGGCAGCTTTTCCTTTTGTGGAAAACTCCTTTCTCAAGTGCCACGTGCTGCCCAGAAATGCAGAAACATCTCAAATAAAGTATTTTAGGTCAGCACCAAGTCATTCAGAAACCAGCTGGAAACTTCCCTACTTCTTTGGAGCATCAGTGAAGTTACTACGTTCTGCTTGGCACCGTCCTGAGCTGACGAGCAGAGTCACCCACCAGGCTGAAGACGTATTCTGCACTTCCCCAAGCTTCTAAAGTACTTAAGTTATTCCATTGTATAGCACAGCCATTGGAACAGAAGGCAACATCTGTATGATTAAAGTTTGTGTTCAAATACACAGGCAGATCCAATATAAATCCCCCAAATTAAATAATATAGAAATAAGTCTCTCCAGAGATGTACCTGCTCTAAGAAATTCAAAATCCATCACTGATGGATTTAGACTGATTTTTTGAGGATGCTCTCCACTTATTAGGAAGTTATTTAATGCTATGTCAAATAGGTAATTGATTTGAATTACTGTTTGGTATGTACGCATTTCCAGTTCTGCATCAAGCATATGAACTACTCTTGTACATTTTCTTCCATGAAAATGAGCTGTTTCTGTTTCAGCCAGGGCTGACCATGATTTTCCTGTTGCTACAGTCTGCTGCAAAAGTATGCTGTGAAGTAAAGGACACGGCTGCTGTTCATTCACAACTCGTATAGACAAACACTAGTTCTAATACTAATGAAGTTAAGGAATGCCTGTTAGAGGTACTGCACTGCTCTTCTCTCCTTGTGGCCAAAATTTCTCTTAGCTTTTCCTAAAATTCTGCTTGTCAGAATTTTACTTCACAAAGACAGGACAAATGTATGATGTGCGTTTTTTGGTTGATGCACCTGATGAATTTATTGCTTCACAGTCTGTTTATGAAAATTTAACTGTGAAAGGTTTCTCTTAAAATAACAAGAACTAATAATGATGGGATCTATTAATATTGTTAAATAATAAATATTATTATTTCTATATATAGAAGTAATGATATTTTTTCCTAGATATTATAATCTACATAATAGATTAAAACACTGGACTAGGTTTCAGGAGATCTTTTCTGTCACAGCCTTCCCATCTGACCTTGCTTAGATCTTTTACAGTTGTTTAAAGCTTTTTACGCAAATAGTCTTGTCCTTAATCTTTGCTCCATACCTCCTTAATTGTACAAGCGGATCAAAACATCCTTCTCTTCATCCTTTACCTCTGTTTAGGATACAGAGGTACTGTACTGTAAATATCGTGTGAATTCCTTGCAGCAGTAGACTATCAAAGAAAAGTACATAGTAGCTCTTAAAAGTGGTGTAGATCTCCCTTGCATGTCCAAATATTACTGTAATATGCAATAACTGAAAAAAATAATGGAAGTTGAGCATTTTTCCCCCCAGACTAATTCTGAATTTGTTTCGATCACTTCAAAAACTGATATAATTTGCTATAAATCACAAAAGTATCAAAATGTGAGCAAGCAGGTAACCAGACCTTTCTATAAAACACAAAATTATGGAGTATTTTTCACTGTCTTCTGAAGTTGCTATAGCTAAACTTAAGGGAAGAGCAGGCGCTGTTATTACCATTAAACCCTCAGTGCATCCTGCTCACATTGTCAGTGTTAAGCAAATCACCAGGTTCTTAGTTAGGAGGGATTTTTTTTTCGCTAGGCCAGATTTGCAGGAAGTATGTTTGATTTTTTAGCTTTCCTTCTTAGTGTGGCACATGGTCTGCTTTCTGGGATCACTTGCTACTTTTGATTGAAAAACTCACCCAAGTTTTCAAGGGCTTAGAACATTGAGAGCGTCCTTGATCTTCCTTGTGCTCTTCCTCTCAGACACTGTAATTGTGGCTTTTAATCTTTAAGGGTTTTTCAAGTTTCTTAAAGGATGCTGGGAAGAACTTCTGTTTGTGGTACATGTTGGTTTATAGAATAGATGTTCTGTGGCTGCTTCTGAACTAGGCATGCATTTTATTGCACTCTTTTTTGCTATTGAATTCTGTTCTAATATCCATTTTTCATATGTGGTAATATATTAGTTCTCTCATTAGGAACATGCCGCCAGGTTCAATTACATGTTCTTCCTTCCTCTAAAAACTTTCCCATACTGAGAGACTGAGAAAGTTGAGGCTAAGCCCATAAACACCTAAAGTTTAACATAAGAACCCAGCCAATGAACATGATTATAAGGCCATGGACATAGATCCCATCTTGTCAGAACACTTCATAAGAAAGGGGGCAGGCAGAGAAAAGGACAGCAAGGACACTGCAAAATGACACAGTTGCAGCTTTGCAGCTTTTCTTGAGTTATTTTCACATTCTGTTCCTCCACTAAGCCTCAGGCAGCGTGTCCTGAGAAGTGCTGATTCTGTACTGAGCTCCAGTGAAAGAACATATAACGTCACTGGTAAACCAACTGCAAAAGACTGTGCTGTTGTTGCTTCTCTAAGTCATGCCGTTTTAAGCTCATTTTTAAAGATAATAGGTCACATTACAAGCATTTGATTTCTGGTTTCATGGAAATGCTGCAGTATGTGCTTTCAAAACGATGGTGATTTATATTTTTATTCCTTTTTATAGACTTAATGTGTACAGGGGTTGAGGAGCAAAACCTTCATGTTAGGGTGCTAAGTACAGTTTTCTAGTGTTCGTTACACAGTATTTTTGTACATAGAGAAATAAACTCAATTACTGAACATCACTTTTCATTCCACTTAGACATATTTATTTTATGAATTGTGTGTCCATGAGTCTCCAGGCACAGAACTAAAACTTTCTTAATGGTATATGCCCAAGCAGGAGACCATGGTTTGTGTGCAATTAAGGGTCATCACATGGTTGTGTAGATCAAAGGCACTTTTATACAGATGTGGGGGTATCATTGTCTCAAATGAAAAAGCATACAGAAACCATACATTTTTCTTCACCCGGTCTGTTTCATTTAAACCCATGTCTCCAGTCTTTGAAAGCCATTATTAAAAACACCTATCTTTCTATCTCATGTGCCATTGCAAAGCTATTAAATAGGTGAAAGGATGTTCACTATAACAGAGGATTCTTAAATTGATCACAGTGGTATGTTGAGGAACTTAGCAACGACTTGGTAGAAGGTGGCATTTACTCCAACTTGCTTGAGTCTGGCCCTTGTGCTGGATCCTGTCTTCCAGCATAACGGAGGCAATGGAAGATTATTCAAACTTTTTAGGGAGGTTTAATGAAGATGTGGATTGACCAAATACGGCATGATCATCTTGGAGAAGGATTTTTGCCAAATATTGAAATATTGCAATGTTCCTAGAAGTGTTATGTGGGTAAGGACAAATACTGTTTTCAGTTGGGCACTGGAAACTTGGTTACATTTTGGAATTCCCGGAGGAGAAACACTGGTATGATGTCTAAGAGACAGTGACAGAGGTGATGTCTAAATTAAACATTCATGCCTCTTCACATGGCTATTTGCTGAAATATTTATATTGGAATATATTTCATTCTTTTTTATGATTAAAGTTTGCAGAAAGTATGCATGTTTGTTTATGCCCCAGAGATTAGGGTCAGTGCTATGATGTGAAAGGCAACTGATTAGATGCTACTTTTGTTCAACAATTATGCAGTTACTTATTCATGAGGTTTCAAGTAATTTTAAAAGTGTATTATTATTTTTTACATTCATAAACAAAATTGTGTATCTTGAAATCTCACGGGTTAAAGGAAAGGAAATATATAAAAGGAAGGCTTATATAAGCTATTAGAACTAACAAAAAACATTGGATAATGAACTATAAAAAAGACCATCCTATGTCATAGTCTGACATTAGAAAAAAATCTGTAAAGGTTAATAGGGGTGATTGGGAACTCTATTAATGGACTTGCTTTTATCATGGTAATTTTTTAGGTTTGGTCAACATAACATTGTGATTAGCAAACATGACTGAATTTTTGCAGAATTTTCCTGTGTATTGAAACTTAAAACTTTCTGAATTGTTTGGACACAAGTGTTTCTGCCAACCGCTTCGGAACTTTCAGTGAGAGATACCATTTTCAGTTCTGGTCGCTGTTGGTCCTGATACCTGGCTTACATCTCAAACTTGCAGTTTTGATTTATATGGCACTCCTAAGATCTGGTGTTCCCTGATTATCCACGCATCCCCAAATCTTTTCACTTATTAACAAAACCTTTCCTTATCGTAGTTTTTCCCATTCTGAATGCTGCTTGAAATATTTTCCAAGCCTGTTGCCTCTTTGTATTACCCCCTTGATTTGTCATGCCGGTAGCTTCCCATCTTCTACCTCATTAGAAACAAACTTTAAAGTACTTTCTGAGCTATCCACAAGTCAATTTTTGTCTCCTGTTCTTTATCAGCAGATTGAGTGCACAGTTGGTCAGCTAATGATGATTGCCCCCATCGCCCCCAGAGGGGTTTGGGCTATTCTTCCACATATAGAACCTCAACAAAAATGAACTCTGCTTGTGTACTGTGGGTGTGATTTCATGCTATAACTAATCTAATGGCGAGCTACCACTAAAAGGCACAGGTACATCTATACAATAATAGGTAATTTACTTAATACACGGGGGGTAATTTGCGGAGACCTTTTGATGTGCTGCTAACTTTACATTTTGAGGTATTTACACTTACTGAATTGAAAATTCACCTTGCAGCAGAAATGGTAGGAGGCATTAATGGTCAAAGCCTCTGTTCTGAAATAGCTAGTCATCAGATACAATGGTGGAGAATACAGGGAGGCATGGGTGAACCTGGGGAATATAAAGACAGTGTAAAGACAGCCTGTTTCTGTGCTCTCCTACCCTGAGCTCTTCTTAATCCAAACTCTGACATGAGGCTGTACAGCCCAATCAGTTTATCTAAAGTCTGACAAACACGAGTAGAAAAAATGTCCTGGAAATATGCATATGGAAGAGTGCTCAGCTCTGTCCCTGCTATTGCAAGTCATTAGACCTACATGGACACACTTTTCTGATGTCTGGCTATCGATGGGTTTATGGCCATTTTGCTTCAGGAGCAAAGTATCTGTATGTGTGCCTTAAGCTCTTTATAACAAGAATTTCAGTAGGTGCTTTAAAGTTTTGCATCATTTTTATAATATTATTTGTGTGTACTTTAATCACATTTTTCACGTGAATTTTGCAGTTCTTTGAAGCTATTTGTTGATAAAAATGCTAGTTTTCTCAAGGACTTTTTGGAATTGTTATTCTTAAGTTTATGATGTCTTTCATTCCAAGGAGATTGCTTTTTCTCTTTTTGACCTCTATTCGTTGAAAAATTTGTGTTGCTGCTACTTGAGTTGTGACTAAGCACTGTTCATAAAATATAGCTGTATATTTTAAACATCTATTTTTATCACTCTTCACAAATAGTTTGAAGAGATATATTACAAATTCCAGTGTATTTATTCATGCCCATTATAAAGGCCAACTTAGCAAATTAAATTTTCTTTATTCTTCTTTTGTCTGACATTTTGACTTGGAGACCATGATAACATTTGCATACTCTATTCTCAGTCTGTTTGCTGTCAGGGTATCATGATGCTATCCCATGACTTTCATAAGATTAGAAGATCATCCTTAATTGCTCCCTCTCTTCTAGCACTGCTTCCTATTTTTGTACCCAACACAAGAGTTAATATTAAGTCGCTTCTAAATGAAAGAAATTGTATAATTTAGGAGATTCTCTCAGGGAGATTGTCTGATTACTGAAGATTGGCTACCACAATTAAGTAACTCAAGTTAAAATTACTGAAGACAAGACAACTTGAGTTTCAGCTCAAGTTTGTGGCTCAAGGTAAATCAGTCTCCCATAAGAGGCTGAAGTTCTTACTATACAAAGCTGAAACTTGGTATTTTGTACAATTACCTATTTAACGTGAAGACTTTCTTTTGACATGATTCAGACATGTCAGTGCTAAATTTAGTTCAATAATATCATCATTAAACATTTATTTTAAGTTAGGTTCCTTCCTCTCCAGTGTCAGGAGACCAGTCTTCCTGGACTAGCACAAACAATTTGCAGTATCTCCCAAAGTGAACATTAGCAAGGAATGAATGAGAAATGAGAGATTTTGATGTTTTGAAGAGACTGAATGTAGACAAAATACAAGTAACTGAAGATTTTATGAACGAGCACCAGGGTCTTTACTTGATAAACAAATCCAAATCACTGAGATTAAAGCTTTAGCCTAGAAATAGACGAGGGCTTTTTGTTTGGCGGTTTTCATATATTCTAGCCTGCCCATTCTGGGAACACATTGGTTTGACTTGATTTAGGTAGACCTTACCAGAGAGATTACCGTGAACAGCTCATAGTATTTGACAAAATATTTCTTCCTGTAAAGGAAGATTTTTCCGACACATCTCTGGAATACTGTCATCTTTTACTTTCCCTAACACATAGAAGAGGAATGAACAGCTAACATGTGCTACTGGAAAGGAAGCTAAAGAAGCCAAACCCTTTTTCTTCACAATGGTGTTCATGTTTAATATTAAGACCAGTTATCTTCCTGTAATTCCTACTAGCTTACTGAAGCTTCTGTAAAGAAGATTAAATTTTTCTACAATGGTGAGATGTTATGTGCTTTGATAAGGAAATGTTTCTTTTCTGTAAGTCAGTTGTTAGTAATACAATTATTTGATAATATTTCATTCACAATGGCATGCTTAAAATAGTTGCTGCCAATTCATTTTTTAAGAAAATAATTACTTGTTTCTAACATCCCTAAAGAAATAATTATGTAATAAAAAATTACATGATTGACATATTCGTTACCTGTAACAAGTGCAAGTATTCCTTGAATTTTTAAGCAATTTCATAGGGTTTTATATTTAAATATTGAAACCTATTAAAATTGCCCATGGAGACTTGTGGGAGAGGTTATCTATGGGCCTCTGCTAATTAATTATGATATATTTTACTTCCATGTGATTTGTCACTACTAGTTCTGTAAGGACTACAGGAAAAATCATTTGTTTAATCTGACTGGGACCTTGTGGCATTTAATTGTAAGCATAACTGTGATACAATAAATCCAAATGAATTTGGACAGTGATTAACAGGGAGCTCCTTGATATGGTAATGAGATTAAAAAACTGGTTCCTGAGTGTTTCCGTGGATTTCATTAACATTTTTGCAACTAAACACTTTTTAGGATAAGACTGGTAGCTCATTGTTGACCAGTATACGTTATTGGGTGAATGTAGCCAAAATGAAGATATTTGGGTCTCTGTATAATGTATAAATATTTATATAAATGTATGTATGGGTGTGTGTGTATAGAAAATGTGCAAAGAAAATACAATATGGAAGGCTTATGCTGCATTTAATTATGATGAGCCAGACAAAAACACACCACAGAGTTAACCTTATTATTACATATATTTCAAGCATCCTAAAAGGTACTAGTGAACTAATCACAGATATGTAGTTCCTGCACTGAAGGCTTATTATCTAAGACACCTGCAAATATTTAGACGTCTGCGTAGCTTTACTACTGTGAGTAGTTCTACTGATTTTGTTTATCTGTTTTTGTAGGATTTATGCCCAAATTTGTCATTACATGGCAAATTTACAACATGAAAAAGAGGGAAGAAAAAACCCAGAAGTTTGATATGGTTATTCAGAAAGCATATATGTTGATCCTTTTAGATGCTTTGTCATCACATTGCTAGAAAGCTGAAATTTTAAAGAATATATTTATAATTTTGCTATTTAGCAGAATTATAATAAGACTGTAGGGAAGATAAAGAGTATTTCCATTAACAGCATCAAACTGCTACTGGACTTCAAGGCAAAGGAATGTTTTGTTTGTTTGTTCTTGCAACTTGCCTTCTGCTTATTTTAGTCTTTTTCCAAAACTTGGCTCATCTTCCTCTGTGCTGATCTTTAAATGGACTTGATATCATCTCCTATTGTTTGATCATCTTTCTCTTCTTTATTCTCTCAATACTTTTATTGCTGAAAAATTTTTTTTGATTAGTTGGAAGATGGAAACCCTCATTCTTTGTAACCAGCATTCATGTAGCAATAGTGCATTTTTCATATTCTGCCCTGGAAAAATGTTTTTTCTCTGCTCTGGAGGGAAAAATGGTTCAGTTCCTACAGCTTCGCTATTCCTCAACATTATGGTTGCTAACTAGAGGTCACTCTCAGTGGTCGTTGTAGAATGACAACTTCACCAGTAGAAATTAGGCGGCACCACAAAATGGAGACCTGGCAGAAGTTCATATTTTGTGTCTTAATGAACAAGCAAGGCTTGAATTTTAGTTCTTACTGCCAACCCTCCATGTGTCACGTTTCCATTTAGAGTCCAGCTCAGGGAAATCTTTAACATGAGAAACATACGGTATTCGGGTGCTTTGTCTGCCTGGGTGCTGAGGTGTGGGTAAGCAGCTCAGCTTAGCACCTAGTACTTACTTGGCCTTCTACAGCCAGCAAGCTCCACCAAGGAGGTCTGTTCTTTGTGCTGCCATGTCAGTTTGTCCACTGCATTCCTTGTGCCCTTCGTTTCTTTGTGTCAGCCATTTCCATAGCTCCCTCCTCTTTGGGCTGTTCCATGAAAACCTTAAAGAAGAAGCTTCGGTCCTCTCACTAGCATAACATGGGCTTCTTGTTTTGATTTGCTTGCAGAACTAGAGAAAGGGCTTTGAGGCATCTAAACCCTCCCACAGCTCCAAGGCAGGACCCATGATGTGAGTGGTTTAGCTAGTTTTATTTCCTTTTTAATCTGGATTGCAACTTTATATTTGGATTGATTTTTATCTTTGGGAAAGAAAATGTAGATTGTTATACTAACAATGGGTAGACATTCATGCCACAAATGGTGATGTGACCTATATTCTGTTGCTGTCCCCCACACAGAGCTCTCTTTGCCCTAACTAGAAACCCAGATGTAGAAATGATGGTGAGAACTGGCCCCAGGCAAAGCGGCATGTGTCTTGTAATAGGCTGGATTAGAATTTGTGTGTCCCCTGAGCACCCATGGTACTGTGGTGCAGCAGATTTATTCAAATCAACAAATGAAGGGTTTTACTCACTTAAATAGGAGAAGGTATTATTTGTGTAGGATATTTACTGCTATGTGCTGTTTATGTGGGGGTTACTGGAGCTGCCCTACTTCATTTCTGGATTTGCTGCATAGCTTGTGGTCCGTAACTTCCATCTGCAAATCTTGGTGTATTGACACCTTCCATAAATTGAGATTTTGGTACCTAAAGAGGTAGGCTTAAGCACGTACTGATGGTACTCCTAAAAACCTTCACCACAGCAATGGTTAAACTGCCAAAAGTCCGTTGTTTTGATTACAGTTGTTAATTTGTCACAATCTTCATTCCGTGACATCACAGTCATTATTTCAGGCTGTTTGCAGACTCAGGAATGTAGTCATGTCCTTACAAATTCTTTTCGTTTCATGTCTATGAAGATTTTCCTTGTGACCATGAGAGTTAGTGACACATTTCTGAAGACAGCTTAGATGTTGCAGCTGAATACTGCAGCAGAGAGTGGACAGTGCATCAAATTCTGCTTCTGTGTTATCATGGAAGATGCAGAACCGTGTTCAAAGGTTGCACAACAACCGTAGCCTAAATGCGTTTATTTTTTTCTTTTTTTTTTTCTTTTTTTTTTTTCCTGTTGAGAGACATACGATAAAAGGGCTGTGAGCTACCTAGACCTCAGAGTTGGTTAATAGCTTGTGGGAGCGAGCTACTTGCCAATTTTAGAGCATCGGTCTATCTGACTTAACCACATGTAGACTTACTGGCAGGTCTACTCGAATCAGTGGTGTAATTATTTACTTCTTAAAGAGAAAACAGGCTTACATTATAATGACCTTACAATAACTTTCAGTTTTATGTGGAGAAAAATAAACAGTTGTCATTTCCTTGTTATTTTGAGGTTTAAGCCTTTACCACAAAGGTTTTAAATATTTACTAACTACTGTGTTCTCTGAAATTTTTCTGTTTAAAAATACAATGAATTTATTCAGGGAGATCTTTCTGTTGCACCAGGCTTCACAATCTTGATTATAGGACATTATAAATTAATGTATTTCCACTGCATTTTTCTTGGTATTACTTGACTTTTAGTTCATTCAAAATGTTGATTATTTTTAGTATTTTAGCTGACAGTTTTGCTTTTCTTTTTTATTAAATATTTAAAAATACAAAGGCTATTTTTTTCATTTGTAATACAGCCATGTTTCTACCCCCCAGAAAAAGGTATTTTTGGCATTATAAGAAGAAATAAGTTTTTCAGTGTCATAGCTGAAAAATAAATTTGCATTGGAATGCTCCCTGGCAGTTAAATTGTGTTGATATTGAGAAAACTGAGTAAATAAGTGTTTACTTATTTCTTTTTTGTTAATGTTATTTTTATAATGTGACTGAAAATTGAGCAAGTTTTCTCATTTAACTGAATGTTAATTGCTTTCTGGTTTTCCTACTTCATCTAGCATGGATGACTAGTAATTCCCTTGTTGCTTTTACATCTTTTTGCTTATTTCTAGTAGTTACTCTGAGATCTTGACCACTCAAAGGACCTTAAAAAGACATGGAGCTTCATAGCTTGGTTGTCATGACCAAGAAAGCAATTCTAGGACAGAAGTACAGGACTAATGGTCTGGTGGAGCTGGCCATGGGGATATTTAACTTTGGAAGTGTTGCATCACTTCAATTTCCAGTTTCTTCTAAATGTATGACCCCTGAAGTTAGCCAGTAGTCAGACTTTGTCCTGGGAAGTGCCCCCATTACATGCCTTTTTATTTCAGGTCAGAATGAATGCTTACTCAACAGGAAGCTCTGCAGAGCTTAGGCTTGGAAACGCTGGAATATTTTGGTTTCTTTGGAAATCTTGACATAACATCTTTCAGGGTTCCCAAACCATCTTGAACTATTTCATTCTGATTTGACCTTAACCTTTGTTACTCTAAATTGCTACAGACCTCCATGGTAGCTGTAGGCCTCAGGTAGCAGGCAGTCTTGCTGCTGGAACACTGAATGAGTTTGACTTCCTTGGCACCTCTGTGATGCATCGTGTCAAGTTAGATCTGGTGACAGATTGCAGTTTAAGATAAGACCTCGGATTCGGTCATTTTAGTTAGATCTGGCAGAGAAAATATCACTGTACACCAGTTGGAGGTTAATGCCCAAAGAGCTTAGATTGAGAAAGAAACTGTGAGTGCTTCCAAATGTCTCCATGTCAAGTGAACCATGTTTTGAACAGTTTGCTTGACTCCTGCCTGTGACAGATGAGGAATGCTCATGTGTATTTTGCCAACATTGGACCTCCAAGCATGAAAACTCTGTGATTCTATGATTCTGTGATATGATGTTGATGGTGCCTGTACAGGAAAGCAGGAGACTTAGCAAGATACATAGCAGGGAAAGAAGAGCAGGAGTCTGATAAGTATCTTAAATCACTTCGGTGATTTGTCAAACAAAACCATTCTCAGGATACAGTTTGATAGAAATAATCCTTTATGTGCTACTCCCTGCATATGAAAATGAGAGCACAGTAGCTCTGTACCAAAAAGAAACTTTTTGGTTTGCGTGACTGTCTAGTCAGCTTTAGCCTAAGATGAAATTAAAGAAAAATCAAAATCCTCAGTAAATTTCTTAGCTGGCTGTTAACATGGCATGAAGAACTTCAAAATATTTGGAGTCCAATTTAAATTTGTACTTGTAAATTATAGAATTGAAAAAAAAAAAATCTTCCAACTTCAAAATCTGTATGCCTTCCGTTATCCCACAACATTTCATAAGCAAAAGCTCCCCTCTATGTGGAATGGTGTGTGTGAGCAGCCTCCCATGCCCCGGCTGATGGGCTCCATCCAGGGCTGCATAGCCAGGCTGCAGGTGGGTCTCTCAACGCTTCTTTCAGCGGAACGAGCAGCAACATAGTCCTTTTATAAATGAGTAAACAAAGGCACCGAGAATGTCGATAGCTAATATGAGGAGCATGTGTGTGGTATTTGCTTTCAAAGGCTGCGTTTAGTAATGAATAAAATGCTAAAAGAGAAGGTTGGAACATTTTTCATAAGTTACTTTTTTGTGTGTGTATGTAGATAAATTTTAATTTTTTTTAATATAGAATTTTTTACGTCATTAAACGTAGTATTTCTCATATTTATAGGGAGAAAGAACAAACATAACTCAGGCTGGCTTTGCAAATTATCAGAATCCTCCCAAAAATACTACAAAGGAACTTGCCAAATGTATAAGAAATCATATAAAATGTATTTACACCATTTGTTCTCCTATTAGTCTGGGTAATCATCATATTGCTAATTTCTGAAGTGACAAGTGCTAAATATGTAATAGCAAAAGCTGATGGGGAGAAAGATAGCCGCCCTTGGGGTGATAAGCGTATTTGAGAGATGCAGCCCTTGTTTATCTGTGGTTTCTTAACAGATAATCCTCCTTTGGGCTGGAGATGGGGCTTGGAAGGGAAAGCAGAAACTTCCTCCTTTGCTTTTGTTGTGATACATTTCAGTTCGTTATCCAAGACGTGTGAACTGAGAGTCATGTGTTTGGAGCCCCAAATGTCACTGTGTGTTTAAGCATCTCAGTATAGATCAAGAAGTATATGCAGCATACTAAACTGGGAGTTGTGGGGTGGGTGGTTGTTTTGGTCTTGGTAGTAGAAAATGCAGGTCATCTTGGGTGGGGAAAGTAGGTATATTTTTATGCGGCGCCCAATACTAACAAGTAAATATTTACCTTGGAGCGGTAATGTCATGTTACCGTGCTATTTCATTGTAGGAATAAGTTAGAGGTAAATGTTTGCTTTTTCGTTACTGTCCCTGGAGCTTTTAATATGATACCGTTTAACATCTTTATTCATATCTTAGAAAGGCAGTTTTCTCTTTTTACAGAGAAAAAGACAACAGACAACAACAGTTTGAGCTTCCCTTAAGGCTCCACTGTGGCGCAATAGCCCATCCTGGAAGAACAGCCTCTAATGCTCTCCTTGTTAGTGTATATTACATCCTCAGCCTTTCTGCCTCAACTGCTACCATGGCTGTCAGCTGGGAGGAATTTTAGTGGTGGTTTTTCTAGTAGGGACATGGGTTCAATTGGAAATGGATTTCTGCCTCTAAAAGACTTATCACTCGGCAGTGACTTGTGGCCATTATTGCCTTTCTTTGTTTCTGCTATTGTCTTGTAGGGGACTAACACAGAATCCTACTGCTTGTTCTGTAGATCCCAGCCTGCCTTTTTAGTTACCTGGATTGTAACAAATGACTGAACCGAGTTTGTCTTCAACAAAATTGAATTTGATACCTTTTAGGCTTCCTCTGCATATAGAAATGAGATTAATTTGGGGTGTGCCAGTCACAATTAGAAAAGATACTCCAAGTATATACCTTATTAGATATACTTTTTTCCAAACCACAGAAGACAGCGAATGGTCAGACATCTTTGCAGCTATTGTGAGTGATTTGCCGTTTCTTTTGACAGAAGTGGAAGTTTATTTTAGGTGACTTAATCATGGACTCTTGGTAGGAGTGAGAATAACGATAGAGTATGGTCTATGACCTTGTCCTGTCAGTGCCGATAACCCAGACTATACATTCAGATTTCAAACAAATGAAAGTTTCTGTCAGTAATCCTGGGGGTGATTTCTACAACTTCCTTGACAAGAGTACAGAGACAAGAAAGCTTCTAAAAACTTCCTTGGAATGATGCTAAAACATAAAGCCATCTGCAGGTGAACAGGTTACCGTGAGGCTGAGTCCCAGCGTGGTGGGGGCAGCAAATAGTGTTCTGCAGAAAGACCACCAATGGTAACGCCAAAAGCAACGGTGGGAGGATGTTACTGTGTTTTGGCACAAGCATTTGGTAACTGGCAGCAAACCACGAGTAGATTTTGTGTGCTGAGCTAGTCATGAATTGTTATATTTGTGTACAATGTTTATTTGCTAAGCTTTATGGTCAACTTCATTACTCTTCATTTTATTCATTATTATGTCACTGAGCAGTAACTTGTTAAAAGATTAAAAGTTCCAATTGGTTGCCCATGCCTAAGGTATGTAAATGCTTTGCAGCTCCAGCAGTAATTTACTGACATTCTGGCAATTTGCACTTAAATAGTTTATGCACACACATATACGTGCACACAAGCACAGTGCAAATGCCTAATTTTTTTAGAAACCCAGTACAGTGCAATTAGCTCTTAGTATAAAGAACGTGATCCTGCAGTTCTGATGAAGACAAAAATCCCTTTTATTTCTTTGGAATTGACTAGTTTAAAATATCTGAAGGAGACATCCGAAGAGAAGAGCATCGTTCTTTCAAAAGTAAAAACAATGAAGAGGGGAAAATCTAGTGCTCTGATAAAATCCAACAGTTAGTACAGAGTTTCTTTTGATGCAGAAATAATCAAAATTTTCCTCAGAACCAGTTTTTCAAATAGCTTGCATGTCCACAAATATACATATACACATACAGAATTCTAGATGTAGATCTTTGACAGTGTCTGCACATATGTATATATGTGTATATATATATATTCAGGCATAGAATTTTAAATCAACTTTTACCCTTTTCACATTCAACAAATATTTACATATTTCTTACTTGCACCTAGCTTTACAAATATTGCTGTGAATAATTCTGATAATTCTTTTGTTACAAAATTGGGTTTTTTGATACAGGGCTGCTGTAGCCTCAAATCTAGTCCTAATGCTCACATTTTGAAGCTTTATAGGCAGCAATTCCATGAGTACAAACTTATTAAAATCTGTCTTTAAGACCAGAATCAGGTGTCAAACACTCAGAGTAATTATTTTTTTCCACAGAGAGCAGATATGTTTCCAACCAGACCTGCAAAATCATGCAGTACCACATGAATTTGGGTAGTATAAGGCTGGTATGAGACAGCAGCCTTTCTTACTAAGTTAAATTACAGATTTGGCCATAAAAGCAGATTTTGCAAAACTCATTAAGTGATTTTATACAGTTTGCTTGCAGGCACCAGGTGTTCCTCTCTCTCTTTCAAGTAAAGAAGAAAAAAACCCAAACCTAAACCACTTCGTCATTTAAAACTAGACAGAGGTTATATTTTTGAGAGATTTTGGAGATTACAGAAACAAAGATGTATCTGTTAAAAAATGAAAATTGTTCTGTTTCAGAGAAAATTATTTAGTTTTATGATTTCACAGTATTGGAAGTAGAAAGTGAAATATATACTGTATAATCATGCTCAGTACTGTTTGTCTACAAATATGGGATGAAACCCTGTCGTATACGTCCTGTGATGGAAGAAGTAGGATGTGAAATTGAATAAAGAAAATGGAAGGATACAGATTTTTTATCAAACTCTACAGATAACAGAAAGTCTTTTAAGACTTTGAAAGAAACAGTATTGCACAATTAAAACCTAAATTACACAGGAAAGAACAAAAATGCTGTAAACTGTGTATGCCACCAGTTATGGTTTATATTCAGTAGTCTCTGCTGGAAGAAATGGTTTCTGAATCATCAAATAGACAAGACTGCTCAATTGATGTGAGTCATTAATAAACATATATTAACGGGGTGAAGGTTTCTTTAAACACGTATTTTTGAAAAGGAATGAGAGAAAAAGCATTGTTTTCAGTTGAATAAGAAACATACTTCAGAAATAGTTCTATTTGAAGAATTGACTGATTTTCTTTTAATTAGAGCAAATTCTAAGAAAATGATAGTAAATAGTCATCTAATTTAATGTATAGTATGTACAGAAAGAGGTGAGCGGCTTGGAGAGCTGATAATGGAGAAATTAAATCATCCACTTCTGAAATCACTTGGTTCCTATGACTTGGACTGGTAAACACTGATTTTCATTATTAGTTGATAATGACTTGTGTCAAAATTTTAATATTCTTCCCCCTGCTGAATGGATACCTCACTACTACAAGAATAGTCAGCAGCTTGTTAGCCATTCCTATGAATAAGGGAGGGAGAGTGAGGAAATTTGTAGAGTTGTAGTAAGGGTCCTACATTTATCTCAAAAATCCTGAGGAAATACGAAGAGGGAAAATGTTGCTCCTCAATAATTCCTTGTTCTTACACTGAATACCCAAGTGAAAATGTGAAATACAAAATTTTGAAATACAAAAGTAACCTTCTCTCTAGAAGCACTTGTGGGAGTTGAAGCTGGGTCATTATGAAGTTGCATCAGAGGGAGAACAAGGTGCTAAATTTTGTGACTTCTGCCTTTGTTTTAGCTTTCTGGAGCTTCTCATCAATACACACAAGTATCAGTGAGCAAACGACTTTGCTCTGAGGACCAAAGCTGTAGGAAGCTTGTTGTGTCTGTTTCTCAGAGCATGATTCTTCTTTATGAGCTATTGTCGTTGCCAAGGTTGGGTTAACATTTTCCTAGATTAGTTGGTAAACCTAAATAGAACTGGTTTTTATTTATCAAATAGATACAGCGGTTTGTGGTTTTTGAATGAGAAAGTTGTTTACTTTCCTTTGCCTTTTTTCCCTGTAGCAGTTAAGATGGTGAAGTTTTTCCCCCTCTGCTCTGCATAATAATGGGTTGGAAAAGAAGGTATAAACTGCAAGTCCTGAAGCAGGAACAAGGAGAGACAACGTTATGACATCCGTCCTTTTTCAGTTGTCAGAGTGTCTTCTTTTGGTCTACAGAGGCAGAAAAGATGGTCAGTCTCCCCAGGATATAAATCCTTTCTCTCTGATAAACTCCATTCCACATAAGCTAATAGTGACTGGCAGGGGATAAGCCATTCCAGGTTAGATGGGAACCAAGCACTTTCTTTTTACTGGCATGTAAAATAACTATTGAAATCCTGAAGTCAGTTGTGAAAATGCCAGGGATTTTTTTGAAACCAGGATAAAGCCCTTGGGGATTTGTGGCAAGAAATGATTCTACATTGGTCAGTGAAATACCCTGAAAATTCTCAACAGTCTTCTGCATATGTATTTTCCATTTGTCTATGAGCTAAACCAAAAATATCTCTGCCATTTATTACCATGCAAAATAACATAAAGGAATGTGAAACCACCAGAGAATGCTGAGAACTGAGGGTCCAACCAAGCTGTTACTTGTGATTTCAAGTTTGTAATCAGGTATATTTCTAAGATGGTCTCTTTTATCCTAATTCTGATTTCCTACATTTAATTGTTTGTATCTAAGAACTGCAGGGCCAAATTTTTCTCATTTTTGGGTACTGATACAGTTAGTCAGCTACTCACCAGCAGTGAGTTGGATTCAGGAAAAGAGAAAGCATTTGAAGTTTGTAGGGAATCGCTTATGTTAAGTAAACCTTTCAGAAATGCACAACTTTTTGTTTTAAAAGGAGCTGTGAAAGAGTGTTAAAATGCATCAGATAAATTGATGGTACTTCCATGTCATCACTTTCTGTCGTTAGTGGCTACAAAAAAGCCTGTACTTCTTTCCTCTCGGTCTGTTCTTCTTTCTCTGCCATGTCTTTCCGTCTCTCACACACTCGTACACGCACTTTTTCTCTCTCACGCAGAGATGTACTGGCTTTTAGTTTCCCCAACTTTAAATTGATTAGAACACATTAATTTTTCAAGAAGTGTCACATATCCTTAACCGGGCACTAAAAGGTTGAGAAGGCTTCTACGGCGTAAAAGTCTGATCCAAAACTCGGTGAGGAGAATTTAAAAAATGCGGGCTGCCCTTCATTAGCCCCCATGATATCTCCTGACAGGCGATGTGTGCGCCGGGTCCATGCCAGGCCAGGGCAGGCCCAGCTGCCACGCACCATTTACCCTCTGTCAGCAGCTTCACTCGCAGCCCGGGCAATACTGTACACACGAGTCTGTCATGCGTCAGCATCAATTAGGCTCAGTTTGCTGTGCTTGGGAAAAGCAACAGCCCTACTATTAACCATTTTTCTTCTTTCCTTCCCCTACCCCCCCCCCCCACCCCCCCCATCCCCATCGGAGTCTACCAGCAAACTGTTTGACTTGGCAGAAGGGGGATCGTGGCAGTTCTTGCAACTAGCACTGGCGGGTTGTTTTAAAATAACTCACTAATTCAGATGAATTGATTTCACTGCGAGAAATTGGATTTATTGGTACTATTGTTTAAACAGGGAAGTTGATACAGACTCGGCTCTTACAACTATTACGATTTTCCATTTCTGTTGTTACGGAGAAGTGTTGATGTGTGCCTGTCTGTACGCATATCTATATAGACTTACATATATTCCCATGCACACTCAGATTATAATAGTAAACTTTAAACATACTGTAAGGCCAGGGGGCTAAAATATTTCATTAAAACTCTATCTATCTTCCAACTTTCCTGAATTATATGCTAGACATGTTTTCAATTTTTCAATTGCAGATATGCCTTTACGTTGTTGTTTTTCTGGGCATTGTTGTTTGAAGGGCAGGGCTAAAATTTCCCCAACCTCGTGAGAAACCAACATGTGTGGTCATGCCTAAATTTGACTCGCTATTTTGTGGCTTTTCACCACTATTACGGAGGGGGTGGGGAGCAAGACGACCACCCATGGTGTGTTCTCGTCAAGCGGTGCGGTGAGCAAATGAGTTCACTGATGAGTGTTCGGAGAACAACGTCTCCTGGCAGAGTTTTCAAGCACTTCCCTCCCTCCCCCCCTCCCCAAATTACAGCTTCTTCCTCCGTGTAAGTATAGAACACCCATGACTATTTATATAAGAAAAGAGCTACTGTGTACTTTAATGGATAGTTATAGACATTTTCACAGGTCTGTATCCACGTGGGATTTATAGAGACTTATAGGCCTGGTCAGTTTGTAAAATCGTGATAGCCCAAGAGACTGTTGTCAGATGTTGGTAACAAGACAGTGTTTGAAAGGAATCAAAACAATATAAATCCTGTGAGATCTGTGGCAGCAGGATGGGTTCTAATGGAGAGGAAGACAGGGTCGACCACCACACAAGAGAACAAGGAGAAGAAAGTGTTTTTTCTCTTTCAAGCTTGCAGCACCAGCAGGGGTAAGCAGGTTTCTAAAAAGAATCTCATCAGCGGATCAATCCAGTGGAACAGATGGAGTGCACAGATATTGTCTATCAGATTTCCATCGCATGTGGCAAACAAATACATTGTTGCAACTGTTAGCAGCCAAACTTTCCCTTTTTTTAACATCATAATTACCAAGAGTTGAAAAGAGCTGTGGGTTAATGATTTCCTAACAATAACTATGGGAGTTTTGGTGGATAGTAACTTCCCCAAGGAATACATTAGCAGGAGATAGAAAGTCACTGAGCATCTTGAACGGAAGGGTTTGGATCTGCAGAAATAACTGCTTATAGTGGTGCATTTTGAAAAGTGGAAATTTTCCTAGGAGAGAGAGAGTGGACTGGATCTTCATCTGCTGTAATTGGCAGGTTTAGACTGCGGAGAGTGGAGACAAACAGCCCATACGAGCTCAAAGTTTCAGGCTTTGTTGCCTTTATAAAAATACTTGCAAGAGAAAGACCTGGAAGAGTTGAAGACGATTCAGTGTGCAAGCGCAGTTACAGCCTTAAGGGGCAAGGTGTGAGGCTATGGATTAATTTTCTAGTGTTGTTAATATTGCTATTATTAAATAGATGTTAATTTTTGTAAGTCTTGCTATAGATATCAAAACCTGGATGTAAATATCATAGAATAGTTTGAGTCAGAAGGGACCTTGTAGAGGTTGTCTAGTCCAGCTTCCAAATAGGTAATGGGTCTCTCAGCATCTTGTGCATTGTTTCATTAATCTTGGAACAAAGATAATGAAGGTGGAATGATAGCTCTGGGGATGGGGTAATGACTGCATAGCACTCTCAGTGTTGGTGTGCATGCCATAGGTTTAAAGTTGGTGGGTGTCATGGATCAAACAAGTGAGTTTTTAACAGAGAACATGTTACAATTTTTGTAAATAACAGTTGTTGGGCCTAGTAAGTACGTGGTTAAGAACTAAAAGAACGTGGTTTAGTGACAGAAAGTATGGCCAGATCATTTAAAAAGTTTCTCTCTGCTCAAACAAACCAAGTGGGTAATAGGATGTGTTAGTTCTGTGAAATAACTGGAGAAGGATCAACCAGATCCTTTGAAGGTAGAGCTCAGTTGCCCAGCCATACGAACCTGTGGCTGTTTGAGATGATATAAGGCATCTCCTACCCTTCTGCCACTCCAAAGGAACACACGTCTTCCATAGAACCTTTATCTGTAAGGCCAGTCCTACAAGGATGTTTTGAATAATATTGTCTCTCACACGACTGTAGGGACCAGGGGAAATGGATCAAACTGTGGATCTTGTCAAAACGGGTGTGTTGCACTAAGGTTGCCCAGAGAGGTTGTAGTGTTTCCATCCATGGAGATATTTAAAACCCAACTGGACATGGTCCCAGGAAATCTGCTCTAGGTGATCCTTCTTGAGCAGGGAAGTAGAACTAGATGATCTCAAGAGGTCCCTTCCAACCAGTCCAACAAGTCTGCGATTCGGTGAAGATCAGAAGTGAATATAGTGACAAAGCAATGCAAAATGTAGGTTCAGTTGTTTGTCTTTAAGGTGTGCAAAACCAGGAATTCCCAGATTCTCAAAAGTTTAACAGTCAACAAAAGGTGTCTCATGAACTGTGACATTTTGAACTGTTAATTTTTCCCTATAGCAATTTTTTTTTTCACCAGTTCTCTTAGTTTTGTTTGTTAAACCCTTTGCAACATAACAAATGTAGAATGTGGATTGACTCCATGTTTCAGGTGGTTCAGATGTGTTTTCAATTCTAGATTTTCCATGAAGTCTCCCAGTAGTATGCATAAGGATTCTCAGTCTTTCTGTGCCTTAGTTTCCCAGCTTTACAGGGAGGATGTTTAAGGCAGGGACTAATTTTTTATCCATTGTATAAAGCATAGTTAACCTGGTGAGACCAAATGACAGTACGTGTTGTTGATGAGGTTTGAGAATGATTCTAGTCCAAAGAAACCAAGTGGCCAACTGAAAAAATAGCAGATCTACCTTGACATTAAATATCGTTGTGTTTCTGGCTAATATTGTAATTCACAACATTACTGATCTTAAAAGTTTAGCCACAAGAAAGGAGGATTTTGCAGAAGTAAAGTGAAAAGTGAGGATGTTTGCGTACTACTTAAACCAGCTATACATTATCATGATTTTTCTTTGCATGTTTCAGCATCTATGACATTGTTCAATATTTTTTAGCACTTGCTCTAAGGATTTGGTCAGCACGTTAACTGTCTCAAATAAAAATTGCTTTCTGAATTGGCTGCTGTTCAAAGCCCCCCACCCCAGTGCAATTTTTTGTTTTAGTCTCCTCTTCGATTCCAAGAATTCTAAGGGAAAAGGCCAGAATAGCATTCACACCCTTGCTTCCTCCAAAATACCTCTTCTCCTTATGGGCCTACTTTCTTTGCACAGTAACCCTGTAATTCTAGCCCTGCGGGAGCCCTGGTGTCTTTATAGTATCATAACCAGCCTTCACGTCTGCCTAGCTACTGAATAACCTCACTTCTGGGAAGAAATAACTGCGCCCCTTCCATGCCTCTCTTTACATGCTTATTAATAGAGCCTTCCCTTCCTTTTCTCTCCCCAAACAATGGAAATTAGCAAACACTATCTGCTCACCTCTTGCCCCGTGAAGAAGATGGCCAATTTGCCCTATTTCTTCCCAAGTCCTGAAGACCCCTTCCCCTAAACCTGTGAAGTGTGAGAGAGAGCTGGAGACGGGTCCATGTTCACCTACTTCTCACCAGCTCTTGCTGTTAGCATCGTGCTGTGACCCTCAAAATAGAAATGTACATAGAGCATCTTGTGCCCAAAAGTGCAAGATTTAATCACAAAGGTAAATAAAGATGTCTTGTTTTGGATATAGTATGGGGTGTTTGACTTGCCTTTGGATGCTGCTGATTCAGGCCCTGACGTGCCCACTAACTTCTTACTTCTGATGTCAAGACAGCTTTGGTTTACATAAATACCAACAAAGACCTGTATCTAAGGCACAGGCAAACTTGCAACAAATGCAAAGGAAGGCTGAGCAGGTCTTTCTTGAGTAAAACATTCTTGATTATTACTGACAGCTTTTCAGAAAGTTGTGATTGTTCGGAAACTACCCTTATGGAAAGGCGAGAATTAGCGATGAGTGACTTTGATTAGGATTCTCGTCCATCTACCTGACAGAGCAAAAATTCCTTGCCAGAGGCAGCATGTTTGGAGGGCTTAGGTGAGCTTGATAAACCGGGCAACTAGATGACAACGTCATTAGGGACATAAATAAAAGAGTTTAAGAAAAGCCAAAGTAATGATAATAGGAGACATAAATTACCCAGTCAGGTGTTGGTTGGAATTCACTGAAGGAAATAGGCTTGTCTGTGGTATTTTATGGATTGCAAGTATATATGTAAATACGTGTTACATTGTGAGTAGCAGGAGAGCAAGTAGGCTTAGTATGAATGGGTTGTTTGCACCAATTTAAATGGATTTTGGACATAGAAATGTAAATATTTATTCTCAAATGGCGTAGAAAAAAAATGAGGATACAAATTTAGCAAATAGACTTCTTTCTATAGAAACTAATGTCATTACAGAAGTGTCCTAGACTGATGTTGACATAAATAGTGTTAGCATTTTCAGGCAGAATATGCTTTTCTCAAGTAAATTTCAAATGCGGTGTATCATAGCCAGGCATCTACCTCCTGCACCTGCTTGCCTCAAATCAGATATTTAGTTACCTAGTAATAGTGCATTTAATTATTCTCAAGGAAAAAAAAAAAGCATATATGAAACAAAAGGCCACTTTGAGACTTAGTAAAAGTTTGGCTTAATGAGTAACCAAGGTACCATTTTGTATGTACTTTATTCTGAAATACAGTTGAAATAGCAATATTAGGCTCCCTTTGTTCTCATAATCTTTGGTTTGAAATACAAGTGGAATTTAAGATGTTAGGTCAGTGGGTTTATTGGAGAAAGTAAAGCTTGAAGGAAATTGTTCAGCAGTACTCTAGTAATACATTAGTGTTATAGATAAAATGCACATGTAACTTTCCAAACCCATTTTTGGGTCTGAAGCAAAGCATGGCTCAGCTGGAATTTAAGAGTGAGGCTGTATTAGGAAATACGTGCCCCCAGTGGAATAGCTTTTTAACAATTTCCATCTTTGCAAACCAGTTTACTTGCATTTGGGTTGTATAAAGTAGGAAATTCATAGTTTTACAAACAGTCAAACTGAGATTTAGAAAGCCGAAGAAAATTATTCAAGATTTCAGAAAAGCCAGAGTCAGCCTTGGAGTTCTGTAGCTCCTGGTCTTGAGTATTTACAGCAGGCATTTCACTTTTATAGTCTACAAGTTATTAACTTATAAGTGAAAAAATATACAGTAGTAAGTCTGGGTTTGTACGAGCATCTTTACTTGTGTAATAACTGTAAACAGTAGGTTGTATTTGTGTGATGGGAATAGAAATCCCATGATAAATGAAGCTGTAAATAGTCTGAAATCTCACTGGAAGTGGTTAGGTGGAAAATTAATAACAATTAAAATTTGACAAAGCACAAGCGGCAAATGAATTGCATTCATTCTTCCTCAAGGAAGTAGTAGAGGAAATACAAACACCTGATGTAGAAATGTTTGCCAGGTCATTGAGTTTAAGAGAATGGTCAGGAGACCAAACCTCTGGAAAAATTAGGCTTGAATACATTGTCATGTGTATTTTAACGACTTCCAAATAGCTTAAACCCATATTCAAAAGTGGAACAACCATAGAAACTAAATGGGGCAGGGGGTGGGTGGTGGAATTATTACAATATCTCTAGCAAGAAGGGAAATTGGACATAATTTATCTCTAGTGCAGAACAACTCGTAGAAGGGAGCGTGGTCCAGTGGAGGGCACGGAGCCAGGAGGATCACGGGCTCCAATCTGTTCCGAGCCACCGACGCCATCTGACCCGGGCAGGTCACTTGACTTCCTTGTGCCTCTGTCAATCCAGCTGGAAAATTGGGTAACAAAAGCAGGACCTTGCTGAAAAGCAGATGCTCCATCTGAGTTGAGCTGTCCTGGATAAACAAATTACAAAACATTGATAGATACCTCAGTAAAACAAAGATGGGTCCACAGAGTCCGTAAGGAAGAACGAGCCATGTGGGAAAGATCCAGCTGACAATCCTGGGTGCTTGAAGAAAGCAATTTGTCTCCAAGTTCACAGTGAAATAAGGAGTTCACAGGGTGGACACAAAACTGGTTTATGTGGGAAATTAGAACATCAGGAAGACAATGGTGTTTGGAGTAAGCGCTGTTTAAGATCTGGTTTCAAATTGTCCAAGATGTGAAAACAACAGTGGTCATTTATTTCTTACAGTGAAGATTTTAATTTTAAGACTCTCTAGGAGATGACCATCCTGTAATTCATAATTCATATCTGGACAGGACCAGGAGAGATTGCAAATAATTAGAGCATTAAGAGGACTCAATTTGAAATCATATGGCCTTTAATTTATACTCTTTTTCTAATCTCCATGGTTTCCCATCTAAGTCTTGGATCCCAAGATGGGGTGCCATCCAGAGGGACCTGGACAGGCTTGAGAAGTGGGCTAATGCGAACGGCATGAAGTTCAACCAAGCCAAGTGCAGAGTCCTACACCTGGGATGTGGCAATCCCAGGCACAAATACAGGTTGGGCAGAGAATGGCTGGAGAGCAGCCCTGAGGAGAAGGACTTGGGAGTGCTCAGGGATGAGAAGCTCAACAGGAGCCAACAGGGTCCAGAAAGCCAACCGTATCCTGGGTTGCATCAAAAGAAGTGTGAGCAGCAGGTCACGGGAGGTGATTCTCCCCCTCTACTCTGCACTTGTGAGACCCCACCTGGAGTACTGTGTCCAGCTCTGGAGTCCTCAACAGAGAAAGGACATTGATCTGTTGGAACAGGTCCAGCGCAGGGCCACCAAGAGAGTTGGAGCACCTCTCCTATGGGGACGGGCTGAGGGAGCTGGGGCTGTTCAGCCTGAAGAAGAGAAGGCTGTAGGGAGACCTTAGAGCAGCCTTCCAGTATCTGAAGGGAGCCTGTAGGAGAGCTGGAGAGGGACTCTTTGTCAGGAAGTCTAGTGATAGGACAAGGGGTAATGGTTTTAAATTGGAAGAGGGAAGATTTAGACTGGATATTAGGAAGAAGTTCTTTACTGTGGAGGTGGTGAGGCACTGGAACAGGTTGCCCAGAGAAGTTGTGGATGCCCCATCCCTGGGAGGGGTTCAAGGCCAGGCTGGATGAGGCTTGGAGCAACCTGCTCTAGGGAGAGGTGTCCCTGTCCATGGCAGGGGGGTTGAAACTCGATGATCTTTAAGGTCTCTTCCAGCTCTAATGATTCTATGATTCTGTCCTCATACTTAGTCTTGGCAAGGAAACTTTTTGTTGGAAGATGTGTTATTATGGCAGCAGTGGAATTGCTTTGAGAACCATCCAAAAATAATCTCAAGAGCTGTACAGAAAATCGCTAACTTCTTTGGACACTATAAAACTGGTATTTTCTAATTCTATAACCACATTAAGACTTCCCTGTCCTGTGGGCTGCTGTGTGTCGTGCTGCTGTGTGGACCCTTTTGTTCTGGTAACCTGAGGAAGTGTATGTGCTTCCTGAAAATATGCTGCGCTCAGGCCACTGGACCAAAAGGGGATTGAAAAGTCAGAGGCAATAGCCAAACCGAGTTCTTAAATTTTAATATATTTGTATGGGTTTTTTTCTACCTTCACCGTTAAATCTGAACTTGTTTCTTATCCTATGAACACACCAAGTTTTTAACTTGTGCTACACGTGATTACGATTCTAAATACAAGCAGGCAAAATGAGATGGTGTTTTTGTAGTTACAAGGCAGAGACTTGTTTGGACGCAAAGAGCTGTGTTCCGTTGGCACTTCTGCCATAGGCATCCCAAGTAATCCTCTTGAAACCACTCTGTCTCTGAATCTTGCTTTTTCTTTGGAAGGACTGGAGTAACAGATGGTTTC
The DNA here is from genome assembly GCA_013400375.1 of Thinocorus orbignyianus. Taxonomy (NCBI): domain Eukaryota; kingdom Metazoa; phylum Chordata; class Aves; order Ciconiiformes; family Thinocoridae; genus Thinocorus; species Thinocorus orbignyianus. The sequence continues at coordinate 198,159 of VXBW01003601.1, read as the reverse complement.
TCCAAGAAATGTCTGCCATTCCTCCTTTGGTTTTCAGCTGTCAAGGTCTGGAGCGGACTTTGTCCGAATATGTTTTGTGATACCTAGGATAGTATTGCTCCAATCTTGTTTAAACTTACCTTCTAAATCTTGTAATAGTTCCATTAGCAGAAAAATGTCCTCTACTGGGAGAAATGCATGAGGCAAATACTGCCTTTGCCAGTGCACCTGGCAGTAACAATAGACTGTGAACTACAAAGGGTGAGATGCTGCAATTAATTTGTGAATGAGCTATTCTAGATACTAAGCGATTGGGAATGGATTTGATATCTTTGTATCTTTTAGCATCAACAGGGATCGGTTCAGAATTGGACTTAGAGCAGTTAAAGAGGCAGCAATGGAGCTATTCTGTTGATAAAACTTATTCTAATTTGCAGTCATTTATATCCCATCCTTCTTAAACCATCCACAGGGACTCCTGTGCCAAATGCACCGGGCTTATTAGTGTGTCACGAGGTGCTATGCCCATAGTGGCTGTCCATAAGCAGGCCCAGCAGAGGTGGGCAGTGTGCCATATGGACATCGCAGCACAGTCATAGGCAAGTGGTCTGTCTGTGCTGAGATATCAAATAGATTACAATGACCAGAGGTTTCAGCTTAGTTCATAAAAATCAGTTCTTGCATAGCTAATTGTGAGCTGTGAGGAGCCAACCCTTCTCCATGTTTCAGTCTGGTAAATTGCCATAAGGTAAAATAAAATAGATTACTAACTGGGCATTGCTCTTCTAGGATGTCAAAGGAATGTAAGGCAGTTGCAAATGGGGAGGGCAGGTGGTCCAGACAACTGCAAATGGAAAGGTGTCAGCAAGACAGTCTTCTATTAAGATGTGATGCAATTATGAAACGGTTTGAGGACCCCTGTATTAACCCATAAAGCAACAGACACTCTCAGAGGGAATTGCCTTCTTGCTGACTTTTGCCTGCTGAGCTGTATTTTTCCTCCTCGATAGATGTGTCTCTCTTGTAATACATTTCTGTATGTGACAGTGAGCCTTGCCACCTGCTATCAGAAAAACAGAAGAGAGACTGAAAAGGGATGAAGTTAGTAAAATAAAATAAAGGAGTTGCTGTGATTTCAAGGCACAGTAGTGATGGGTAGAGGCTGAAATGGGCAGCAATTTAACAAATCAGGGATGAGGACTTCTAGGCCCGTCTGAGAAGATCAACTTGTGCTGAAATGGGTTTTCTCAGGTGAGGGTTTAGGGAGAGAAAGCTGAGGTAGGTCCTCCGTTAGCATCACCTTGACTGGTCCAGCTGCTGTGCTGTAAGGGAGAGCTGCTGAGCTGCAGCCTGTCTCTTCCACAAGGATTTTATTTTCCAGGGAAGCTTTTGTGGCTTCTGTAGGCATTGACCCTGAGCTCGCCAGTGCAGAGCAGACAAAGCAAATACAGCCGAACTGGATGGGGAACCAGTTGGGGTTGATCAGGTTTCATCAGAAAGATTTCATTCCTGGCTCTGGCACAGCTCTCGGAGAGAGCTTGAAACTGGCCAAACCCCGTGTCTCTGTTTCTCGTCCAGCTGAAGAAGACAGTGACACTTGTCTTCCCACGGGAAGGAGATGGAGGCCTTTGGCTGAAAGTCATCCTGCTAGGCGTGGGTGTGAAACTGCTCGTGTGCTGATACGTGAAGCTGCTTGGCCCTCAGCCAGCCACGCACGAAGAGTCCCTTTGGGGACAGCAGGACTTAAACATTTGCTGGAGTTTGAGTGTGTGCTGAAACGCTTGCAAATGCAGGTCTTTGTGACTAGCAGTACTTATGGGATAGGATGATTAAGATCGTGATCTCTGATATTTCTGAGAATGCTTTGTCTTCCCTATTAAAAAAAAATAAATATAAAATATCTGGCCTATGTGGCTCTATGGTTGCCACAGTGTAATTTTAATGACTTTTTTTGTATTTGTAGTAAAGCCATGGCTTTAGGTTTTTATAGGTCTTCTTGAAGGAAGACTGGGGAAGGGGAAGAAGCAGTCTAATTTAAACGCTGTGTCTGTTTGGGGGCTGAAAAGCAACTGTTGCATTGCATAATAAGAAAAACTCACTCAAAAATACGAAGTTAATGATATTACTAGAAGCAGGTTAAAAAGTTGGTTATGGAAGCTGAGCCGTATAAATAAGAGCGAATTCTGAGCCGAGGTCTCTGAAATGCCAATTACAGTCACTTGAGTACATGGGGGCATACTGAGCTTTTGCTGGGAGAGTTAATGAGCAATTTCATAACATGCTATATATCACTTTAAGAAGACATGATAAATTGCCACTAATGGTATTGTGTGTATAAATGGGAGCTGGTTTTGCTCTGCGTTTAGTTCTAGTGATTGGGTGGTACACCTGGAAAGACTTGTATTTTAATGGGGCCTTTTTAGCACTTTTGCACCTCGTATGTTCTGGATTATATATGATTGATGGCTTTGAATGTATGGGAAGGAAAGATATGTAGATCTTAATGCTTTTAAACCATTTGTTTTCCAGTCTCTGTAAAAGGCCTCTCTGTTTTCTGGGTAATGGTTTATACTTCTCAAGTAAACAGAACTACGGTTCTGGGACTTTGCCTTTTAACGCTATAAATCCAGTGGTTTTTTATAGGAGGGTCATTCACTTTACAGTGCTCTTAAGAAAAGATAGCTACTTCCATGCTAGTCATTAAAGACAAGTAAGTAGGTAGTTCGGTAAAAGGATAATTCGATGCATGGAGTATATATTAAAATAAAATCAGAGTTTGCTTTGATTTCATTCTGGGCATTTTCCTAGTTCTCATTTCATATGATGAGTGAAATCTCTTTCTCTCCCGAGTCACACCAATTTCTTCACAGCCACAACCTTTCTGACTTCCCCCCTCTCCTGCAGGACCCCGTTGGTGCTTGCTTTGCCCAAAGGGGTTGCTGTCGAGCAGCATTAAGGCCTTCTCCTCTCCCCCTCTGACCTGGGGAGAGACAGACCCAAACTGGAAATCAAACCCCAGAGGCTTCCCCTCTGGAAATGTAGGCGTACTCTCGGATTGTTTCCCATTGATGTAGCGTTCAGGTCTTGCTTGTTGTTAAGCTTCCACATGTGCTTAAAGCCCAGCGAATCTCCTGCATGTTTCTTGCATGTGCAAAAATTGCTTCTTCTGGAAGGAAAACTCAACGCTGGCCAGAGCCCCGAGGAGCGTTGAGACGTCTGAGGCAGGCTTCTCCTGCAGCTCTTTCCATCTGCCTCAGTCCCGTGGCCTTTTGCCCTTCAAATCCTTGGGCAGATTTCGAGCTGATTTTAGCAGAAGCAGCACAGACTAACTTTTACTGCAGCGTGGTTTAATGCTGCAGGGTTGAAAGGCAAGTGCATTAACCCCTGCAGCCCTATGTTTCACTATATTGCTGATTGCCACTTGTACCCTGTACTTTGTCACTTGTACCTGAATTTTTCAGCTTGTGTCATTTTCAGACAGTTGTTGATCCCCAGCATTACCTGTAAAACGGTGCCTGCCTCCTCTTAGCTGGATTGCTGGTTTCTATTTGTAAAATGAAACAGAAATCAAATATATCCTACAGCGTTTCCTTCCCAGGCTGTTATCTGTTGCTCTAGGACTGGAGTTCACAGATGAGATGTAAAGATCTACAGGCTTTCCTTCACCATCTCCAGCGTCTCACATATCTGTTATTCAGGAGCTAGACTGATATTCTTTAGAATAATAAAGCAGAGCTTACTCTCTATTTCTCAGCTTCATGTCCCTGTGTCTTCATTGTCAGGTTGAAAGTTCAACTGGGGAAAGAGATTAGATGATTTTACAAGCAAGTCTGCTTTTTAAGTGCTTCCTTGTTAAAATTAAATCTCTGAATGATTATTCTAAGGTACTTTGCCCCTCCTTCCTATACCCACTTATGTTTAGTTTTCATTCTTTGCAGGTATTTCATAAAACCCAAAGAGGGTAAGGCTGCTGTGTGTTTTCAAACCCACCACGAGAGTCAGTCCCTGTTCCCAATACTTAACAATGACACCAGGCAAGAGAGAAATCACAGCCCCCGAGTTGCAAAGGACACAGTTACATGACTTCTCAGAGGTGTGTCAGGGCAGGGAGCCAAACCCAGCTCTCCAAATGCAGATGCAGGTGCTCTAAGCACAAGACCAGCTTTTCTGCTGTTGAAGAGAAGCTGGATTTTCTCCCAACTTGTGAAATTATTAGTCGAAAAAGTATTTTAAGCTAGCCTAAGTGTATAGAGTGTGTTACTGGGTTACTAAACCACTAGTGGGACGTGAGTAGAAATGAGTATGTGCAGAGGTGTGTTCTACCGATTTTTGCTCTCCTCACTGGTATTTATATTTAAAGTATGATGCTATGACCTGCTTGAGTTTAACTGCGAAGTATAGATGCCAAACTTATCTTTCTATTCTAACACAAAACAATTAAATACTAGGAGAAATGCAAAAGATGAATCACTTTTGTAGCTTGATAGCTTATGTTTAATAAAACAAGTGACTATTGATAGTACTTTGGACATAAAAGACAAATTTGCTACGTTTTTTATTTTAAAGTTGAAATATTCATGCTGTATAAGACAGCAGAGCTAGGGTTTCTCTAGTATATTTTTTTTTCGTGTTTCTTAGTATGCTGATGCAGTGGAGGGATATTTTTCTGTGAGTTATGTGATACCAGCATCATCCCAACTTAAAAGAAGTCATGTCTAATAGAATGCACTGGTACCCAGTTGTGGTTTTGCTTTTAGTGTATATATGTGTTTGTTCCCCGTAACTCCTAGCACAGGGAATCTGTGTTTGTAGTAATTATTATCTTCATATTGCATTGTTTCATAACTTTTTCATGCTTGAGGGGATGTTAGCATCACTCGTAAAGAGTCATGACTTGGAATCTTGGGAGGCTACATACTTTGGATCTGGGCATAAGGAAAGAAAGAAATAAACCTAGGTTTGGTGAGTATTGTGCCTTGGTTGTACTTCCAGCTTCTTTATTCGGGCAGACAATAGCTACCAGATTCTGTTTGTAATATAGATAGGGATCATTGTCCCCCCACCCCCAATAAATACATAAATAAATAGTCACACTGCAAGCTTGCAAAAAAGAAAAAAATCTGCAGAGTACTCATAACTGAGCAAAAAATGTTCCCCACCCTTCTTGGTGTGTGAAAATATTCCCTTTCATAGAAAGCAATAGAAACTTGAAGAAGCAAATAGCAGGAATGCATTTGAAGTAGCTTTTGTTGTCTCTTGGACTGTTCAGGGGATTTTGTTTGGTTGGTTTGGAGAGGAAGAGTGTTTGAGAGTGCACTGGAGTGACTACTGTTTTTTTAATGAAAACGATTGCAAAGAGGCACCTTAAATATCATTGTTTAATTGTTTGTGTTGGCTTTGGTAGGTTAAAAGCTGGATGGAGATGCTTTTGAACAATCTAAACTCTCTCACTATAAATATTGTAGATGGTGTGTGCTTTTGTCAAACATTCCATACATGCTGTAGTCATATTCAATGTTGTGGCCCGATTATGTGTTATCAGGCATTTAAATCCTCCCTGTGGACTTTTTAGTGCAAAACCTAACCTACCTCCTACCCTAAAGTATTTTGAGACAAATATGCTTGCTTTTATTCAAATTAATGTATCTAAACTATCTAGTATTTAGATAGAACGTCTCGTCCTTAACAACCCTGTGTTCAGGAATATTGTTATTTATTCTTCATCTTAGACAGGATTTGAGCATAGTATAGACATTGCCTGTCCAGGATTTTGTAGGCACATTTGGGCATCCTCTGCCTGCACAACAAATTTGCTCAGAATGAGAAATCTTCATGTGGAAAATAGGATAATGATAGTCTGTATGGTGTTGAACCCCAGCCTCCAGAGTCCAGAAGAAGAGAGTGAGAAGAGAGTGAAAATGTGTATGAAGGCCTGTGAAAAGTCTCACTAATGTGAGCTTGATGTTTGCTTCGAGCACAGCAGAATGGACTGCTAAAGATCATCTAAAAACCATCCAGAGTGACCTGCCCTGTGTCAGGTTGCACATTTGTCTACAGAGCCAGGAACCAAACCCATCTCTCTTAAGTGACTCAACTGCTCTGGGTAAATCTGTGATACATTTAAACATGTACTCCGTACCACAGTTAAGCACAGTGAAAAATCTTATCTCATTTAAAAACAAAACAAAACAAAACAAACCCTAGGAGTTAGCTTAGGGAAAGAGGAAGAAGCAAGACAGACAACTTGCAATCCAACCCTCATATGATAGTTGCCCCAGGCAATTTTGTTATGTCCATGGAAACATATGATATTCATTGCATGGGCCCATCATTAATGCTGACTCTCTGGGAACCTGTCTTATGTTGTTTCCACTTGGGGCAGGTTAGCTGGAAAATTGATCCGATTTTATTAAAGAGTCATTTTCTTTGCTGTCTGGCAGTGGTCTCTGAAAAGGTGTTTTGTCTTGTTAACACTTGGTGATTGCTCTAATAGCATCTCAGAAGTCCGATGCCCAAATTGAGTTTCACACACAAAACAGCTTGGTGGCTAAATTTTTGACTCCCAACATGGACAGTTTAAACTGGAGCTCAAAGGATCCCTCCCCATTTATGCTGCAGGTGAAACCATTGTTTTTATTCACATCCCTTTAATTAAAAATAGAATACATTTACATTTGCAGAGGGTTAATTATCCACCCTTTTTTATATACATTTAACTATAAACAAATGGTGGTATTTAGTGTATGGTTCATGATTTCTCACAGTTGGACACTTCACTTAGTCTTTGAAGCAATTGTCGTATTCTGTGGTGGTAAATTCTCTCTTATTCTCAGCTCCTACTCTCCCTGGATGGAATCTGTCTTCCACCCAGACTGAAAGAGTTTTGAACAAAAATACAAAATAAAAGAAATCCCACCTCTCTTCTTGTTTGGGGGAGTAAGACCTGTGTGTAATAAAGAAGCAACTTTATTTTGCTTAAAGGTTTTTTTGAAAATTCCCACTTAGCTGCCTATTGATCAAAGGATAGCGGTTTAGTCAGGCTGATGGCTTAGAGGGATAAGATCTGTGAGAAAGAATCTTGCCTCTGACTGGCTTTATTGTGTAGGCAGTAGGGGATTCCTCCTAGTGGTTTAAAAAAAAAAAATATATATATATAAAAAATTTGTCTTTGGGAGATGTGATAGTGAGAAACAGATTTTAGGACAGAGCAGATAGAGGTGGAGATTGTAAAAACATTCTCAGAACATGTTTCTTTAAAATTATCTGCCAACAAACCTTTGTAACAGGAACCTGATATTCCCCAAAGCGCAGCAGCTGAGGCCAGATGTTCGTTAGTGATGTGAGCAGAGGCCTCCATCAACCGGGATGAAGTCAGGATGGAGCCTAGTGCGAGAATTGTGTACGGAACTGGGGTGGGCTCATGTGAAAGCTGTGGTCTGGGAGGAAAACTTGCAACCTGTAGCTGTTGGTCTTGGTGGTACAGGAGGAGGAGGGGGGAACTGCCTGGGATACCATCTGAAGTGAATTGCCAGGGTGCTCTGTACCTCTTACGGACGTGCTCATGAGCAGAGGAAGGGGATGATGTGCTGAGAAAGGAACCTTGACACGTTCTTCCAGTCACCCTCGGGACCTACAGAAGATTAATGAACAAAATACAAGGCAAGGGAAGAATAAGGACGCTGTTCCCTAACACAGGTGCAATTACACCTACAAGAGCTCTCTTTTTAGATTGACTTAGTTTAATTCAAGATTTGGGGGCTCAAACCCCTGTTGCAAAGCATGATGCTGAGCTGTAGCTAATGGTCTACCTTAAATGCAGCCTACATTTTTGCTAATTTAATAAAGCCATTAAATAAATTTAAACAAGAGTCAAACAATCCATTGCTAGGTTCAATTTTTGCACTAGTTGGACTTGGAATTAATTTTTGATAACTAAAGGTTGCATATTGATTTTCAGAAACTTGCCTTGGGAATGGTCTTAGAACTGTCTTTCCTGCTGTAAATCCCTTTTTGGTTGCACAGAAATCTTGCAAAGATCCTACAGATGTGTGGGTTTCACTTCTTTTTCAGAATTCTTACCTTTTTCACTCTTAGTTTCAGATTGACTATAGAGGAAATTGAAGCCAGTTTTTAATACTCAATAGTCGGGACACGGCAAATATCTTACATCATGTAAAGTGCTGAATCAGACTGTTCATCTCTTTCTCACAGACTTTAGAAAAAAAGAATTTGTAAAGATGATGGGGAAGCGCTCTCAGGCGGTTTGAGTCCCTGAGTCCTACCTCCTTCTTCTGGGGGGCTGGAGGAGAAGGCTGTGTTTGAGCAGAGGGCAGGATGGCACAGGGACAGTGCTCAGTCTAAGCCAACCAGACTCAGAGAAACCGCTGGCTGCAGCTTCCCAAGTGACTGTGCTGAAGTTATTCCAGAGTGTAAAATTATGGTGGAACTTGCTTTATAATAACCATCTCCTGAAATAATTGGAACAGACACTGTTTTAAAGAGTTGAGCATTATAATCTGTCTTTACTGTGGAAGTTTTTCTCCTCTTGCAAATTATTCTAAATGTTTCCCAGGTTGCAGGACACACCAGTGATGTTATTTTCTTGTTTCATTTTGCTTGCTGTCTTAAAGCATAGAACATGTACATTACCTCCCATAATTCAAGATCTGTCATAAGCAGATCCTTAGCTAAATTTCCGTCTTTGGTTGGTTGATTTTTTAAATTTTTGTTTGTTTGTTTGTTTATTCCGGTTTTAAGGGTAAGGAAAGCTAATACTGCATGTGGGTATTAGAATCACAGTCTGTTTGTCCTTTCTGTCTACCGACTTTCTTCAACCCTTCAATTATTTTTTACCTATTTTATGAAAGAGTGGAGCATTTTACTTGCCCTTGAGTATGTAGTATATGTTCACAGAAAAGGCGTCTGAGTGACCCTGTGGAGGTTCTCTCTGTGACTTTTTTTTTGCAATCTCATCTGCACCCTCACAAAATACGGCCAGAATTGAGAATCGCAGCAGCGTGGTGGTGGGCTGTGTGATACGGAGCTGGCTGCAGCAGCCTATAAAATATGACCCTTGTGTTTCAGATGATCTTCCCTCTTCTTCTTTTGTCATTTCACTTGGAGATATGAATTTATGTGCATCTAGATGATACAGTGTTATAGATAAAGCTTCCAGTCAGTCTTATGCACCAGTCAGTACCAGAATTTTAGTTTTATATTCCTTTAGGTATGTAGCTCACTGTGCAGCTTTATTTTCCCACTGCAGTTATCCATTAGCTTAAGACTTTCATAACCCAGGAGGGCACTTAAATCTCTCTTCAATCATTATGCCTCTGAACACTTTCCCCTAATATCTTGGCTTTCTTTTGGAATCTTTTGTCTTACAATTTTTATCCTGCATTTACCTGCATTGAATTGCATTTGCCGTTGTACAAGAATTTTCCTGAATTACTCTAACCCCGTTTATTCTTGATGGTTAAGGTGATGCCATGTGGGGAGACAGAAAGGTATGTGCTCTACTCCTCAACCATCTGTCAGATGCCAAGGATGCTGAACTTAGTGCCCCTCAGCTTTCTGGCTCTCCCCATCTGCATCCCAATACAAAGCATGTGGGAATCCCATAAAGCCTTGGTATCTAAATGCTGTCGAGTCCCACACTCCTTCATTTTTGCTTTCTGCCACCACAGACTGTCTCACGCCTTAGCAAGGGAGAGGACTGTGGTGGCAGGAACCAGCCTGAACCATGCTGATGGATCCAACAAGAAAGCAAAATCGCGAGGGTAGTGCCAGCAGGGCTCTGTGTCCTGCGGCACCCACAGGGCTTCGCTCAGGCTCTCTAGCATAGATGTTGACCTGAAAACACTTTCAGAAGTCGTCATTAGAGTCATGTGGATCTGCTTATGCATGATCTTTTTTTAAAACAACAAAACAGTTTGTGCTGTCTCCAGGATTCATAGGAGCCAGCTATTTCAGAGTGTTATTTACTTTTATGATGTTTATCTTTCGCCCACTGGTGGGTGTGAACATCACTGGCTTTACAGTGTGCAGAGCAACAACCTAGGACTATTTTTGCGTCGGACTTTTTTTTGCCATTCTAGTTTGCACAAACTTTTCTTTTAAGGATCCCTCAGAGCTGTAAAACAAGAAGCACAAGCTGATGCTTCACAGTTAAGAAGAGGAAATTAAAACACCCTATGTTTTTCATTTTAGAATTAAGGACTATGGGAAGTAACCAGTGAATGCAGTTATTTAAGGCGTAAAGTATGAATGACTGAGTATTTCATTCCAGTCACTTTTCTCTCCTATTTTTGATTAATGAAGCAATGTAAAAATAGAATAAACCTGGCATTTTAAATCAGGAATGAATTAAATGAAAATCTAATCATTTAGAGTGACCCATCTCTCTGTAAGTGTGGATATTACTTGACATATAGTATACATGTATCATCCTTTTCCTATGATTTATTTGTAATTGTTTAGCTTGAAATTATTTTCTTCTTCCTCTCCCCTTCGACAGGTGAGAGTTCCTATTCACCGATTCACTGGTAAAGGTGCTTTACACAGCCAATACTTAAGATTCTTGTACAGCCTTAACTTTATCTTCTTAGAAAAATGGGATTTTGTTTGTGATATTATTTTTTTTTAGTAAAAAGTAAATTCATACTCATCAAGAACTTACTTACTGTCTGGCCTTTTATTTGAAGGGCATATAACTATGAGATTACTAAATTCACAAGTGCCCTAAGACGTTTAAATTCTGTGCATAAGAATAAAGACATCGTTAGCTGATGTGACTTTGCCTCTGACCTGCAAAGCAGAAAGTCAGAATCAAGTTCTTTGTCTAGTGGAGCATTGGCAAGCATCCTTCAGATTGCAGACTTGTGCTTGCTGAGAGAAAGTTCCTTGTGTATTATGCTGTTTACCTAAGGGTTATATTCAAGATACACTCTGAACAGCTTGGTTGATTATTGAAAAATGCCTTATAGTAACTTCCAGCCTAAGTTGATCGATATTAGTGCACAGCTTAACATGGGAAGGAGGGAGCTATTTAAACATTGAGAGCCTCCGGGATAACAGGGAATGAAAAAATAATGCAGAACAAATATGTTGAAGGGTTCAAGAGAGAAGAATATCTTGGCTCTGTGCAGGGGGAAAGAAAAAAAAAAAAGAAAAGTTGTTAAATTGCAGCAGAAAAACCATTTGAATTCACTATTAATAAAGCGAGGGTGGATTTTTCCCTAGGCCAAAAAATAAGGAGAAAAAAAAAAGAAAAGCAAACCCAACAAATTGTAGTGCTCTTTAATGTAGAGAGAAGCTGAGTTATCTACACGCATCCTCCCATAGAAAGCTTTCCTTTAGTCTAAGTCTCTGAGAAGTTCTTGGTCTGTGGCTGTTCTAAGCCCCAGGCTGGGACTCATTCCCCCTCCCCAGAGCAGGCAAAGTTCAGAAATACCTATTTCTGTGCCAGGAACACCAGAAAAGGAAAACCTTACTCTTTCTACCTCTCAGAACATGTAACAGTATAGAGTGGAATGGTCCTAGCACCTGAAAATGATGCCTTGTTTCCCCCCTCATGAACATGTAATAATTGAAAGGTAAATGTTTCATTGTTTTATTTCAATACATACAATTTTGCAGTGTTGAAATGACATATGATGTTTTAGATGCCCTGATGGAGAACATGGGCATTGCTTTGTTTTGTTGGTGAGAATATGAAGAGAGGATATGATGCTGCAACAGAGACTTCCTCCTCTGTTCTTCACAAAATTAAAAATAAAAATTAAAAAAAAAGAAATTAAAAATGAAAGACTAACACAAGTATTGTGGCAGGTGATATTCAAAGAAATTGAAAGTCAGGGGAGATGTCTTTTCCACTAATTTTTTTCTGACTTTTGCAAGGACCGTAAACTTCCCACGCCTCCTTTCCGTGTGTGTCAACAATGAGTCTTCAGTTTTTTCAGTTCATATTGAAGGGCAATGGGAGAAGGGAAGAAATGGGGCTGTATCATGGCAAATGGGAAACAGATTGATCTCTTTCACAGAGCAAGATGGAAGATGAAAACCTAATTTTTGCTGGGGAGACATGGGAAGTAAACTAACTTGTTGAAAGATCTTTGGACGCAGAGTGAAAACTGCATTGCACCTGTAAAACCTAGTGGTGAAAAACCTTCTCTGGTGCGTGTGGTTAAAATGATGTAGGAAGAGGAGGCTTCAACCACAGAGCCAAACAGGATGGGAACAGGATAGGCTCCTCTAGTAAGTCAATTGGTGTTAGCTTTCAAAATTTAAAGATATTTGGAGTACTTGGCATCCTTTTTTGTCAGTTGTACAGCACGTGCGTGTTAAGGAGCAGACTGAACTTCCATCATTGTGGAGAGTGAGATGGGAAAGTAATCAGTGTATAACTCACTTTAACCATTTTCTGCTTTGTTTCAGCCGTGTTTGTGACTGATGGGGGATTGATGGGAAGGCAGCAATGACTCTTCCTATGAATGTTTCTTAAATACAATCCTGGTAGAACTGCTTACCATGCTGTGCAGAAGCTCTGCAGCTTTGTAGGAAAGGTGGAGCTCTAAGAACAGTCACAGAAATGCTTTGCAGTGTAGAATACTTTTTTTTTTCTCCAATCAAGTTAGCAACGTGTCTGATTGTTGGATTCTGTGGGGCCCAGGAAAGGGTGGATCCAGTTCCTGCCTGCACTAACCAACAACATCAACAGCTGCCCCTGACTTGGGAAGCGTATTTTAGGAAGTCTCACGACTCTAGCACAGGACTGTAATTTTGCTTTGTGACTCATGTTGAGATAGAGTCCCTGTGTGTCTTTTTGTCTGGGCACCTAATAAAGCTCAGGCCACGCCTGTTTATGGATGCAGCAAAATGGCAGGGAGCTTATTTTTATACCATTGATTCTGATGAATGCCACTTATAATCAACACCTCCATGAGGAACTGGCTTGTGTGCAGAAATGCTCTTTAATTGAAGGGTGAACGTCAGCAGTGCAGTGTGGTCCCAGTGTGTTTCTCTCGTGAAAACCAGAACCACTACAGTTACAGAATAGCAAATGCTTTGAATGGATCACGTTTATTTTATGGTTTTTATGATCGTATATGTCTTTTGACAATTTTCAAGATCATTTTTGTTGGTAAAAAGTGGGATGTGGTCACTTCAGAATGAGATAATTCGTTCTGTGAAGGGACCAGATGACAATTTTGGGAAGCGTCCCTGTCCTACAGAACACGCAGGTCACCGTGCTTTTCTGATGACACAGAGGAATGACTTACAAGAAGCTGTTAGGTTAATTACTCTTTAGAAAAGGGGGTTAAGTACTAAGAAGTGTGCAGCACTGTTTATAGAGTGATGGCTGCTGGCAGATTGAAACAACAAAAATATTTTGGAAGTGACACCCCCCGACACCCCTCCCCCCCTTTTGAAGCTGTGAATTTTGACAATGGCTTTTGAGCTGGCAAGACTGAAATGGGCCTCAAATGAAACTGCATTTTAATGCTGGTTCGAATTAAAAATGAAGGAACAATTTTAAAAATCCGTGATAGAGATCTAAGGGATGGTCACTTACGGTTTTTTCACAGACTGGGAGGATGCTTACAGCCTGTTTAGCCCAGAGCACCTTCTTTTCAAACCGAGCTGTACTCAATAGGATCAGAAGCTCTGCCTATTTTTACTGCCTGGCACTAACAAATTCATCTTCAGCCCACTGTTTGCTCAGTTATTGTTGTCAACATTTAGGGTTGATTTTGGCAGAATGCAGTTCCCCATTCCCCCCAGCATCAGAGGTACACGTAGCGCTTGCAGCACACGATGTATGTGCACACTGCACGTCATGGCCAACATAGAGCTTATGGTCATCAATCATTCGATTGTTCTTTAAACACTGTTTTAACAGGCATTCGTTGTATAAATGGATCAGGTTATTGACCTTTGCCAGCAATTGCTTGCCACATGTCATCATGGCTTAATGACATTATCAAGGAACATATTCTGTATTGTAGATACTTTAAAGGGTTCATGCATTGTCTCGCACTAGGACACATGGCTGGCTAAAGTATCTTGAATTAGCAAGCTATTTGATGTCATTATTAAAGTATGCAGAGCATTTCCAGCTACTTACTGAATAGGAGAGCGAAATACTTCTCTTTTCTACAAAAGCAAAGCCCTGGAAGAGGAGTTATTTGTCATATTGGAATACTTGTTCTGAAATCCTGCTTCTTTCTCCTTTACGATTTAATCTTCTACCTAGAACAGAGGAGTGCAGTCCTCTGAATATCCTGTGAAAATTGTTTGACTGGTCTGCAAAGCTCCAGCTGCAACTCCTCCATTTCTAGGAATACTATAGATCTAATTGGCACTATTAAATCATTACAGCACATAATAGATGGAACTTCTGACTAAATCAACTATGTTTTTAATGAAGATAAGGGTTTTTAAATTAGAATGGATACAGCATTCTTTATTTATTTGTATGGGGTGGGAAGGCTGTTAACTGTAATGGCTGATTCAATTTAAATGAGGGAAAGTAGCCAGTATTCTGTAAAATTTTTCTTCTGGATAAAATTTAAGGTGGAACTGAATTTTCAAATCCCAAATTGTGAAATGGAACTGTTCAGCTAACTATTTGTAAGTTTTTCCAGTGTATAGATCTGCTGTGGTTTCTGTGGCCCCACATCACAATCTTGTCACAAATCAAGGTGATTTTCTTTTCGCAGGAAAACATACACACATCACACAAATTACACAGTCTTAGAATCCTGTTATTTTGTTGTTTGTTACATTTAAATTTGGACTCCTTGTGAATCAGAAGGGGTTCTTAAAAGCTTTAAAATAAGTATTAATCAATAAATCTTTATGCCATTGCTAGAAAATAATGAAGTAGCATTACTTTCACTTTATAGTGGGGATACTTAGAAGCCTTGGGAACCTGCAGAATAGATAGGGCAAAAATACAAATGTTACTCTGTTGTTCTGTAGTCACTCCTCTTTTAATCCAAAGACTTTTTTTTTTTTTTTACAATGTAAAGTTCTTTCTGCTGTATTACTCCATTATATATTAGTTTTAGTCTTTGCTTTTCTCCTGCTGGTTGTTTTTCAATATTCCAGATTTCTCTCTCTACATTGTGTTTTGCTCATTAGTATATTCCAGTCAGTTCTTTAACTTTTGTCTCATTTTCCTTTCCATTGCCATCGCAGAATATCTTCTCATGTCATTTAATTTTAATGGTGCCTGTTATCACGTTTTCCTGATGCTTAATTAGCAGTGTCCCAGGGAAAAGCTGGAATATAAAGCATGAGGATTGGGCTTGAAGAAAAGTAAGATTAAGGTCAGAAGTAGTGAATTCTTACCCTTCTTTCTGACTTTGTGTGGCTTTAAGTTAGTTTCATCCTTCTTTTGTCAGCTTCTGACCTGATAAAATATGATAATAAGACTTTTTACTCCTGGGAATATTGTAGAGATCTCTACATTAATAGCAACTCCACAATTTCATAGATTTTAAGATTTTGGAGGAAAACTGTAATTATTTGTCCAGGCATTCTGCATTGAGGCTGCAGAAATGCAGCAGTTAATTCTGGGATAGAGACAGCTTTCTTCCCACACAGCTGTAAACCAAGTGTAACTTCAAGGAAGGAGGGGCAATAGGCAGGTATAAAACTAGTGCATAAAAGCACTATTTGAGAGTTTCTTCTACTTAAATCTCCTCACAGCAGTCTCCATTCTTTTTGCCAGGGTTACATTTGATTGCTGGCTTTGACAGCTCACTGTTGGCAATAGGTTTCATAAATGTCTAATCCAGCTGGATTGTTCTGTCTTCACATTTCCTTCCTACATCAATAGTGTATACTCTTACACACAACCCCCCTCAGAAAAAAACAAAAAAAAAAAGAAAGAAGGAAAAAAAAAGGACAGAAGGAGAAAGAAGGAGAGAAGAGGCTGGTTGCTTCCATGATGGGATTTAAGATAAAGCAGAAAATATAATCTTAATGATTAAAGTCATGAAGGCTGTGGTGATGGTTTGTTTTGTTTTGTTTTGGGAGTGGGGGGAAGCCAGCGCTTACAACGCATCCTAAACATCTTCAAGATAGATTAAGAGCTGTGATTTTAGCACCAAGACCCAACAAACATCGCATACAAAGTGCAGTAAATGCAGTATTCATAAATGTATATGCTTTTTGTGACTTCATGTCAGCAGGGTTCTGTAGACCCTCATTTGTATCAAATAAACTTCAAATGATAAAGAATACGTGCCAGCCAGGGACAAGTATCACTTTGAATTGTTCCTTGTGTATCATAGCTGAAGTGGGAAACATGGCTGGCTTCCTGTTTGTCAAGAGTGAAAACCAGGCACATTTTCTGTAATTATTAGTAATAGTGCCAATTTAATAAATTATTCACTCATGACAACAGGATTTACACTCTGTTTGCTGATAGCTTATGGGGGATAGTGTTTGTTTTAGGAAAGTACAATCTGACAGTAATGCAGTGTACATTGTAAATCCCTGTGTCACACCTGCACAGCAATGGTGAAGACAAGCGCTGATGACTTGTTTCTTACAGTATGTTCCTTCTCCATCATGGATGATTACTCACGTGTGCTTGCTAGATTTTGTGCTGTTACTTATCCATTCTGGAACTAGATGCTGAGAAATTCCTCTAACAAAAGAGGTTGTGGCTGAGGTTTCTGTGGACATCAGAAGAAATTATGACCGCATGGTATATCGATGGACAAGAGAAGTCAGATCAGAGATGGTGGAGCATGATGAGGTGATGAGTTGTTTATGCTCAACTCCTTGCAATCAGAGCAATGTGGGAGAACGTGCAGAAATGCTTGAATAATTTTAACAAGTGAATGATATCTGAGCTGAGAAAGGGTATACTAATAGCAAATAGGAGAAGTCAGACAGTGAAAGAATGGGCTATGTTATTTAATGTGCTGAACTGGGAGAAAGCCATGACATGAATAGAGAGAAAAAGACCAATATGATGCTAAAAAAGTAGTGTTTGTAACAATGTTCTGTATTTCTGTACATGGTACATAAATTTTTGTCAAGGCTAGAGAAAAGAATGTAATAATATAAAAATAAGGGGAGAGCCTACAAGAGGGTTATGGAAGGTGAATGGATGGGACCAGTCTGTTTCCTATCCATGTCATGCAGAAAGAATCGGACAGCTTGCCCAAAAATGAGGACTGAAAAAGGAAAGTTGAGTAAAAAAAGATGTTGAGGCTGTGTGGAAAAGAGGATGATCATGTTGCATGTCATGAGAATAGACGGAGTGGAGACATGTTGGGGGACGAGGAACTTCTGTGTTGTGTTGAATTTGAGTTGAAGGCTGAGCAATGAGGGAGATGGGAGAGGAAATGGCAGAGAGGGAAATCTGTCACTTATTAAATAGTAGCTGAGTTTGTGCATGAGATTCTCCAGGCATAAATCAACTGCAGACCTGTGGGGAAGAAAGGAACCAAACCCAGAGCCTTACGCAGCCCTCACAGGGAGTGCAGGATCCTGGGTGCAAAAGGAGGAGAAGATTTCAGAGGGAAAGCATGACCAGTTGCATCCAAGGCATGTGTGAGCTTTCATCCTCCACCAGCTCCTCATCTCGAAAGCTTTCTTGTCCCTTCATCTATCCTTGTGTTAAGCAGAAGAGCTGTTCCTTGCCACGACATTAGAAGGAAGCCAGTACTCTGGGTTGGAGTTGGATTGTTTTCCAAATGCTACTTGTCTTCTAAGTTGTCTCTGTGTGGAGCTGGTGGGTTTCTAAGAGGAATCCCCACACATGCCCATGGTTGAAGTGATAGTTTGAAGTTGCACAAAAAAAATCTGATTATTTGTAAAATGTCCTGCTAACAGAAGCTAAGCAGAATGTGGGCCCTTCCTTGTTTTAGTGAGATTCTAGTGGAAACATTATTTACCCCTGTTTTACAGACAGAGTAAATAAGATAAAAGAAATAAAATTACTTGCCAAAAAATCAAACCAGAGATCTGTGGTCAGCTCATAGTCCCTTGCTCATGAGTGCTCTGTTTTATTTCTTTGTAATTCAGAAGCAATTAAAGCAATAAAAAAAAATAAAATAAAACTCAGCATGTCTTCAGCAATTCCTTTGCTAAAACTTGTGATATGATGTGAAAGAGGTTGAGGCTTTCCTCCTTCATAATACATTAAAAAAATATTAAATTTTTCTTTTTCCTTAAGTAGGAAATATTTAATTGCCATTTAAACTGGTTCTTTAAAATCCCATAGTTTTACCCACAATAATCCAAGAACATTTAATAAGTCTTAAAATATTCATAACACACGGAGATCATTACTCTTGAGACCTTTGTACAAAGCAGTGAAGTGTGTTAGACATATGGCAGAAACCTCTTCATTTCTTATTTCTTGCTATGATTATATGAAAGAAAGGAAAATTCTCTGTTCTTTTCCCCGTTGCAATCTGCATGCCATTGTTTCATCTGTTGTGGGCCAAAGTCATCTCATACACATGTTTGCTGAAGAACATGGAGTTAATCAGGCTTGAATGTAGCTCAGTAAATACACGCACAATAGTGGTAAATTGCTGTTTTGTTTCAGTTTTCCATACAGTATTTCACATAACAAAAAAAAAAAAGGAAATAATTTATTTCTGTATCCCACATGATGTTAACAGCCCAAACTGTGTTGCATGACAGATGCTGGTACCTAGTTTTTATGTTATTGGTAATTATCTAAAGTCGTTAATTGCTGTTGCATTGGGTATTAAGGGAAAAAAAAACAAACCAACAATTGATATGTCCTGCATTGGAAGTGTATCATAAGTATCAGAAGCCTTTGTCACAGTGCTGGCTGTTTGTAGAGAGGATGAACAATTTTATTTTCATTGTATTTCAACGTGATTGTCTAAAGTCAGGTGGAACCTCTATGGATTATATCTAAAATAAAACTGTGGTTACAGTATATGGTCATAATCCCCAGATCTGTTGTGTTGAAATGACAGTATAATGAGTAGAAGTTAAAATGTCCTCTGCTTTCAAGTCATCACGGTTGTCATTTGATTAAATAATAGTGCATTCTGTTTGATGTCTGGCTTTATTATTCAGAAGCACTTCAGTATATGTGTCCTACCTTTGTATTATGTGCTCCCGGCAAGCAGGTATCCATATAGGTTCTTATTTACACACCTGCAACCCATACACTGTACATTTAGCTTGCATGTGTGCTGCCTGGATATGGAATTTTAATTATTCCTCTTAATTATGGTGCATTCACCAAAAAAGAAGGAAATCATTGGTCAGGTACAAAAAGAAACTGCTTAGTATTTGAAGGAATTTGATAATTTTGTTGTAGTTCGTAGCTTGGCAGGTGGTAATAATGCTATGCCAGCACTGTCAAAATATGAAAATTAAAGTGACGATGGGTTTTAATGAAATCCATTTGACAAATATAATTAAGGTGTTTTAATATGAAGCCCTGTA
This sequence comes from Thinocorus orbignyianus, assembly GCA_013400375.1. Classification (NCBI taxonomy): domain Eukaryota; kingdom Metazoa; phylum Chordata; class Aves; order Ciconiiformes; family Thinocoridae; genus Thinocorus; species Thinocorus orbignyianus. The sequence goes on along the minus strand of VXBW01003601.1, from coordinate 178,722 downwards.
ATAAAGACTACCGGTGGACTCCCTGAGGTCCTGACTAATTGTGTAGATTGCTTTTAAGCTTTGAATAGTTTTATTGGATAATGAACTGTTAAGAAGTGTTAGATCTTTCTTAAGCAGAATTTGGTTTGAAAAAGAAGAGGAGAGACAGGCCTGAGGTGTGGCATTTTAAACATAATTAGAAGAGAGATTTAAGTTAACATCTTTGATCTTGCTGTCAGTTTTTGATTAGAGCTGTAAATGCTTTAATCAAGTGCAGTGTAGTCATTACATTTCTAACTGTTTTTAAACTGCGAAATTACTGAGACACTGACATCGGTTTAACACTTCTTCAGAATTTCCAGCAAAGTTATGTTTGTAAACTGGGTGTTTGCATTAAAATGTCATCCTGCAATAATTTACCAATTCAGTAGATCATGGGATAATTATATTTGGTGCTCAAATAATTTGGAAATCCTTTATGAGATTAAGCTTAATGTTGTGTAGTTGAGAGTGTGTCACTTCAGATTTCATTTCAAAAATAATTTAAAATATTTTTTCTTCAATTAAAATGATATTCAAACCAGTCCTTATAATGAAAATTAATATATAAGAAACTAAGAGCTGTATTTGGATGACTTCCATAGAAATGTGATCCTTTTAATGACAGATTCTGTGTTCTTCCAACATGGATTCTTTCCCACCCATTTTAGAAACAGGGCAACAGGCACAGATATTTACCAGGTGTACAGCAATGCCTGAGCCAGTAATAAAATCAGGTCCTCTCAAGTCCCTATCTCCCAAAGTTAAAGTCTGCTTGAAGAAATTGCAGAAAGATCTCAATTTATTTATTTTTTTAATTGACATCCGAAACAGCAATAAGATGTGAAAATGGCCACAGGCAGAGGTATGTGACGTCGGTGAGGATGGTCATTCGGCTGGGTGGTACCTACCCATAGGTGGTATGACTTTCATTTAAATACAGAATCCAGCAGTCCAGGGTTCTTCCCCAGATCGGACCTTGCCCTCCCTGTGTTCTTGATCTTTGAGCATGACAGAAAATCCAGATACTTCTCTCTTTACTGTGTTGGGCTAAGGGCTGCTGGCCATACTGTTCTACTCATGTTGGTCCTCCAGAAACATAGGAAAAAACTACAGCAAAGAAAAATGTACTTAATCTGTTCTTTCTGCAGCATACAGAACTTTCATACAGGTAAATGTTAAGTGGTCTGCCAGCAAGTCCTACAGAATTGTTAAGTACATCCCACAGCAGACCACCTTATGTCTTTGGCAGCATGTCCTGCACGCTAACATGTCTGAGGGCTGGCAGACCAGGAGAGAGGGAAGATGTCATTCAATTCAACTCATACCTAGTGAGGTAGTGATAGGATGAGGGATAATGGCTTCAAACTGGAAGTGAGGAGATTTAGATTAGGTATCAGGAAAAATTTTTCACTCTGAGACATACTGTAAAAAATGTTTTTATGGGAAAGTCTTTATTTCTATCTCGGCAATTTCCAGAAGAAATATCTTTGTTTGACAAGAGCAGAGACTTTTTTAAATTTTATTTATTTTTTTAAATATACATAGCTCTGCAAACTCAACCTGGATTTTAAAATCAGTTTGGATTCTTTCCTTCTTGTATGCCTCCTGATAACAATGATTCGCCAGGCCATTTGATATTTTTCATTGTTCCCTCTCTTGCCTTACTATGGGTTTATTGAGGTAGTGGTTTTCTCAGCATTAGTCTGTGTAATTGAAGGCAACGTTGCAGATGGAAATAGCTAGCACTTAGCTCATGTGTATGAAAAAGGATCAAAATCCATAGCTGCACTGGTCCTGCAGGGTAAAAATTAAAATATAAACAAAGGGAAAAGGACTTGAAATGTGAAGGTATAAGTGGAGAAAGACAGAATTCCATAAGGAGCGTGCTGTGTAAGCAGCACAGAGATGTTTATATTGATGTTTAGGTGCAGGTTTTTAAACTACTGTATATTTCAAACGAGCACAAAGTCTAATTGGTGGGTGTAGATATCATTATGTGTAAAACCAAGATTCAAAACATAATAAAATATGTAAACTGCTGAACTTCATCACCAAGCAAAAGTACAGCAGCTCAGTGAGCATTTCCTAGAGATCCTTCAAGCGGCCAGAATAAAATTCGGAAGCAGAGCTGGGACTTGAAGTGCAGCCAGCCCAATAAGCTACAGACCATCCCTTCCCTCTGCTCCTTTTCCTTCCATCTCCAAGTAGCTGTTTCAGATCTCCAGAGTCCTCCTGGAAGAAACATCCTTCTCTGCGAGCAAAGCCACTATCACAACAAACCGGTGTGTGTTACACATCACACGGGTTTCTGGTTGTAAATTACCCACTGAATAAACTAACATTGTCTCAAAAGGATTTTTTTCCCCTCCAAATTGCCACTTCTTTGGAAAGATACTATGTTTTCAAGGGAAACTGAAGCTTCATGAATAATTTTGAATTCATTTTGCCTCCTTTTAGAGATCAACTTTTGAAAGATTTTTTTGTTTTTTGGTAGAGACCTTGAACAGTAACTTTCTTCAGCAATCTCTTTATTATTATTTTTTAAACCTCGGTACTTTTAGCCTCCAACTTTGCAATACAGTTCTTTTATATGGCATTCAGATTTTGAGCGATTCAGTTCGTGGAAAAATGGGAAATGTTGAAAGGGTGAGCTAATTAATGTTTCCTCAGCCTATCTCAAGTAAGCTATTGTGTTAGAGTTTTGCCACGTTTGTAATTTATGTCTGTTAAGCCTTTGTTTTATCATCTATTACTGACTTATAGGCTTCTGTTTGCACTTACTGTCTGTAACAAGCATTTCATTTTATAAGGAGAGAAAATGGTTTCAGTTACTTTTACTGTACCCGAAAAGGAGAATGGGATTTGCAAATGATAAATGGGGAAGTTGACTAGCTAACTAATAAAGATTTGTCTTAATCAAGTATGATTTGTCAGAACAGGAGCGCACTGGGGTCAGGGCACATGCAATGAATAATACAGCATTCACTGGAGAAAAGGACCAGGCAAAAGGCCTCATAAATATGCTGCGATTACCCATTGCTAATTCGTATTCAAAGAATGAGTTGCACTGAAGCCAGCTTCGAGGTTGCTGAGCTGTTCACCTGCTTTGTGGGCTTTCTGATGTTTAAAAAAGTTTTATATATATATTTAAATATATATATATAAACTACATATATATATATACACATACACTGTTTTCAGAATGCTTTATTTTTTCACAGACTGCTACACTTTTTGGTTGGTGACTTCTAAGCATTATTTATTAATCATCCTCTAGGTTTGTTTTATTTTTCTAATGTCTGGACACTATTTTATTTCTATTTTTTTGTTGTTTGAATATGAATGCGAATACAGCAGGAGATAGTTCCGTTCACATTTAAAATGAATTGCTGAACAGCGCAGGAAAGGTTAAAACACTCTTTAGCTCCGTGGAAGTATTAAAGATCAAAGAAGCATAGACTTTTGCTTGTGTTGCAGCTTCCCTGACTTTCTAACAGGTCTGTGGTTTCAAGATAAACCTGGTACATCAGGATGTTGGGGGAAACCTGAACAAACCCGAATGTCAATTTGTTTGGCTCTGGCTTTGTTTTCTTTTGTTGACGTTGCTTTTTGGTTGAAGGAGCCGTTGCTCAGGTTGAAACAGTTGAAGGACAGACTCTTCATAGATTTTCTGATGTCCAGAAACTGAGATATGGCAAAGAAGCTTATTCTTCCCGTATATTTACATATATGGGTGATGAAGAGTCAGTTGAAAAATATATATTAAATTGTTCCAATGTTTACAGATATACCTAGCAGACTTTGTTCTTCATCTTTGTATTGTTTAAATGTCATATGCTGCAGGTTTTCTGTAGCTAAATAAGTTTGGAAAAAATCTCTTGCTCCACACTTATTTCAACATTTCAAAAACATTTTCTTCTCTTTTGAAAATCTAATGTGACTTTGTTTTCTACTTGGCTGATAGTCTGGCTCATCTATTTTGTGCTCAACTCAGTGCATTTATTGCTTTTAAGAGTAAATCAGCTATAGAGGTAGGGCCAACTTTACAAGCCTCGAGCTGCTGAATGCGGGAGGCTAAGTTGCCAACTCTCTGCCTACACATTTTAAGTCTTTGAAATAACCAGTACCGCAGGGCCCAGAGTAATTATGTACACTGCTTTGAGTTTGTAGCAAACTTGGTAGATGGTGGAGCGTTTTTGATTAAATTATGACTATGAATCCAGCCTTAGTTAGAAGAACCAGAGTTCACTGTTGTGTCATCTCAGTGCTGTTTGGAGTCAGAGGTTTAATTAAGCGATGGTTTGTGGCTCAAGTTTTAGAGGGTATCTTTCGGCAACTTAATTTAGATGCAATTGGGATTGTTAATACTCTTCCCTGCTAAATTGCTTTTGGAAAAGTCCAAGATCAGCAGTAGGGTGATGAAGCAGCATTCATTCCCTGCACCAAGCCCAGAGCAAGCAGGGGTTTCTGTCCTGACAGCGCCTGCAGGAATAGGAAAAGAAGATACCCAGGGTTGGTTCCCAACTGACATGAGTGATTGATACGGGGGTAGCAAATTGTTTACTTATTGATGTGCTAAGCAAGTATTTCTTTTTTGCCTGAGAGCTTTTATGAAGGAAGGAGTGGCGTTAAAAAAAGATGCGAAGGGAGGAATTTGGAACAGATGAGCATTGCCGAGCTGGCACGTGGTTAGAACAATGGCCGGACTTCAATGTAGACAAGTGCTCAGGAGAATCAAAGTCTGCCACCTCCTGTGAATGTTGCTGTGAGGATGTTAGTGAGGGAGCTCGGATAGATGGGTGATGGGAGTAGATAGAAAAAAAAATACATCAGTTAGTGAGAGATGAGTAGTTTCATACCAGCAGATTGATGTAAGTAAGGTTTTCAGAGAAGGTATGAAACCTTAGAAAAAGAAAAGGCTACTGCAGGTGAAGTTACTAGGTCTGTCGTATATCATCTTTCTCCTTTCTTTTTCCTATTTTCTTCTCATTCATCTACTCTTTTTTTTTTTTTTTTTGCCTGAGGAAGGACAGAATAGGCCTGGACCATGGGAGGTGTTGGTTATGAAATGTTCCCAGTTTGTTCTTAAAGGCACGTGGCATCTTCCTCAGATATCTTTTCTTCCTTATTTTGAACAAAGCACAAAGCCTGAATTCTGCTTAGGTGTTCCGGATGTTTTTCTTTCTGGTTCCCCTGACCTCGGGATCAACGTACGCCTTTTGCTATTGGCCAATGAAAATAATTTCATGAACATCCATTATAACTTATAACCTTTTTCATTTGAAAAATGGTTGTATTTTAAAGTTTGGTGGACATCTTGGACTTTGGTGGATTGGGAGGTATTTTTAGGTGTTTTTTGCTTTCACAGTTACAGTGGGCGACTTCTTTTATCCTCTCTTGCAAGTGAACTTCTTACAGCTCTGGAAGTGCTGGATGTCCCCAGTATATGCTGTTGACTGTCAGTATTCTTTCTACTGGTGTGGCACATGCTTCTGCTGAAGAGGCCAACTAGTCCCTATAGCATATAGCTAATTTTTATTTTATTGTGTTAAGTGACCACTTAGCAGCGTGCAGATTAACTTCTCTGTGGCAGATTCTTGAGGCTTTTGAGCGCCAGCTCTCGTGTTTCACTGCTCTGTTAATGTTCTACAAATTGTCTCTCCACTGACTCATAGCCATTATTTTAGCCTTCATTTATCTGTATTAACCTGTACTTGTCGTTTAATAACTTTAATGATCTAAATCCTTCTGTCTCTAATTATATTGGCTGTTCAATGTAAATATATATCAGCTGCGAACTTGTAAATTTATAGGACTTTTACTTGTGTCCCTACTCTTAAAGATATGTCATCACTTTCTTTATTAACTTTCGGTTGTCAGATGTATAAAGCATTTGACTCAATCCTGAATTCTACTAACTCCTGCAACATATATTTTCCAAGTTTGTAAATCTCCGTGCTGTCACCTCTGAACAGCTAGCATTTAAAGTTTTCTAGCATTTTTTTCCAGGAACTGCTGTTGGTGATTTATCTCTTTTAGTCTCCTAAAATCTAAACTTTTAACCTGTCCAAAGCAGAGTGGCTTGTGGAAAAAAAGTATCCCAGCCTTGAATATGTTTATTGAGTTTCTGCCCATGTTAGTGTAGTTCTTCTCAAAAAAACCTGCATAAGTAATTTTGCTACATCTTCAGAGTATGAGACGTCTCTGTGCAAAGACAACACAGAGGTACTCTCCACAAATGTCATTATTCACTAGGCAAGATGAGGATCTCAGAGTGGAAGTCTTCTCCAACTCCTGCTCTGATTCCTTCTCTCATAACACACAGTGTTTTTTTGACTATATTTTGTGATTCTGTAGAACAGCCATCTTGATTTTTAACACAATCTTCTGCTTTTTCCAGTGTAAATTAGTCTTTTCCCACTTATAATTGCATAGCTCAGATTCATGCATGGTATGTATGGATGAGATTGGGCAAACCATAGTTGCAAACTTCCTCTCCATGATTTGGTTGATTTTAAGGTGGGGTTTTTTACCATTTTAAACTATATCAGAATACCTGCTGCCTCTTATTAAATGCTTTTATTCATACACACACAAGGTACACTTAGAGAGCAGAAATGCTGTATGAACTATCTTGGATTCTTTTATTTTTCATATGAAAAGAAAAATGAGTACTCTGTCTTCAGAATCCATAAAATGCGTGCTTATTTATCCAAAAGCCTGGAGAGGCTCATTCTGTATCATTCCTGTCTCTTGAGTAAATATATTAGTCATTCTTAAGGAAAAAAGTATTATTGACTCAAGTGATTAGAAAAAGCTCTTTCAAAATCAGTTTAGCTAATAAAGTAAATTAGTGCTTAAATGGCTGGAGGCAGAAAAGGAAAAGAAATACTAATCAAGCACAACTTATTTTACATCCTTGATACATATGTAGGTATTAGAAATCCAGCCTTGTGGAACATATATTAAATAATTGTGATTTGTACACATAAATAAATGCCGCATATAGGTAACAGACAAATTCCAAAGGAAGGCCATATTCATGAGTGTAAAGCATCCCTAGAAGTGATCCTTGTCTTTTGGCTTTACCCTAGTATAAAAGTTGAAAACCTTGTGCCAGTTTTTGCACACAGGAGGGGGAAAGTTTGGTTTGCATTTGTTGGATTTGAGGGGTTTTGTTTTTATATCAACTCATTCTTCTAATAGGTTCGGTGTTTTAGGATAAGAAGTGCTATATTTTTTTACATAACGCAGTCTCGTTGAACCAGGCACCATTTGTGTTGGACTCACAGCATAGCATTATTAAAGTGTTCAGTGCTGAAGAGGCTGATTTCCCATACCTTGTTCAAACACCTTTAAGGGGGAATACATTTAGGGCTGTGAGTTTTAGCATTCAGCCTTTAAGGCTGATGCTTGTTAATATTAAGCTATGTACTTTTTCCAAATATTTTTTTCTGCTCATCACAGCATTGCTTGAGACTGAGATAATTGCTATATTGAATATTCCTGCCCTCTGTCAGTACATAGATAATAACGATGTAAATGCATTCACCCTTCTGCTTCTCATAGTTTAGCTGTAATTTTAGAACATGATTTTATGCATCTCTCTTGGAATTTCGGTTAGCAGAGGCAGCACCATGCGCTCTTTTGTAGGACTTGGGACTGCACTGTTCTAAACATTGTCCATACCTACCGACTAAAAGGTAATCCCCAAATAATTGACTTTTTAAAGATTCTATGGTAATAGCCCCATTACTGGCAACATGCAACACCCTTCCATTTGTGTATTGGTCCTAATTCGTGCATCTGCACTACAGTAGATCTTAGAAACCTGACCTTTTCACATAACTGTAGTAGCATCGTCAATGATTTGCATTGTAAGTAGTCTGGAAATATCTATACAGCGCCGTTGCACTGAAAGCGTGAATCTGTCACATAGATGAAGGTTGTAACTGGCAGGAAAACATCAGAGGTGTGGGGAAACTTGAAAAATTATAGCAAGCAAATAGCAATGGCATCAAGCTTGTAATTAGCTGAACTGGGGGCTAATGTTGCCTTTTTTTCCCAACCCTGGGCACCTTCACTTGCAAACCGAGTGAGGAGACATGTCTTCATGTCATTTGTAAGTCTGTATTTTCTTTATTTGTTAATATTTTTGTTTGACTGTCTTGACCTACCAGCTAGAAATCAAGTTTCAGTGTCATCAGTGAGTTTTCTGAGTAGAGCAAAGGATCTGAAGAGGATCTGTGGATAAAGGTGTCAATTTATGTTTGCAAACTTATTGTGAGATTATGTTACCTCCGTTACGTCTCTTTGTTCAACTTACGTTGTTATTTTAGCCCAAAAAAGGCCAAAGATCATCAACTAAAGTGCATGTAGAGTAAAGTTGCTCCTGTAAAATTGATGATCCGTCCAATTATTTATCTGTAGAGGCTGCTGGGAAGAAATGCAACTATCTCAGTTCTCAGACCCCTCTGCTAGGTTGAACTTCATGGCTGAAGGTTTAATCCCTAAGTGTCATATCAACAATTCATTCTGTGATATTCTGGCTGACATGCTCTCCTTCCTTATTTATTGATGTCTTCAGTCATCGACAATGAGAGAAAAATACACTATTCGTCAAAGTGACGGTGTTTTACCCTCACTTACAGTTGATGCTGCTGTCACATTGATGGTTGGAAAATAAACTCAATCATTATAAAAAGCTGAGAGTGTGAACTTGCCAGTGACAGGAAGAAGATGAAAAAAAAACCCCACAGTAACTTGCTTAAAATTGGTGTAATAAAAATAGAGCTGTTTCCTATAAAGATATTTTTGAGCTTTGTGAAATACCAAGCCATTCCAGCCATTTACTTTATAGTTATTCCTTTGAAGGAAAATCTGCTCCTCGCACTCCTTTATGTCTGTGCAAACATACATATAATTTTTAGCAATAAATATTTGTTATCATTCCACCTCATGCTACTTGGTTAGTAATTTGTTGATTTTTTTCTCCTCTCTATTTTTAAGGGATTTTGCTTTGTTTTTTCTCCCCCAGATTACATTGAATGCACGAATCTCTTTATATATTACAGTATTTTGATTGCTTTGATGAGGAAGAAGCTCAATATAGTTTCATCCAGGAAGTCCTTTGACATGCAAACATAGGCAAAGCTCTCTTGAATCGCTTTCTGAGGCTGCCATTTGTGTAGCTGTACAGCACCTTACAGCATTTTAGCTCAATAACCACATATCTTACCACATTTCACCTTTGGGAGGCATTGTATATACAGCTAAAAGTAAAGAGCAGCAAGCCAAAAGGGACAAGATAGCATAATGAGGATGTCAATTTGTGGTCAGATATCTGAGGAAATATTTATCTTACTTGTACTGTACTTGGCAACAGATAGAGAAATATATATGTAATGAATTTCCTTAGCCTTTATCTGGCAGAGTGTGTACTTTCTGTTAAATAGATCTAGAAAAAAAATAATATTGCTTGTCTCAAATTTTGAAAGTTTGGGGTGATTCTACTTTGGATTGTTTTCTGAAAATGGACTGTATCTACTACAAAAAATATAAGAACAGTCATATTTGCTCTACTAACGCATTGGTGAATTTGTGATGATTGGTTTTCTTGAAACTCCCCAAATAATGACATTTCAAGATCCCACTCATTCATCAGAGCAAAAGCAAGGCATGATTTTTGTTGTTTATGAAAAAAATCAAGATTTTGTTATTTTACTCCCTTTTGGTACCTATCTCTGGCAAGGCAGCTAAGAAGCCTAAATGAATGTACACAGAAATGCTGGTTGTCTCACACGTGCTGTGTGTCCTGAGGCAAGCTACAGCTGCTACAGCTGCTTGGGTCTCTTTCCCCATCTGTAAAATGGGAATGATTTAACTTATTTTTCTCCTTAAGGGAAATAACTGAGAGTTTCTTAATATTTCTATAGAGCTTTGAAGATTAAAATCTCTTTTCTATACTTGCTGCTAATATTTCAGTGTAAGAGGAACATTTGAAGCTGTTTGAAAAGTAAACTCTTGGAGCCTTGTGTTGTCTTTGTACCATGTCTTGTGGCCTCCCCACTATAATTTTGCAACCTTTAGTTCAGCATTGGTATGGAAGCAAACAATCCCTGTTTAAACAATGGTGATGGCAATAGATTAATATATACATCTGCTGCTAAAAACATCCAGAGATCCATTACAGTGTATCTCTGAGCTTCCCAGAAATGGCCCAGGATGGAACAAAGTAGACACCAGTAACTGAGCTTAGCATGAAGTAGCTTTTATTTAAGTATGAAATATCTTTTATTTAAGTATCAGTGGTAAATACTGGGAGGCACTGAGGGTGGATTTCTTCTAATATGATGTCTTGGTGGCTTTAGAGGTGTAAGGATGGCTAGTGTTTTAGCAAAAGCTTCCTGACTTCTAAGACAAGGAGTGGGCTTGAAGAGCATGTGGGAAGCATGAACACCCAACACTAGGAGCAAGCCTGAAGGTCTTCTTACCTTTGTTTCACAGCCCAAAGGTCAGCCTCGATTTCCAGGGCGTAGGCAACCTCAAGAGATTGCAAGGGGACAGCTTATGGTTTAGTTGTTACTTCTTCAGTTTTACATCGCTTGAAAAACTTAAACTTTATGTGATGATGTCTTCCTCTTTGCAGTTAGGAGGAGTGATTAGGCTACCACATATATTAAATGCTGTTGCTACAATCTAACCTGGCATTTTGAGGCCTTACAGTCACAAATTATATTTTTTGTAATTTACATTTTGATTTTTTAATGCAGAGCAGATTGGACAGGAGATGCTGGAAAACCTCAGCCATGACAGAGAGAAGATACAGCGGGCTCGGGAAAGGGTAAGTTTGATAATAAGTAATTACTGGTCTCAGATTTTATGTTTTGGGCAAGTTCTCTGTGCATGCAAAAATAATCCAGCATATTCATCAGTTTTATATAGATCAGCTGCTGTCAAGAGATATAATCACCATCTGCAGTGAAGCACTTAAACAATATCTCATATGGGCCCAATCCTGCAAAGTTTTTCCTACGGGGAATCATCCTGAAGTCACCAAACCCACTGTTGGAAGCAAGCATTTTTTGTCATTAACATCGTAGTTAAGTCAGTTTTCTGTCCGTTGCAGTGATTTCTTGGATCTTCAGTGAAACAAGGTTCGTTATCATGACTTAGCTGCTAACAGTTGAGGAACCTGTCCTCTGTAGCTGCGAATGCTAATAATTACCTCCTTAGGCAATTCTGTGTGAAAGAACAGGCAGTGGTTTGCTACACTGCTGCTCCATCACTGCAGTCAAGATAATATATTGGTGTCATTTTTTGGCTTCCGTTGCCTCCGTAAGAATTAACTCTACTCCGTAGAGTTAATGAAGATGCTGAGGAGCCCATTCCATCCAACACATACAACTTCTCTGAACTTCAGTTTAAGAAATTTGCACCTGTCGTTCTGATTTCTGCTCACACAACCAGTAGTGGCTGCACCAGTGACTTTCTGTCCATAACATGTTGATCAGATACTTTCCCAAGTGTCCAAATTTGCCAAAGCTAAGTCCTACAGGCCTCTAGTTGGCCAAGGCCACTTAAGAAAACTCCTTTTTCTTTCCCAGGAGATTTCTTCACCTGGATAACTTTGATTGGTAAATCCTCATATGACAGCTTTAAGGAGGCATTTTCTGTGAGCTGTACCCGTTGCTTTCTGAAGTCCTGAGCATTGGCTGCGTTAAAACTTTAAGTATAACTAAATCATTAGACGTAACTAAGGATTGTGAGCATTTACCAAGTGTTGTTCAGGCAACTTTATTTACGTCCTGTTTCATCTCCGCTCCTCAGATCCCTAGTGACTGCTGAGTCTGAGGTGCTTTTCTGTTTCTAGCTGGATGAGTAAAACCTAGGCAGTGGAGATGAATACGTGTTTCCGTTTCTGCTCATCCTAAAAATCCTTGGGAAAGAGGGAGTGTATTTCTGATGACTACATACACATCATTCATCACGTAACTTCTCTTTTCTGTGCTTTCCAATCGAAGAACAATTTTTTTTTTTTTTTGATGGCAGAACCTGTAAGCTGCAAGGAGAGATTAAAAATAAAGGTATTCTAAGAAGGAGTGTCCAGTCACAACTCAGTGAAAGACCTCAAATTCCAAGTTTTTATCATACGCCACTTAAAAGATTTTGGCTAGGGAATTCAGAAAAATTCTCCATTGGAGCCACATGAATGCATCTGTCCCAGCTGTCTGTACACTCAGTACAGTCAGGGATGATCTTGGGTAATTTGGCAAGTTTTTTATTTTGTGGAGATTTTTTAAAGACCAGCTCAGAGAGTGCTCTGTCAATGCATAATACCTTTATGCTTAGTACATGGCATTACTGTCTTATCAACCAGGGAACAAACTTATCTTCTGAAAGTCAAACACCAACTTGAGTATGATCGTCAGGTCTTACCAGTTTAATGTTGTAAAAATTAGGAAGATTTTCATATGAGCAAAATGTAAGTGTGCTAGCGTCTCTATGGTTTGTTTAAATTTACACATGTGAGTTTTGCTGTCTCCAGAGTAAAGCATTGGAATGAAGGAAAATGCAGGGTGTAGCTAGTATCAATTTGAATAAATGAGGATGATGTGCAGTGCAAAGTACATGTGTGAAGAGGAATTACCTAAACTACTTTAAGGCAAAGAGAAGGGATAAAAGCTCTGCTATGAGAGTTAGTTAGTTAGCTGGGGTATAAAGGAATGTAACAGCTGCAACGTTTTTTAGGAAACTCTCAAATTAGAATATGCGTAATGCAGACAAGATACCAACCTCAGCATCTTGTTCATCTTCCTTTCTTTCTCATTATTATTCTTAATAATATTTTTTAAAAGCTTTCTTAGGAGTAGATTTGCCATTGCTAATATCAACACATCTTTCAAAATGTTTTCACTGTAGCAGTTCTGCAAAATGAGGAAGATCAGTCATATACCATTTCACAGGTTTACATGCCACCAGTTCTTTGCCTTCTGCAATGGCTTCTGGTGGAGAAATGATGGAAGACTTACCATCAGTTATTTCAGTTTTAAATAAAAACAAACTTACAGTTTGAAACTCTTTATGTTGTTTTTTTTTCTGCCAATGCAGAAAGAAAAGGTGGTTTTTTAGTGTTCTCTTGGGACGTAGCTAGAGATCTTCCATCTCTGTGTGTACATGTTTGTTTATTTCTTAACATTTCTTTCGCTTGTTCTGTGAGGCTTTTTATTATCATGAAAATATGAGGTCATCTTGCTTAGAGGAGTTTGTCAAACCTCTAAGACTTGGCGTCCCCTTCCTATCAGTGCTGATTCTAGCTGTCAGGTAGAATCCTGCAGCAAGAGAGGAAAGTTAGGATCAAACATACAGTGGTAAAAAGGAGAGAGCTACTTTTCTGTGAAAAGGGAGGAGAAGCCCCAAGTGTTAAATGCATCTTTATGAATAATAAAAGACCAATAAAAAGCATACATTTGTACTTCAGATTCCCTTCTAGCATAGAAAAGAACTTGGCTTTTTAATGAGCCTTTTAAAAATTACTGTGACGGTTTTTCTTCTGTTGCTTGTGTCAAACTGAGCTAAACTGCTTTTCTGGAGCTTGAATTGTCTAGATAAATCAGGAAAAAAATGAGGGAATGGACTCCCTGGAATATAATGCTCATCTTTGTTCCATCATGGTACATAATTACAGAGATCTGAGAGTTGATGCAAGCCTTCCCACTGAATACGATACTGCTCAGAGCAAGTCTTGGTTGGTTTATCACTGGTTGGTATCCAGTCCCAGATAATATTTGGTGTTTTCTTAATAGCTTTTACAAGAACAAGGAGGAAATTCATGCAAAAAGGTTATTTGTCATTGATTGCTACTACTGATTTCAGTAACAAGCATTAAATCTGGTAGCAAATATTTACAGTATCGGGCTCCAGAATAGAAGCTGGTTTTAATATTGCTGCCATGCATGTATTCAAGATATAATAGTGGTTTGTTATGGTGAAGGTGATTTGTTATTGGAAGACTGCCACTTTTCTTGGCAGTGCTACTGTTTTGATGGATTTATAACACAGGATGCATTTTGTCTTCTCCAACAAAGTTGCTTTAGTGAGAAGTCAATGAATTAGGTAATCCTTTCCATCTGATTTGATAATGAAGAGGTAAATATTCAGCTTTCATAAGAAGCAGAATGTTTTTATGTATGTACACACAGCTGTGTTTGGGGGTGTGTTTGAAACAGTGGTCCCTGCTATTTCATAACTGACAATCATTATGTCATCATTTACAGTAGATTTTGATGTCCCAGTGGTTCCAAGATCTCTAAAAAGACCCAAGATGTCTCTCCTCTTGCTACCAGTAGCAAAAGAGACAACAGGAGAGTAACTCAGTTTTCATTTCTAGACTTCCTTTTGTGGGACACTAATAAACACAAAAATAGAGGAGAGGTTTTAATCCTTTCCAAAGAACAATAGAAGCAATTACTCTTTAATATGAAGTTCATTTGCTTCATAACTTTTTTCTGCATCTCCCCAGTTTAATTTTATGTTCAGTTGTGCTTTTACCTATTTTGCAAAATTTTTGAGAGCTGTAGGGCAAGTCAGCTAATTAAGTTTAGCTGCAAGTGCAGGTTTCCTCTGTCCTAATAAACTACAAAAATGCTATTTTCAGTAAGTGAGTGATCCTTACTCAAATATATATCCTTACAAAAATATGTATCATACAGCTGTGCCTTGTATACATACTATATACTGTTGACAAAGAATTTGAGCATCCATCCCACTGGTGGCTGCTGTAACATCAGCACAAGTCTTGTATTTAAGGGGCAATATAGGCATGTTTCTTTTACACAGAACTGGTAAAAGGACACTGGTTTGTATTTATAGATTTTCTTTAAACTACTGTCTTTGAAAAACACTGGAAGAAAGAGGTGTTTGTTTTTCTTTTCATAAAGCATCAGGAACACAGCGTATGGCTGTCTCTTCATCCCTGGTTGCCCTCACTAATATACATAACCAATACACATGCACACTTCAATGGGAATTATAGATACTGATTTATATAGCTTCTACCTGCAACCCTTTATTTGTAAAGCTTTTACTCTTTATCCTGGTTCACCTTTGTTGCCTCAATGTCTTATCTTCTGTGGGTTTCATCTTCATGTAAAGGAAAACCAGACAAAACATTTTGAAATTCAAGCTTTGGTGTCCTTTTTACAGGTGAGTTTGTTGTGGGCTAAATCTGAAGTTGATTGACTCAAATGACAGTAGAAATACATAGCCTTTGTACAGAATGGAGAGCATGTGCCTTTTGCTTTTAATGGGACTCTTCTCTCCCCAGCTTAGAGAAACGGATGCAAACCTGGGGAAGAGTTCCAGGGTTTTGACGGGAATGTTGCGAAGGTAAGGCCAAGGTAGGGACACTTCTGCTCTTTCTTTTTCTCCTCTCTCCCTTGCCCTGCCTTTATTTTTAGTTTTAATTCAGCCTCAGAATTTGGCTGACTTACCTAACTTTTTTTTACATAGGCTGTTGTGTAGAACATCTTCAAATGAGTGCTGGTAGTGAAGCAGGTATGGTTAGATGGAAGGCTTTATCACAGCTAAGGAAAGAGCTTTCTGTAGCCTGAGGGATTACCCCTTGCTCAATCATTTCTCATCTTTGTTTCTTTGTTTGTTGGTTTTGGATTTTTTTTGTATGTGTGTTCTAAAATTAAGCTCTTTGATGCTGATTTCCTGTATTCCTTATTCTTGCAGGGTAACGGTGTTTTGAGGGTTTTTTACCTGTTAGATTTTCTGTGAGAAAATCTGCAAATGATTTGGGGCTACGTAAATTTGCACGCAGAGAAAAGGTTAAAATGATCGATTCTGTCTGAAGAGATAGGGCAAACACTTTGTCAGTCCTTTTGGTTTTAGCATGTTTTGTCCATGCTTCCAATGTTATGAAAATTGTCCATGGGATCAAAGTGAGGTGATGGAGACTGGTAAAATTTGCAGCATCCTAAAAAATCTATGAGGGACTGCAAGATGGAGTTCCCAGTGATGATTAGCCACCTTAAATTTACATCGGTATCTTCCCAGACAGATTTTTTTTAGTTAGTGGCATCTCTGGATATGTGTTCTTTACCCAGTGAAACACCACCTGAGTATATGTGATGCCCATACTTCTGTATATATTCACCTTCCTCAAGAAGAAAAGCATCCCTCTGAGGTGGTGCTTCAAAACACAGTTTTGAAGAAGCTTAGAGCATCCTCTGAAGTGTTTAGTAGGAAATTCCCCTTGCCATGGGCTTTTATGTTGCATGCTTGCTTAATACAATTTGCTTATTAAAAAAAAAAAAAAAAAGAGAGAGAGAGAAAGTTTTAGCAGAGTTGTTGATTTGTCACTTGGCTTGGAAAAAAAACCAAACCCACAATTTAAGTTGTTCTGTAGTACGAGCTTTATCTCTTCATAAGTCTCCTCAGAAAAATATCTCTGTTAGTTCTTTGTATACCCAGTTGACAAAGGTTAAAATGACTGAAACTTGTGCCCTCATTCCACAGATTTCTTACAATTCCAACTCCAAACTGTAACATATAAAATTCTCTGATTAAGAGTAATATGTAAATGACACAAGCTAAATTCAAAATCCATGGAGAAAGGAAGTGGCAATTGAAAGGGATGGTTCAGTGCCTGTAGACAATCAAAATAAACTATAAAAAAAATGAACGAGAGAAAAGACACAACCAAACCCAAGTCTCCCCAGGAAGGGCTCTGCGACATGAGCTGTAACGAATATTCTGCATATGTCTCCATTTTGTCAAATCTCATTAAAGGGGTTTCTTGCTTTATGTCAATTGAGCTGTCCAAAAATCATTCATCATTTTAGTGTAAAAAAAAAATCATGCAGTTATTTAAATAATATCATATTAATGTTAAAGTTCAGCTGTCATTTAATAGTATGGCTTAATCAGACATAGCATTTAGGAAAAATAGTTTTTTCGGGCTTTACTTGGCTTTCAGGTTGGCAGATTCAAATAAGGATTTATGGGTTTCTAAACCAATGTATTCTTTCCATGTTTATGCTTGAGGTACCTCAGCCTTTTTTGCAGCACCCTGTAGTCTGTTATTTTCAATAAAATAAAGTATCTCCTCATATTGTGTTTGAATACATTTGCAAGTAATTTGGAGAAGCTGAAACAAAAACATATGCTGTAACCTTTGACTTTGTTTTGTGTTTGGGAATCACAGTTAGGAGTCCTAGTTTATAAGTGTTCCATAAGCCAAATGAAAAATAAGATCTTTCTGAAATATACTTGAGCTCCTCTTTTCAGACAAAAGGATTATGTAGTTGAACACCAAGATGGCACGTTTCTCTGTCAGATAGGCACTGGATTTGCTTTTTCTTTAACAAAAATGCTGAGATGAGTCACCCATCTGGATGAAAGGCAGGTTAAGATTTAAGCTCAGTTCAGGTAAATATGCCAAAAGAAGTGCTTCAGCTTGCAGTAGAAGATTCTGGGGATGTTATTTAAAACCACGTAACGGATGTGAAAACACGTAATTTGTTTAGGATTGTTGGGTAGAAGGATCTAGCATTATCCCAGCCTCAGCATCACCAAGTGTTGTTTAGTCACAAGAATAAAATACAGACCCCAAGAAATCAGTATAAATTAGATAAATACAACTGTAAGAAAAATAATTAGGACAGATTGGCAGTTGCGTCCTCATTTCTGCATACTTCAGTACATACCAAACAATGTTTCACTTAATTGCTGAGACCAGTAAAGAAAAACACTGGAGGACTATTCTTCACATCATTATTATACGGAAAAGGTACTGTTAAACTGAACATTGCTCAACTTAGTTTCTGCTCCCACAATATGTATTTGCTGATATGCTTGGTGTCATATGCCAGGCTAACACCCTGTGCATCAAATTAATGCCTAACTATTTCTATTTTTACCATCTGGGAACAGTAAAGCAGCGCCTCTTCTGAATCTGGCCAAATGTATTAAGAGATTAGATGTTTAGGTAGTTAGAGGGCTAAATTTCTCCCTTTGTATGACCTAAATTCCCTGGCCATGTACTTGTGCATAAAATTTTCTGGAGATGGGGAATAAAAGCAGGGACAGGTTTTGTAGGTACCATAGCTGACTAAGGAAATCAGTGGCAGAACAGGGAGAGATCTTCCTGTGCCAGCAACTTACAGCAGCAATCTTATGTATTGGAATTTGTTGTCTCCCAGCGATTTGGGTATGGAAAATTTTTTAGTAAATGTTTTTAAATATTCTCACTTTGAAATTATGTATACGTCCATTCCATTCTTTTTTTTTCTTTATTTTTTTTTCCGCTGTAAATAAACCTACTGAGATTCCACTAAAGTAGTATGTTCCACTCTACAGCGTTGCATTACTAGGATAACATCCACATGTTGACAATATCAAAACACTCATCATTTCCTTTTTCGTGTATTTGTAGCACTGAACATCCTGACATTTTATGACTCCTCTAAAACTGTGAGACTATAACAGAAGCTCGATGTTGTTTCAGTTACAGAATTTTCAAACAATAGGTTTTAACATAAGGAAAAGTTATCTTCTGTGGTCATTTGCGATACTGCCATCTCAGACATCTGTCCCTTGGCCTCTACCCCAATGTGAATTGGGGAGCACACAGTGTGTCAGAAAGAAGCAGAAAAGAATATGTTCTGAAAGATCTTCAGTCTTTTCCCCATATTCTAAGCCAATAGCCTAGAAAAGCTTTTAAGAAAAGAATTTGGACAGTCTCCAAGCCACATATGGCCCAGTTGGAAACGAACAGACCTAAAAGTAACCCGATAAAAAATTCAGTAGATTTGAATCTTCATCCATTTAACAGATCAATTCTATTTACCCTCTTCCAAATTGAAGAAAAATATTTTTAGAAAAATAACTACTGCCCTCCAGAAGGATGTTTTATTTTGTCAGGAATTTTTTATGTCAAAAATTGTCTTTTAATCTTCAGATTTCAATCTTCTGAATTGTTATCAAAGAAGCTTTGAGAAGCTCATGAACATATCTGCTCTTATAAAAGACACTTTTACATTTTAATTTCCAGTAGGACAAACAAAGGAGTTCCAGCTGATGGAAATGAAGCAGTAATGGTTCAACTCTCATGTTGGCTAAGAGCTTGCCAACAGCTGCATGGCCAATATGACCACAATCAGAAACAGGGAATGCCTCCCCCTCTCTCCTAGTTATGGTCAAGCTTCTTCACTCTTCTTTCCAGGAAAGTTCTGGTTGTCCTGCTTCCCACATTACTTCTAGTCAAACTTCCTTGTACTTTTGATTCCAGGATATTCAAGACCTTACAGTTATTTTCCAACATGTCATAGAAGCATAGGAAAATTTAGGTTGGAAGGGATCTCTAGAGGTCATCTGGTCCAACCTCCTGCTCAAAGAAGAGCAGGTTGCTCAGATGCTTCTCCAGTCAAGTTTCAAACACATCCAAGGCTAGGGATACCAACACTTCTCCAAGCAATCTGTTCCACTAACTGTTGAAATAAACATTTTTTCCAGGTATCTAATTGAAATTTCCCAGCATCCAACTCATGTCAATTGCCTGTGCTCCAAGCAGAAGTAATTTAAAACATAAGCGGTTTAGAATTGATCTTCAGAGTTCAGGCCTGGATTGCAGTCATTCTAGCTGTTCTCAAACAACTTCAGCAGTTCTCAAGGGGTCTCTGGTCATTAGGCTGAGATGTCATTCAGTGTAGGGCAATTCTTTAGAGTGCAGGGTGCTCTGCCTCCACCCATTGACCTGGTTGGGGTGGCCTTTCAGCAGCAGATGCACAAGAAATTTTTTTATTTACTTTTTCACACTCCTGGAGATGTGAAAATTTAATGATGTCTGTTCTGCCTTCTCTTGAGTACAAAGTCCGCATTTCCGTATGCAGAAGAATAGCAGCAGAGACAGTCGTGTCCCTGTTGAGGCAAACAAATGAGTGTTATTGCAGTCTTTTTCCTCTGTTTCCTTACCAATCTCCTTTTCCATCCCCAAAGCCTGTAACAAAAAAGATTTTCATCTGAGCTAAAGCCTATTCCAATATCCGTTGTGCTAAGCCATGACTATTGAGTCTCTACGGTTTCTGGAGGAAGGTCTTCGTATTGCAGATACTGAGTGAAGTTTAACATACAGTTAGATGTGCCTTGTTTTCATGCTAATAGAGGAATTCGTCTTGCCAGCAGAAACTTTGTGGAACTTTCTATGTTTGGTCTTGAGCCAAAAGAAATTGTTTCGGCAACTTTTTGGTACATATATTTCTATTTTTACTTCAAGATGTATTTCTATACTGAAAAATGATTGAATCGACAAATCCTTTAGCAACATGTCTGCTCCATGCTGAATATTTACAGCTGCAGCTGTTTCCTTCGGTAATTTAGTCCTTGATTCAGGAACATATTTAAGCATATGGTTAACTTAAACCAGAGGAGCAATTCCCTTAATGTGAGGGAGACTGAGTGAGGGGGGAGTGAGTGGCAGAATGATTCCGGGTCATCTCTTGGGGCAGCATAGATTTTATTGTGCTCCTTGCTCAAGGCTGATTATAGAGCAAACCCTGTCCTTAATATTTCTGTTGTTGAAGGGAAACCATAAAATACACATAGGCTGTTCTAGTGCTTGTTACTGTCGGCGTAAGAATTTTTTCCTTTTTTAAGTTTCCTGACATTTAAGCATTTAATATAGTTACTTGATTCTTATATTATTGTACATGTTTGTGTTTTACTATGCAACTAATATTTATCACTTATGAAGTGTTGAAACTTTTCCGAAGGAAACCAATAAGTTTCATGCCGCTGTTAATCACAAAATAGTCTTTGGATAAGGAACATACATCTTGTTATTCCGGATTAAACCTTGGCATTAATTAGTACGTGGTGGTTCCTCGCTTTGCCTTTAAAAAGAAATCTTGTTTCTTTGTCGAAATGATGGACAAAACATGTGGAAAACGTAAATGTAGCGTCAGCAAAATTCCCAAGGGCAGGCATTCTTCTCATTAGGAGTCCAACCAAAAAGCCAGAAACGTACCTCTAGGTCTGAACAGCAAGAATTTTAGAATAGTATGGGACGCTGTAGGTTCCCTATTCTTAATTTAGGTATGATGTAATCTGATGTATGTAAGATGCATTTTTTATTTTTAATAATCAATTGAGAGCCATTTTATAAACCCTGCTCATCTTTCTTGGACGGTGTTCTGTGTGTTGTTTCCAAAATGCTTTTGAAAAATCTTACTCTGCTTTCTTTCAGTGTTAGAAATACTTTTCAGTTCATGCATCAGAGAAAGAGCAGGAGTCTTTTGAGCTGCTGTATAACCACCAGAACTACAGCAAGCAGTGTACACGGAGAATTCCAAGCCATATAGTCAGGGTACTGAATGCCTCACAGAGTGGGACCAAATTCAACATCACCAGCGTGTAGCTATGATTAGTTTAATGCTACCTCAGCCTTTGCAAACCTTTGGCTCCAAAGTTAACTTTACTTTGAACCTGAAAAAAAAAAAAAAGAGCATCATAATTGAACTTTACATTTTAATGCATAGAATAAGTCAGTGTTTCAATTTTCTTGCACCTAGGCAAAGTCTTAGAAGGATATGTCCTTCATTCAGTGAGATAGAAGCATTTATATTGTGGCATTGTTTTATTTTTCAGATTGTTGGAAAGCTTTTTCCATGTGTGGAGTTACCTATACTACTTCCATTATGAGCAGGGCTCTTGGCATTCTTCAGACAACATTTCTAATTTGCTTTTTTCAGTTCTTTTTAAATGTACAATGGCCTTTGTTCTGTCGTCTCCACTCCCTCTTTTCTATCATCTGGAATTACTATCTCATTTGCCCCCCTTCCATCTACTTCTGTCCAGCTGAACAGCTGGAAAGAACATTATCTAAAGAACAGTTGTGTTTCTGCAGGAAAGCAGGGTCCCAATGGATAATTATCCGAGCTAGTCCTAGACTGCGTATACCAAGAATGTAAAGCATCGTAATAGGTTAAATATCATGTAACCCTTTGTGATTGTTCTCTGTGCAGAGATACATTGACTACCATTAAGCAGCTAGAGCCTAAAAAGGTTCACAATGTCATGAGTGAAACAAAAGGCATTTCATAGTCAGCGTTGTCATGTCTAAACCACAATAGATGTCCCATGACATGCTTTCATGAGAAGGCATGTCTTATATCAGCATAATCAGTGCAGTGCTTTCTTGCAGTACTTACAAGTAGTTTCCAGTTGGATGAGTTCTCTCTGACACGATATTCAGGAATAGTGAAGGTAGCGAAAATATTTTGAATGTGGTGGGATTGTTTATGTGAAGCAAGTTGAAGTAGGGAACCTGCTTGCAAAAGCTGGCATTGGTAATTGCTGAAATAATTGGAGACAACTCTTCAGAAACCAATGAAATCAAACTCCTTAAGGCCAGCAGTAAATTAAGGATCGTTGTTCTCGACACCACTCTCAATATAACTGTCACAGAACAATAGATACCAAATTTTACACATTCCATTTACTATGGAATGTTAAGCTATAAATTCCTAAATGTAATGTTTTCTGATCACAGATCTGCATGATATCTTGCTACATGGATCATTTCATTTTAATCCACAAATTTGCCAAAAGAGAAATAGAATCATCGTGGAAGTGATCACAGAAAAGTTCATCCCTTTGTGTTAAGGCGGGATTGGCTGTCCCTGTTTCAATCTTGGCAGATATTCATGTGGCCTCCTTGGCACTGATGATTATTCCCCATCTTTCAACCAAGCTGTTCCAAGTTTCCCCTGCTGTTTAGCCCAAGTCTTTCTTCCTGAGGAGACGGAGAACTTTTAAGTGCTTGTGAATTTGAGGAAATTTCTGTGCTCTGTCACGGCCCATGACTTCTGCTGTGGAAAGACATTTCTGCTGAACTTTTCAAGAATTAGGGAACATAAATAATAGTGTACAGAATTAAATTATAGTTTCCAGTTTTCATCAAGCCAAGCCTTTTGATGGGATTTGGGAATGTAAAAATGGAAGACTTGGATAGTGTTCTAGTGGGCAAATCTAGAAGTTCGGCCTCTCTAAACAGTAGCTTCATGCATAGGTGTCACTGAGCTTTGCAAATAGAGACACCAAAATGAAATCATTCTCCTGAGGCTACATATCTGGACTAAAACTAGTCTGTGTGCTCAGCTGAATAATAGTTACATTTGAAACTCAAACAAGATCAACAAAATGAAGAGATTTAACTTTTTTTCATGCAACTTCTAAATGTTTTAAGAAACAGGCAGTAACATTGTCCAAAAAACATCAGAATTTTTAAATTATTTCTCTCACCCTTGCCCATAGACACAGCAGCGTTTTGGACAGAGTTAGTATTTGGAAACAAATGGTGGAAATGGAAATTGTTTTGCCTAGTTTTCCATCAGGTCTCTGCAGGAGCTTTGTTAATCTTTATCAGGTGAAGAAACTGTTTGGTGCTTTCTGAGTATGATCTCCAGTAGCACTTAGAACTTTTCTTGCTACACTTGCTTGAAATTCTCAGCTTTTAATAAGAACAAAATTAATTCAGCTTTCCAGCATGATTCTAATCACACACCAAGGTATTTATCTTTAAGAAAACAATTAAGTCATCAAACTGATTTAAAACTCCTGTGATATCAGAACTTTGTCCTTATTAGCTAATGGTTTAGATTAGATTTTTGTCAATCTAGCTCATAGTAGGAGGTCAGAGTTTTGTCTGTGCTCAAGAGACATAAGATTAAGCAACTAGCAACTGGAACGAAGACAAAGCTGAGATTTACTGAGTGTAGTTTTTGTTCAAATCCATCACTCAAGTTTTACCATAAAATCCAGGACCTGAACTTGCAAGTCATACTCATGTGAGTAGTTTGTTTGTTTTGTTATTAGCCCTAATGTTTAATGAGTGCAGTTGAGGGATGTTGGTTGTTATAGTTTGAAAAAGAAGGCCGTAAATGATGATAGTGAGAAATCAACAGCTAAGGAAAACCAGGACCAAAAATGAGAATTTATATCCTTGTGTAGCATGTGATTGTGCTGTAACAGACCTTTAAAACTCTGCAGAAGAAATGTCCGCATGTTGCTAACTTGCTGAGCATCTGTCTGAAAATAACAAAGTCATGAATGAGAAAGTGAGGTCTTACAGTGAGAGATTGTTTAGTCTACTTGGTGATAGGATGGATGAAAACTTGCTAATTTTGGCTGGCTTTATAACTAACATGGAAGAGTTGAACCTAATTAAGAAGGCAAAGAAAAGTCGATGTAGAAACTGAGTAAAATGTGGGAAAGACAGAGGAAAACAATTTTACCATAAACACTAAGATTTATGTTCTCTATGACGTCTGTGTAGCTCTAAAGTAATTAATCGTAAATAATTGATTTTTTTTCAAAAATATTTAGAACAATATAAATAAGACAAAGACTCTCAAGATCTGCTTGCTTCAGGCAAATTGATGCTCCTTCAGTCTTAGAAATTAGGATTATAACTCAGATTTTAAAATTAGATTGTAAAATCATCTTATTAATTGGGTTTTTTGAAGACTTGAAAAGTTAGCCAATGAATTTGAAGAGTAAGGAGCTACAATTTATTAGAATTATAAGTGATATTAGTGCTTTCCCGTTTAAAAGAGTAGCAGAAGAGATTTTCACTGACCTATATGCCTTCTGCAGATACTGATGTTTTCCCATGAGTGTTAACATGGCTTAGCTTGCAGGATCTTACTATGGAGCATTACCTAAGAGCTTTTGTTTAGCTTGGACTGTGCTATATTAACTAAGCTGTAACCTAGAAGGTTTTTGTAACACTTGCAGGTTAAAGCACAGTCTTCATCTTGTCTTATTTAGTAGATTTGCTGATAGTTTGATTGCAACGCTAATGGATAATTTTCCTTCTTGAATAAAAACTGCATCTTAAAATTATTTTTGTACCAGCTCCCTGTTTTCCTCCTGATACAAATGCTTGTGCAAGGAAGGGGAGGGGGGGGAAAGGCACTTGTATGTTTCTATCACTTTCTTATCATGGCTGCAAACAATGTATTTAAGTAAGGAACTGTTTGCAAAACGTGGTTCTAAGTGTGCCCAGTCTTGCCTAGATGTTGGGAAGCATATGGTCTATTTTATCCATGCCGAGAAACTTTCTTGCTGCTTTCCGTCACCACTATATTTTTTCCGAGGCAGTTTTCGGTGTGAATGGCACACACGTGTTGATTGTGAAGGTAGAATTCTTTCAGTACAGCCCTAAGCTAATTACTTTTAGTGGCAGTGGGGCTTTGTACCTCATTTGTGAACAGCTATTTATACTATACTGCACCAGTACAAAGCAATGTTTCACATTACCAGTTTACCAGACTATTACACCATTGTGTTTTAATCCACTGTAGGTGGATGGAGAATATGAGCCATCTGTTTTATTTAATGATATAATCAGTAAACAATATATGCACTTTACACATTTGGTCATTAAAGATGCCCATATTGTTGGACCCTGTATTTACATTGTAAATTGGTGTATTCACACATCAGCTCGTTCTGGTTTAAAAGGCTTGCTGTGTTCATAAGATGGTACAAAGCAAGCTCAGTAACCGCTCGAACCCAGCACAGGTGGTCGAGCTAGTTGCCACACAGATCAAAAGTCAAACAACTGTGAATCTCTCTTTGAAATACCATTTAGAGAGACAAGGCTGGTCTTATCTTCCTAAACAAGAAAGAGTTATAGATATACATCATGAAGTTATGAGAACAAAAGGGGGTTTCATAATCACTCGGCATCAGAAAATCCAGTGCTGTGGACTTTTGTGAAGACATCTTTGGCATATAAAGACTGTCTTATTTTCCTAGGCAAAATTTAGAGGAGTGAGTCTGAATTATTAAATATGAGAAAGTTCCATAATTTCAATACTTTGGAGACAAAAAGTTGCCTGCTCTCACAGTCGATTTAATTCTATTTTATTTTCAGCAATATTTAAGCAGAATAGAACAAAAAGCAACGTCACAACTCAATCTCATTCAAGGGATAGAGGTGAATGTGTGTATTTGTGCTAGAAACAAAGGAAATTGCTCGATATTTCCCCAAAGTATCCTTGGTGAGAGCCAAAAACCAGCTACCAAAATACATTAAAAATGCATTAAGTAAAATCCTGTTTGCTAGCACGCTTTTAAGGATGTGGGAGATCCTACAATCCCATATTAAAAAGTAACATTTTTTTAGTGTTTTACTTCACAGCTGGTTTTAAGATGCCTAGAATTTAAGATATTTATTGGAGGACTCAGTCTCATTTCTCTTTGCATTTTATAAGGAAAGATAATTGGGTTTATCAGCAGGTGAAGGCCTGGCTGGTGTTGCTAGTAGATGGAGAAGGGGAAGGACTTGAGGAAGTCGTGTGGCTGAGAGGGAGCCTGCAGGTCAGGAAGGCTGGAGGAGTCTTGAGCGTAACAACATGCAGCTGCTCAGCAGCAATGGGTCCACTAATAAAGGCAGAGCTCTGCAAATGCCTGCTCCTTAGCTCAGTTTGAAATCGTCTTTTAAAGCAGCAAAGTGTCCATTGGGGTGAGATCTTAGTTATTTTTTTGTTGTATGCACTTTTATAAAAAAAAAAAAAGCTAGCAGCAGAATATTAATACGTAGGAGGTTTTCGTTTTGATTTCTGGTCCTACGTAGTCCAGCTATATTCAGAAGCACTGACTATATTCTCACTCAAAAAGTCTGACTAAAATGAAGTGTGTCTACTCCATTTAGTGTTACAAACATGAGGATGTAGCTTTCTAAGTCTTTAAATCAATTTCAAAGGCAGTCTAATGATGTTATTTAATTTTTTTTCTAATCTTGGGGTGGGAGGGTATAAGAGAGATTGATTTATTTATTTACTAGGGCTTTTTTATGCTGGCACAAACTTTCGAGATAAAGTATTTATTTTTCAAGTGTATGAGCAAAGAGAAGAAAATATCTCATTTTATGAACCATTATATATGCTTTCAAAATATACAGTATTTACATGGTTAAAATATTTGAAATACACAAAATAAGACTCAGTGATAACTGTCCCTTTTATAGTATTTTCATATCTATATTTCATGTAAGTTGAATATTAAGCATTGGCATGTTTCCATATGTGTCATGATATATTGCCTTCTAATTCTTAGATACTGTGTAACTAACTTATTTTCGATCTTCTAACGGTGTTGAAACTTATTTATTTTCAATTTTTTTTTCCCCCATCCCAATTCAGGAAAAATATCATTACTAATGTTTGAATCCTAACATTTTCCTGGGTGTATCTTGGGTAACCGTGGACACATCTGTTTCTGTGCATCTCTAAAATGAGGATAATGTTCCATATCTCAGCAAAGCATTCCAAGAGCAAATGCCCTTAATTAATCTGTGCATGGTCCTCACATGACAACCTGATGAGAGTTTGTGAATGATGGACTAACTGGTAGCAGTGCTGGTCCTGATTTGGAATCATGGCTTAAATGGGTTTAAAAGGGGTGAAAGAGAAGCATGGGAAGAATTTAGACTAGAGGGGTGTGGAGTATCTCGTTTCCCATAACACTCCATTACCACGTGCGTACCTGATCTCCTTAACTACTGAATGTAGATGTGAGAAAGGGGAGTTATCCATTTTTTGTTGTCTTCTTCAGATAACATAATTTTGAGGGCTACAGGTGACAGGCTCGTCTTTAATTGGGTGATGTTTTTGGTGTGTTGTGGACAGAAAAGAGTATTTGGGTTGGTTCAACAAGTAGAATGAATGCGTCCCTGGAGACACAATGATTAGGTGTATATATATGAGCAGTAATGTTAAACTTGATGTGCAAGTCCAGACCACTGCTTCTTCCTTATCAATCCCTCCTTACTGCTTCTGTCAGAAATGATGTTCTTGTAGCTTGCTGTGGGCTGAGATGTATTGTTGCTGGCTGCTGTCAACCTGCAAACAATCAGTACTTTACAAACATTTCTTAAGTACTTCAGGGTTTCTCAAAGAAGAAATAACATCCCTACATTTTATGTAACATTATGTAACATTTTATGACTTACTATCACAGTGCTGTCATTCCCGTGTTCAGAGAAGGTGTGGAGGGAGAGATGTGTAGACTCGGGTGTAAAGGTAGACAGTCACTTAGATCCCCTGGCCAAAACTGTCTTTAGCACCGTCACCCCTTGCCTCTGGGGAAACGAAAATAAACATAGTTCGTTACAGAACATGGATAGATAACGCCATGGAGATAATCTAGGAATGCATAAAAGTTCCCTCTCATGTATAGTAACTTCATGACCAAAAACATACTAGTGAGCCTTTGAAATCCCAATATTTTGCTGTTCAATATGTGATTAAGCAGAAAATAAAAATGTGGATTTCAATTGCTTTTCATTGAAACATCCAATGACATGATACTGCTCTTAGCTGTAAAGTTAGAAGAGAGTTTGTGAGATAGTTTGCATAGCAGACGTGTTGAAAGCTAGGGTAGAATGAAGTTTGAATGTGATAGCTGGTAACAATGCTGGGGAGCACCATCTTCACGAAGAGTATTTTTTTTATAGAACAAGTGCTGGTGCACTTGGTTGGTCATATTGTAATGGTCACCTTTGAATTATTGATGTTTTATTAAAGGTCTAGCAGGAAGCAGTGGGAGAATTCAGCTCCCACGTGTCTGTACCTTCAGATGATTCCTCTTTGAGGAACCTAAGTGATCAAATGAAATGTGCCATGTTTCCTCAAACAGGAATTGATCACAAGTAGTTTTATTCTTAGTGAATTCTTGGTGTCCTCTTTGGAGCAAGTATTTGAAATTATGTGGTACACAGATATGATGATAAGCATGTCGTAAAATTGTTTTATAATAAACTACGTAAACCATATTAGCAGTGCTCCAGATGCTTAGCAGCCAGCTAAGGAAATAGGGACCTCATGTCAGATGGACACTGTAAGGAGATGACATGTGGGTTAGGTAGGGAACGTTCAATAAACCCAAAGAAAAGGCAGTGCTGCAAAGATGCTGTCACACTCTTTCAGGCAGGGATTTTTGTATGACTATAATTCTGTTAATTGAAATCAACGGAAAAGCTTGTGCCCAAATGCTTGTTCTCTGGATCTGAGAGGAGGAGCAGGTGCACAAGATCCCAGAGAAAAGCTCTGTTTTATAAATGTAGGGACTAGCTTACAGTAGAGTTTCTGTTTTGTCCTCTTGCTCCACTAACCCAATTAAATACAGGTTTCATAGGAAAATATTGTTGTGGCTGACCTGGATGAGAGAAATTGGTTGTGAGGATTATTAAACCTGGCCCTCATCTCTAAACTATTGAAATCTGAGGCCGATTTTCGTTTAAGACCTACTGTACTCTGCTCTCTTTGATCCAAACCCTGAGAAAATGTAATCATCGTTTAAAGGACTGAATTTCTTTGTGAGGAGGAAGCCAAGAAGTGGCCCCAGAGAATGCCTTCCCACATGGAAAGCCACCACCCTCTGGTTTGATGGTTTCTATGTTAATGCATCTTTCAAGGGGCCCTCTTTGTCCTGCGTTGTTACTTATTTGGCTCTTCTTTTATTTCAGTCTTAATTGTCATTAGTGTGTTTGTTGTTTTTGTTTTTTTCTAAAGTCATCTGGGGAATAGTAGTTTATTGCATATTGTTGTGTTTGTCTAAAGACAATTGCACAAACTTGAAACCTAATCCTTGTAATCGTTCCTACTAGGGAGAGCTTGAGATAAATACTGCTGTATGCTTGGTGGGAGTGGGTCTCTACTTTTTGATCATCCATGTCTAAATGTTGAGTAATACTTAAGGGAAAATGTTCTCAAAACATTCCTTAGATGATTATTAGATTATATTTTATGTTTGATAAAAACTGGAAAATTGTCTAAATATTTGCTTAACATCCCACCCCTAAAGCAATTTATTTCCTTTCTGGCCTTCAACCCTCTTGCTCAGTGAAATGAGATCAGTCACTTTCTGTTTATATTCAGTTTCACTTTGCTGTTTTCATGTAAGTGTAGTGCGATTTCCCCACTGCAGGGGAATATTTAAATAAGTGGGGAATAAAGAGGGAGGAAGGGGGAAAAAAAATTAAATTATTTTCTAGTGTCTTCCACCTTTTAAAAGTAAACAAGTGTTATGATTAGAATGTCACATGCAAGCAGTATAATAACTAGTGTTAGAAGAAATTTTTAAAGAGTAATGGTCCTGCTTTTCTATAAATTGTTTGTTGCGTAGTAGGAAAGACCAGTTTATACATATTATATTCCTGTGCCTGCCATTCAAATCAGCCTTTGTCAAAAGCAAGCACATGTGAGAGATCTCTTTCTTGCAAGAGGAAATCACTCTTTCATCTTGGATACTTTGTGGTGGTTGGGTTTTCTGGAAAGTGCTGACATTGTCGCATAGATAGCAGTCAAAACTCACAAAGGTCAACTGTTTGGCTGTTTTCTCTCATCTGAATTTTTCATTTTGGATTAAAATAAAGTATGGGTCTGAAAGCCATGAGCATCGTACAATTGCTAGGTCGTGGTTAGAGGTCAACTAGATGGGAGGAAGAGCTTAGGGTAACACTGTGTGGTAGAAAAAGAGCCATCAGAGTCAGTAAATTAATTTAAAAGATTGAGGATAGTTCTCTGCACCAACCAGTGCTGAAGCATTTCTTTCGTACGTTGCAAAATGGGCGCTTCAGATGCAAGAGGTCCTGGGGTTTCTCTTGAGTTCTCTTTCTCTCCCACCATGTTTTTGCAATTAAATACTGTATGAAAATTCTTTTTCCTTTCCTTTTGTTTTTTGTTTTAAATGTCTTACTTTTTCCTTAATGTGTAACAGCTGATTTTTTTCCTCTGTTGGCTCACTTGGGCACAAAGACAAACCTCCTTTCAAGGGACAGAGTTCCAACATTGTTGTTGATTATTTTAATGGGAAACCATCTGTGTGGTAAGGCAGGCTCTCCAGCTTCTTTCTGGAGGAAAAAAATAAAAAGATGCAACTGTTGTAGCTAAAGGTAAAGCCCTTCCTTCTCTAAAGTGGATGGACTCGCAAAGAAAGCAGACAGAAGGGAAAGTGTCTCCTTGCCACACATGAAGACCTGACTTTCAAGAGCAGCCAACCTGTGACAGGCAGTTCCTTGGGAGTACAACTGGCCTTCTTAAGAGTATGGTCTGCTCTCGGTGCTTCACACAATGTTGCGGTTGAGATCTGCTGCTCCTCTGGGGGATAAAAGGCTAGTTGGCTTTCCAAGAGCTTTTTGTCCTTCTTTTTTCTGGCTTACACCATCTTACCTTCCCAAAGTTTGAGATGCATTTCTTACAGGAGTCTCGTGCTTCCTCTCCATCTTCTTTTGTGGTTTTCATAGCCTGTCAGCCTGACATGGTTTTGACTTCTTTTGAGAAACACCTTCATTTAGAATCACGATGTGGTTGTGCTGAAAGAAAAGGCAGCCTTTCTTCTCTTCCTTCCTCTTTATGAACTAGAGTCGTAATGTGTAAAAGCTTGGTGTAAGCTCACAATAGCACTTTGTCCTCTTTCACATCACTTGCCAAGTAACTACTGTTGTGGCAACAGCTGTAACCAAGCATGGTGTCAGCTAGTTTTGCCATAGCATGACTGGGTGCCAATAATTTTAATATAATGTGAAACACACTCCCAGGCGGTGCAATGAGGCGTCTGATTATTAAATTCCTTGAAATGTCATCTGGATGTTTTATTTTATTTATTTTATTTTTTTTGTGTGTGTCAATTCAGATCTCAGAACTGGATAGTGGTGTGATTAAAAGAAAAAGAGCAGAAAATTCTCTCATTACAGCAAAAATTTCCAAGAAAACTCTCACCCTGAAGCAGACAGGTCTGCTCTGCTTACATAGACAGCAAAGGCTCTATGAAGGATATAGGGGTGGAGGTTATAATTGTGGCCAGCACTTGTTTGCTGCTCTTTACTGTAGCACTTTTTCCAGTGACAATAAATGCTATTTATTTTTAGGCTTCTTATTCTGAACTACTTCTGAAAACTAAAAGGTAGGAACCTGGTGAAGCATTTGTTTTTATTACATTGCTTACATTGTGCTCCAAAGCATGGTATTCAGCATTATTGTTAATGATTGAAGCGTTAGAATTTAATTGTGTAAAGCAATTAAGAAGCTCAGTATTACTACTTCTTGGGCTGAGTCCATTAATACAGCAAGCATTAGTAAGAAATATATTGAAGAAGTTGAACAAGGTCATAAATGTTCTGTGTGCAAAGAGCACCTGATGCTTTTTTCCAAGCCTCTAAGAAGTAGCTTTAAAAAAAAAAACCCAAACAAACAAACCAAAAAAACCCAACCAAACAAAACCTTGCAAGGTGAATAGATAAAAGGCTTTCTTGGTTTAGTTATGTCAGTTTGGCTTTTTCCTGTAATTGCTGGGGTTGTTTTGTTCCTAAAGAGGGAACGGATGCCAAGCTGAGGAGGTAATTTCTGAGCACTGTTTCAAGATATTGTGAAAGTCCTCAACTTTTCTGTAATAAGAAAAATAACACTTGTCTAATGATGTCTGTTTATTGCATATTGTTCTGCTGTATGCAGTTCAGTACAGCTGCCAGCAAGTACTTGAGAGAAACCTGGGGCTGAAGAAACAGCGTAGGGGAACCTGAGTAGCCCTGAGTACCTGCAGGCTGCGTGCACCGGCTCCTCTGGGTGCTCTCAAGCAGTCCTTACCTTACGTCACCAGAGATGAAATCGAAAGAGATAATTTGCATTTGATCCCAGGTGACTTTATGTCTGAATCCAAACAGGAAAGAGCTCCTGGCAGCATGAAGCCAGGGTTGGAGGTGTTGATACTCCAAACATGTCCGGATGTCCCTCTCCTTGCGTCAGATGGGCTGGCTGTGGGGCTCACTTTCCTTTGGTAATCCTAGGAGTTACTCGCACAACGAAAGGTCCAGGTTTTTCCGACCTGTAAAGAGTCATAGCGGAGCTCTGCGTTTGTAAAGTGTCATTATGTGCTCAGAAGCGAAGTAGTTTTTAGTAGGGAAGAACTCAAACCAAAACTCTAAATGTGGGTATTTCTAAACCTTGGAACCTGTATCCACGTCTGAGTTTTGCAGGTTAGATGTGCCAGTAGCACATTGAACCAGTGTCTGACATGGAAATTTCCCTGAAACTTACAATATTCCACATCCAGGTGCAGTTACAACTAAATTCTGCAGGCTCTGTGAGACAGTTTCCAAGGGAAAAAATTATTTAATTTAGTATCAAGCCAAATCCACTGTATATCTTCAGCTCTTTACTTACTATTTGAACGTGTGCAGAACAAAAGCAGCACAGCCAGAAAATAACATGGTGTTTCCCAAAATGACTTGTTTGACCCTTGGCTTAGGAACTAACCCAAAGAAAGAGAAGTGATTTCTGTCTCTAGATCCACACAGGTTTTGGCTTCTCTGGTGATGCTGCAGTCAGGGCATTTTAAAAGGATGGAGCTGTTTTCAGTCCAAAAGCGAGTTGATCCTTCACGCGTAGTTGACACTACTGTTTAGGCTGATGAGGGTAAATTTTAGGACAAACCACAGGAAATGGCTTGGAGAGGTGGAGGATATTAAGAAAATATTGTACTGCTGCTTTAGAAGTAAAATGAAACACTTTAGGCTCCATTTTCCCCTACGATGTTTAAAGCCATTGTTTTGATAAGGTTTTTTGCAAAAAATACTTCAACTATTGAAAGCAAATGTGTTTCAAAACATATAGTTGTTCTTTGGAATCTCAGACCAAGACAAGTCGCATGAAAATCCTCCTCATGGAGAGCAGCCTGAGGTTTTGTGAAAAAGCATTTCTTTCCTTCTTCCTCTGTCCCCTCATGCCCTGGTTTTGGACTAATTGTGTCCCCTTGAAAGTACTACTTTCTGTGTGAGCTTTGTGAGTGAAAATTGCTTAACTTTTTGTTTATGGAAGAGTCTGCTTTCGCTGGGAAGTCAGACACAGCAATAGGAACAGAAATAGCACTTTCAAAGCTGACGGACTGTATTCACTTTGGTATGTAGAGAATGGCAACAGCAGTCATTAGTATTGAGAGAATTCTGTTCTTCCTCTGTCTCTCTGCCCCTGTTGCTAGATGAGCAAGGGCTGACCTGACTTTTGTTTGTTTGTTCTGCTGTGGGGTTAAAGATTCATGCTTCCCCCCCTCCAAGAATGTTTTATTCTGTTTTTGTAAGGGGGAGAATTCAACTTTTGTGAAGGCGAAAGAAAAATCCTTCCCGATACAAGAAACAGCTGAACAAGACCTAAGATGATAGATTTTTTTTTTTTTTTTTTCCCAGCTTTCTACCTGTGAAGAGATACAGTATTTTTAGGGTGAGGGGTGATTATGGAAAGCAATGATTGAACAAATAACTGCTTTAAGGCTAGTGCTAGAAATGCTTGCCAGTATAGTAATGTCAGTTGGAGGTGTGATTTTTGGCTGCGTGTGTGTATTGGCAAAAGCCTAGAATAGACATGGTCGTACCAGGAAGGAAAAAAAAAAAAAAAGAAAAAAAAGACCTTTGGCCAGTATATTCTATTTTGCTTGGGGCGGGTATAAGCTCTAGCAACAAAACTGCTTTTTTTTTTTCTTCTTTTCTGCTGGTAAATTGTAACTCCAGTAGAAGCTCATGCCAAAATAGCTACACAGTTGTAGTGGCAAACTTTTTTTCATAGACTAGACTTCCTAGTCCGGTACCCTAACGTTAGCAACTGTGCTCCTGTTATTATTAGTTTTAACAGCAGCAACATCTGAAGGTGATTTGAGTGCCTTAGACTTTGCAGCATTGTAATGATCTTGAATTTACAGATCTGCATTTCATTTACTCCCCGTACTTAGGAAAATTGCAAATGGAATTACACTGGAGTCCAGCTTTCGCATGCAAGACATTTCTTTACAATTCTTTTCTACTGAAATTTTCCTAGCTGCAACTCAAGTAAAAAGGACTGTGTGCTTTACGACTGTCTAAAAGCTGAAGAATTAGGTTATCTTTGGATATTTTTTCTGATTCATTGCACAACTGTTTATAGTAAACCAGGGTTCTTCTAAATGTACCATAATCTTCATACCTAGGTTTTGCAGAATTCTGTAGCAGGTTTTTTTTTTCTTGACTATCTTGAAGATATTGGGATTCTGGATGAGATGATGTCATTACCTTGTGGGACTGCATAGCCATATGTCTGAAACAACAGCCCTTCTGTGTGAACTTTCCTTCTATTTTCCTCGCACGTTAGGATGAAAAAGAAGACCTTTCTAATGCTGAAGCACACTGCATCAGCCATCTTCAATACCTGAAGTCAGAAGGGGTAAATACTTACTCTGGGTCCTGGTTTCATGACACAAGAACACGTTAACTGTTGCATGATCGCTCCAGAGTCCCCTCACACTAGGAGGGTAACAGCAATGCTGTTCTCAATACTGTTAGGGAGGTGACTCTTGGAGCTGTTGTGCAGTCTGCCCTCACCAACCAGTACTCTGCTTTGTCTTCCGCTGGTATTTCATGCCTACTGAATTTCTTAAGAGAATATTTGAACCTCAACGCTAGACTTCTTGTTCAGCCTACTACTGTCTCATGATATGGTACAAGGGAATGTTATGGTTGGATTTTTATTATTATTATTTTTGCTTCAAATTATCTCTGACCTCATTGGGTGTAAAATCCAGCCAGTGCTGGATGCTTTTGAAAATCCCACCCTTCAGTTGGTTTTGGTTTTGCTGTTGTTTTTTATGTCGGATGTAGGACTCAGTAATGTGTACTGGCGCAACATCTCGCTGGAGCAAAAGAATGATTTATTGTGCTAATTACTGATATTAAAAAACCACAGACAGTAATCTTGGAGGGGGGGAGAGTAGTTTAAGACCTATTAGAAAAGATAGTTTATGTGAGTCTGGTAGGATAAGAAAACTAAGCACATGGTGTTTTAGAGTGTTTCCCTTTCAGAGTTATGCTCCTTGTATTTTTTTTAAAAAAGAGGAAGGGGGAGAAAAAGGGAAATGCTGGGGAAGGTTGGTGTTTAATAATTGGTACACGTGTCTGAAGCTGTATTTTCAATATTTCCAGTCCTTCAGTCTCACAGTTTATTTTTTCTAGGCCCTTGAAGTATGAAATAAGTTAAAGTCAATAGGTTTTTAGAATATTTGGACTTTCTTGCATTTTTTTTTTCTTTGTTGCTCTGTGGCTTGGACAACAAACACTGTGAACTGGGTAGCCTCAGTTTGTTAATCCCTCCCTTGGGTGCATCCTTTCTTAGTTCAGCAAAAACACAAACAAAAAAATCTACTGCATGTGGTCAGTACTCAGCTTGCTTGGGCTCACGTGTCTTGTTGCAACCAGGATATTTTCTGTCCAGGACAAGCCCAGCCCCTTATTCTTGGTAAGAATTCTCGGCTTTCATTCTGGATTTTAACTGTTAACCCTTTTGCCATTTCAGCTTCAAAATCACCCCAAAAAATCATAGTATATATGAGGGAAATATGAATGTTTAACATTTTGCTTGTTCAAATAACTGAACTGCATTTGCTCAAATTTAAAACTACCCCAAACAAACAGACAAAAACCCTGAGCAAGCAGAAGATCACCTATCCAAAACCAAAACTGAGAGATCTCCTTCTCAAAAGTGTAATTTTCAAGAAACTTTGAGTAATGAACTATGAAGAGGAGGTTAAAATGAAAACACTCTTACATCTGAATTAAATACTCTGGGTGAAAGCAAAAATGTGAAAAACTGACTAAATTCTGACATTTGCAGCTTCATTCACTGCGCAAGTGGGTTGCTAGCAACTTTCTGCCTGCAAATGAAAGGGTAAGATCGAGTCTCAGGTGAGGATATGAGGGAGTTCCTCCAGTTCTCTTGCTATAACATTCTCTCGGGGCAGCTGGACCTCACCTCTGGGAATCTAAAGGAGTTTTAAACAAAAATAAAACTTCGCGCGCATCCCAGATTAAGTTGTAGTATGGCAAAGGTTTGCCCTCTGGTGTGCCCCTTACCAGCAGAGCAACAAGAAAGAGCTGGGCAAAACAATGATTTCTGGAGGAACGTTTAATTGAAAGCTTTCCCCTTAAAAGTATCATCTTTCCAGAAATGCAGATGTGCATGATAATCCTATAGGGATATTGGTATTTGGCCTCTAGGATTTTAAGAGTCCTGTTCCCAAGGTTAAGATATACGGAGAGCCAAATTTTATTTGAAACTATTATACAAGACAGATATGGAAGCTCATGGAGTATTACATTGCAAATCACACGTTAAAGAAAGACACATGGCTCTTGAGCTATAAAATGAGTAGAGGAAGGAATGATATTTAAAAGATATCTTTAACCACTTGTTTTACTCATTAATCTGCAGTTCACAAAGCATTGATTGCAGCAAAAGATGCCTTTATAGGATAGCTTCTGAAAAGCAAACAAATATTTCAGACGTTTTCATTGCTAACAAAGCTGTGTAACAATAGCAAAGCAAATTCTGATGGTGAGCAATGTTTCTATGAGTGAATGTGTTGAACAGCTGCCACTTTACACCCTTGAGACTTCTGCCTATCTATGTTGGATGAAGTGATTCCTGTAGCAGATTTGTAATACACTTCGTGATTCAGGGGGGTTAAAGGGAGGAGCTGAATCTGCCATACTGTGCCTTAATGTAGACTTCATCAAATCTGGGGAGTCTTCTGCTCGTGGCAACTTACTGTAGCCTCTCATGTAATGTGTAACATAAGCTTTTTGGTCCAAATCTGGATGCTCCTTAACAGGAGAACTATGAGAGACTCGTTCCAGAGAAACCCCATGGTTAAATGCTCAGTTTTAGGTTCTCCTGGTCTCCCTCCTGCAGTGAGTGATACAATTGGTGGGTTTGCACTGGAGTCTTCTCCTTCCCTCTCCCTGGAAGCTGCTTTCTGAGCTGCAGCCACTGTCTGTGTAGTTGGCAGGAACATGCCCAAAATGCTGCATGCTCTGCTCTGAGGAAAGGAGAAGAAAATAAAACTGAGCAGAAGCCTGAGGAATAGATTCTGTATCTCCAAGCTGGCAGTAGGTGAAAGTCTCAGCGAGTGCAAGTATCAGGGAATCACAGAAGTTCATTCAGACCATGAAGCACAGCCTGGGACCAATTAGAAGAGTGGATGTTATAGGCTTTAATGTAACTGTTACCATGTCCTAGGCCTGATCCTCACAAAGTTGTTTAGGTAAACCCTGACATGAGATGTTCCCGAGCATCATTGCCAGGGTGTGGGTCAGGAGCCTGTCTCCTGGCTCAGCAGGAATTTTGACTGCACGAAGTCCTTTTATTAACAGCTGCCTGGCTTCCTGGAGCGTGGGCTCTAGGTGTGTGTGTACGTACTCATGCTCTTATAAAAAGTCTTTGGATAAGTGACTGTGACTTGAAAGACCCAGAAGCAACTTGTCAGCTGCCAAATGGGAGGCCCGGTAGTTGTTCCTGCTGCAGTAATCTCCCTTTGTTCTGCAGGATGGTACCACAGCAGATCACAAAGTTACTGAAGGGTTGCATGGGCTTCTTGCCCTTCTAGGCATGGTGGCATAACAGCAGCCTCTTGGCTCTGAAGCTTGCCTCTTCGTTAAAAAGAAAAAAAATCTGCTTAAGTGTCACCCTTTTCGAAAGAATTCTGCAGAGTTCAAAGTAAATTATCTCAGGGATGATGATAATCATTGGCCTTTAATTGAACTGTGGTGCTTAAAATCTAGAAAGCAGTTCATGGTTAATCATTTAAGTTCATCAGAAATAAGATTCAAGTTGGGGCAATTAGACAATTGCTTCATTACTCAAACTGTCTAATGATGTTTCACTGATCTTTCACAAATGATAATACAGTAGATGAACTATATGGTTGAAGAGTAAGCTATTCCAGTTTTAGATAGTTGAAAAGTGACTTACCAAAACTGTCAGTGGAAGTTATTCAAGATGTGCTGTCTAAATCCTTTCCAATTAGTGTTGAGGTCTTGAAGGGCCAGTCTTAGCTTTTTATTAATATGTTCAGTTTATTAATGTAGTTTTTGATATATGCATAGTGTGACTGTCTGGTACATCTCAAGATGTTGCATAATTATTATCCTTTTAATTTGTTTTACTTGGGTCCTACTCCTTAGTCTTGCTTAAAATTCAGAAATATTTCATAGCTTAATAACTTAATAACTCATTAGAAAGCCATGACATGTACTTGAGGTTATCTCAAAGGCTATCCATATTTAACAGTAAACTTGAGATAATTCGTTGAGAGTATGACTGTCATTGAGCAGTTTAAATATTTAAGGTTATGCTTTGACCTTTTACCTTACATTTAAACCATATGGAGAAACTGAAATAGATCGGGTACAAAATTGGGAGGTTTATGAGATGGTTATGGCGTTATGAAACAACAAAAAATTGCTACTTTGCCTGGTAATAGGACTATATCGCTACAATTTATTAACTATATAATTTTCTAAAATGTTGTTACCTTATTCTGTTAGAGACATGAGTTTTCCTCTTCCTTATTAAACACCCCTAATAAAGAGAAATTCTGCTTCCAATTTTGGAGTAACATCTGTGGCCAACAAATTATTGCCTAAATATGACACGAGACACAAACTGGGTTTTTGAAAAATAGGGCTAATTAAAAATGTTAATGGTGT
The DNA here is from genome assembly GCA_013400375.1 of Thinocorus orbignyianus. Taxonomy (NCBI): domain Eukaryota; kingdom Metazoa; phylum Chordata; class Aves; order Ciconiiformes; family Thinocoridae; genus Thinocorus; species Thinocorus orbignyianus. The sequence goes on along the minus strand of VXBW01003601.1, from coordinate 139,127 downwards.
TTTTCAGGTCTTTTATGCTTTTATTTTGCCATATGTAAAACCAGCTTGTTATGGATGCTTGAAGTGGTGTTCTCCTGGGAGCCTCTTTGCTGAGATGTAATGTACAGAACCAAGACTGAAGGAGGAACTGCATGCTAGAGTCACAAGCACATTGGAAACTTTAGAATGGCCTGTTCAGTCTTCAGTCTCTGGCTTTTTATGCTTTTCTCAGACCATCAAATACTGACTGTAGAGGTTTCTCAGGAGTGAACAAAACTGTGGTTTTTGTACCCCACCCAGCTGTGTGCAACCCTGTTTTTGCCCATAGTTTCTCTAGGTTGGCAAGGCGATAGATTGTTTCCCATTATCTCCCTGTTGATGTCCATGAAATATTTTGTTTCATTGAGTTCAAATGCTGTTCTAGAAACAAAATAAGCATGTTTTAATTAGCTTATGTCATAAAGTGTAAGCTGTCATACTGCATTTACAAGGATTCCACAGATTTCCATTGCCATCCTGTTTTGATTTAACTTGGTAATTTTATCTATGTAAGAGGCTCAATGATAAGCTACCCATGGAAAGGGCTAATGACAGAGGGATGGAAGGAAGATGGGAAAGTATTTTATTCCCTGGCAAGGCTTCTGTATTCTTGTCTTTTGTGCACACCATCATCCTTGATTCCCCCTGCTAGGTACCCTTCCTTCTCTTTTACTGTGGGTCTATGGATAACATAACTTGGTGTCTCAAAGGATCATTAGGTTGAATAATGAGTCCAGAACAGTTTCTAACGTGCTGCTGGTACAGCACAACTATTCTTCACAGGAGGCTGGAGGTAACTTTGAAGAATGTGGCTCTGTATTCTTCTGTATCACACCTGCAGAGAAAACTGGCCTGTTACTGCAGTGTTTTAGTACAGTGAAGGCAACTTGATCCAAGTTCCCCAGCTGTTATTGTGGACAACTGGTGACCCACAACCACATAATCCACAGTGTTTTGAACTGACAGTTTGATGATAGATGCTTATTGTCCATGAGATGTTTTGAGACTGGGCAGTGATCTCTAGGTCCTAAATGTTGCAACTTTCCCAAGCGGTTTGTTATTTTTGAGACTTCCCCTGAACGGATGCATATATTTCTTGTCACACGTAGCAGTGTGTATGTGTACTTCTTTGTCACAGCCCTCTGTTCTCTCGGAAAGCTTCTACCTTCTGTGAAACTACTTAGAATCTGCCTGTACTTTCTGAGATTTTTAGAGAGTTAATTAAATAATCTATTCCCCAGTGGGTTCTGCACCTCACTAGGTGCCTTGCAATACCTGTGCCCTCCTGTCCTTCTCACAGTGCTGAGCACTGCCCGGAAGGGCCCACAAACTTGTTCCCAGGCAATGCCAGAAGCCTTTGGAGCATGTTATGTTATTGCCCCGGAGAGGAAACTGTAGAACTGCTTAAGGTCTTGTAGCTCGTGATAGCAAAGAAACTTAAGGCTGCCCTTGAGTATTGGTTCCAAAAGCCATTGTTTCTCTGGTAAAGTCTAGATTGTGGGACACAATCAGCATCAGAATGCACTGGAAAGTGGGTTTGGGGTCTGGTTGTGTTATGTAATGACAAGTTCTTATTGTAGTGAAATTTGAGATATCTCAATGGGAACCTTTGAGACCCCTCAATTCCAAAGTAAGAGATTCTCAAAGGTCTTTGTGGACCCATTTAACCTGCATAGCATTAAGTGTTTTTTCTCTGAGCACCTGTAGTTTGGTTCACATTCCTCTCACCTTTTCTTACCTCTAGGCTTGTGCCAAGCTGTTTCCAGAGCTGCTCTGTTCTCAAAGATCTTTTCTGCTAGGTTTTGTCCTAAATAAATGCAAGAAATATTAAAAGCATATCCATCTTTTGTCCTTCAAAAGAAATTTGGCCTCCTTTTAAGAGGCAAATAAGTAATGAATTAGAAGCTGAGGGTGTTGCGCTTCTAAGTTCTGCAATATTAAAGATCTTGTTAAATGAAGAGTTTGTACTATGAGTAGTACAGCTTTATTTTGGGGAAAGGCAGTGAGAATCGCTCGGTTTTGTATAAAACACAGCTATAACATAACCCAAATCTCTCCTTAAAAACTAGAACAAAACTGGGGCTTAACTCCCCCTAATTGTGGGAGCAGTCCAAAATTTTTGTCTGGCTGTGGAGCTTTTATTCTATTGCTGCTATAACTTGGAATTGCTTTCTAACCATTTCCTAAGGAAGCACAATTTAACCAGTTAGCAGACTGAGTTAGAGGCTGAATTCCAATATCCTTTTTCTGTGAATGGTTCCATTGGCTTAATTGGCTCCTTGGGAAGTAAGGAAGTATTCGGAGTACAAGTGATGAACCTTGGGTTTAACTAGTCATATTTGGCAGCCAGATGAAATACAACTTCTTGTACATATGGAAACAACGGTGCTTTTCGTAATTCCGTCCTCAAGAGATATAGTCACTAATATAATGACAATTAAAATTTTTATTGATGCATATATTTCTTAGTCATCTGACATCATGAAGTACTTCAAGCAACTAGAGGATTCTTTAACAGCTATGCAGGTAATGCTCTAAGAAATCTTTCATTGTAATCTGTGTAATTCAAGGTTTGAAGCAGATTTTATTCCCCAAAATAAACTGATACGTGCATGAGGTGAGAACGCAATTAAAACTACCCTGCCAGTTTTATAAACGGACAAGCTAAGGTACAATTAATTTCTCAAGTCCAAGAGACCTCATAGGTCTGTGACAGAACCTCAGGAGCTGTGCTGGAGAGTGTTGATCCACCTCGAGTTCTCTAGAGATTTAAGCACATTTTGATGCATGCCAGAAAGGAGGTAGAAATGCCGTTCCCATGCAGGGTAACTGCTCTGATATTCCATTTGTGTGATGAAGTGTGCATTTCTGTGACGGAAAACAAGGAACACAAGTCCTTAAAAGCTTTAAGAAGAAAGATCTTGAAAGATGCCAAGTTGATTACTCTTAGGTATTTTTCAGTTTAATGATAGCTAAATGTGGTGTTTTCACAGGGTTAAATTAATCAACAGCTTCTTAATTCAAACAAATATCTTCTCGCAATTTGGGTTTTTTTGTTACTGAACAGCCAGAAATGCTTTTGTCAGATAAGGCAAGAAACAGATTGTTGAACCTAGGGACCTCAGGCACACTGTTCCTGAATACATTAGCATTAAATATTTTGCCTTCCAGACAAGAAATTTGGAAAGTGCTCTTTAAAGTGGGGGTGATAGGGACAGCGAGACAGCAGTTAACACATTCTCTTGTAGTGCTTGCAGCCTTGCTTCAGTTGTGCTATAGTTTGTGAAGAAAGTTGTCTGAGCTCAGCTGAATTTCTTTTTAGAAAAGCCTAGCCCAGTGCCTTTACTTTGAGGAGGTCGTGGACTTAAAAGCTCAAGCTGATTACAGATCTGAATGAGAAAAATTGGCAAAACTCTGGGAGGAGGAAGTGTTTCTTCACTGGCCTTCACATTCAGAGGGTTTAAAATTCTCCAGATTCTCAACTAAACTTTTTTTAAATAGTGAATTGAAGTTTGTTGTGTTAACTTGGATGTAGACCAGTGTTGTGGAAACTCATTCCTGAGAAATACGCAGCCCTTTTGATTCATCCTGTGTCCCTATAATGCTTCTGTGTTTCCACTTGGTAGGCTGACTTTAACCGTGCTGTGATAGTCACTATTAATGAGCTCTCCAGCTTTGGTAAACAGCAGATTAAATTGATCTGACCCATTCTTACTCAAAATTGAGCTAAATTAACAAATTAGTAATATTAATATGGTTTAAATGTGATGATGTTACCCTGAATACATCTTGTAAGAATGTGGCCAAATGGGTGGCTGGTGCATTTTCATGTACAAAATCCAGAGTCGGCTTTGAATGTTTATCTTAAATTTGTCTGTAAACGCTGAAGCTCCATTTCAGCCACATAATTGCCTTTTAGTATCCTTGCGCATCAGCTGTAAAATGTCAAACAAACATTAGGAACTTCAGCAATGGGTGCATTTTATGAGTGTATAGTAAATTTTTCAACCTAGTAAAGTTTATTTAGGTATCATAAGTTGATAACACTCTAATGCACAAAGAAAGCATGTTTTCTTTCTTCCGGATCAGATGGTGTTCCCCAGATAACTATCCTGAAGTAAAATATAATGAAGTCAACTTTTGTTTTATGAGCATTAATGTAATATCATAAGCTGGCAAAGTTTATAAAATAGCTAGATACATACATTACATTAATAATAAAAAAGAACGGGGAGATATAAAAAGGTGTATAATGGGACATGAGAAAAATATAGCTTCTAGATGATAATAATGGGAGAAACGTTTTCCTCTAAAAAGAAATAGTGACTGAGAGTAAGAAAAGCCAGTGTCAGCAGGGATCTGAAGCTTCTTTCTCACAACTCTGTTCAAATTTAGTGAAAGTGAGTATTCTTTCTGTAAAGCTTTGAATCATCCTTTAAGTTTCCATTGCAGAAATCTTTTCTGTCATCCTAGGTAAAAATCCAATCCATCCCCACCCCAGTTTCTGAATCCTATAGGATTTTTCCAAAGAAGTAATTAAGAACACTCATCTTTCCATTTTCTGCTGTAATTCTTAAAGAGCCAGGGGAAGAAAATAGGCTGTAGATGGGTGGAAAAAATTCCTTCTAAGTGAAAGCAACTTGCCCAGTGTCACACGTACGTCCTGAGTGCAGAATTTGAGTGTGGGTTTGCCTCATCCCCTCTTTGTGAGCTCTGGCCGTTGGGTGATGCTGTCGCTGAGGCTGGAACTGTGTTGCGTTTCCATGTAGCCTGGAACAGGGCCACCAACCGATGTGTTTGGTCTAGTGTTTACATGGGATCTGTTTGCGTAACTGAAGGAATGGAGTCTGTGTAAACAATTCCCATCGATTATGACAGCTAATGCTGGCTCAGCACTATTAGACTCAGTACTTAAATATTTCAGGCTGATATCTATTTGTTTTCTTACTATGCTGGAGTGTTTATTAATAAGATTTAGAATGTAAATACTCTTCTCTAATGCTCAGTGCTGAACATGCTCTCCTTTTAATGGGATTTTTGTTTTGTCCTAGTAATATTTGTTTAAGACCCATTGATAGCACAACCTTTTGCTAATTCAGGCATTATTACTGCCTGTGTAACATGCTGCCCTGAGTCATTAAAAAAAACCCCATGAATTAATTCAGGGTCTCTATGGAAGATGATGACACAAATGTTGTAGTGGGCATGGAAATTGAAGGTCCTTGTCGAAACCACATTGGCTCTGACATGCAGATCTAGATACAAAGAGAGAGTCTGCAGTCATTTCTGATTTACCTTGTTGTCAAGCTGACATTTCCCCTTGCTTAGTCAACAGCCTGTTTCTTAACCTGTGCCACCCCCGTTCTAGTCCACCATCTCTCTGTTCCAGCAGATGTTTTGATATTGTCATTTCATTGAAGTACCCTATAGGTGACACATTGCATGCTTGCCTGAGAACGTTTCCCTACCAGTAGATCTCACTTTCAGGGAACTTCTGGTGAATCTGTTGCCATGTTTTATTTGAGAAGGCGTTGTAACTCATTGTAGTTGGCACCAGCCCCAATCAAGGTCAGTGCCAAACCTGGTACTGGTGCCAGTGGTCTGTTATCCCTGGCAGAGCTACACTGCTTCTCTGAAGGACACTAGCTGAGTCAACAATAGCGTGTTTCCGTCACTACTGCTACATTAACTCTGGAAGTTTTGCTGGAAAAATAATGTTGGCAGGGTCCAGTTTGGTGTTGTCTTTCTTGTTCCTAGCCAGCATAGGAATGCCAGAAAAAGATTCTCGTGGAGACTAAGCGTTAGCACTCTACAGCTGGTGAATGCAGCTGACTGGTGAGTCCTTCAATCTGACCGGCTTGAGATTGTGCACTGAGTCCCAGGGAGAAAGAGAAGCCACAATGCTCTTCTGTAGCTACCAAAACTGCAGACTCCCTAGCCTGGAGTGACTGTCCTGCTCTCGTCTCTTTCAAGGTGAACAAACTTGAGAGGTCCAACATAAACTCTACCACCTTGTTCGGCTTCTCCTCTTCTGAAGAGTTGCAAATACTAGCAGGGGACTCTGGCCATTAAAAGCCAAAGGTACTTTTTAAACCACCAGTCTCTTAGCAGTTCCACCTGAGAGAGATTTGGCCTGTGCTCTTTCCAGTCTGTCTTTCACTAAAACATATAATCATATTCAGAATTTAATAATCAATGTGATTGACTGGGCTCATTCTCAGTTTTATACGAGCTCAGTGGTAGTGAAATTGGGGTTTTAAGAACGGTACCATTGTAATCTCTCTTTGTGTGGCTTTCTAAACTGTAGTTGACTCTGATAACTTTACAGTGCAAATTAAATTCTGCTTCCAGTGATTTTTTGTTTGTTTGTTTGTTTTTTCCCCTAGATCACATTGACTGCTTTCCTGCACAGGTTATGAAGTGTCACAACTCAGTAGTACCAATTGTTTTAATGTCCTAGGAAAACCTGTTACGTTAATGGTAGTATTTTTAGGCTGTTGCATAGCATTTAACTAGTTATTATTTGTTCTTTACTCTTTGAAAGTGTCTAGTTATACTGTTCTGGCATCATTGCAAATACAGTTTGACAAGTAAAGCAAGCACTTGTGATTTTATGGATACTTTCAATTTTAAGTCTTTATTTTTCCTTGTGTTTAGTTCTAATTATGGACATTTCTAGTGCCACTTCACCACTGGCAAAGCTTCCATAAATTAAAAAATTTTGCAAGGTTCGTGAAATTGGCCACTAAGAAAGTATTTTATGTATGTCAGTATGTTTTAACTGTGCTTTACTGACACTCAGAAGGTTTTATCTCCTGATACCATTCACCCTTGGTTTACTGTGGACATTGAAGCCCTGGCTGTGCAAAGGAAATTTGCCACTCCTATCTTTTAGGGACCTGTTTTGAAGAGTGGGATTCATAAATCGGAGCTAAACATAGGAGCCAGGTTAAGGAGAGGCTGGGCAGGGACTGCTTTCCACCTCTTCTGCCGAAGCTAAGGTTCTCTATCTTAAATAGAGGTGTTTAAATCCCACCCGTGTGTCACTTGTGTAAATACATATTTTCCAGGGGTCTAAACTTAGTTATCTTTAAGATGCCAAACCTGAGTCCTGCCCCAAGCCTGTTAGACAAATCAGCGGGTCTGTTTTAACCTGTTCTGACCATCTTCTCAAATTGTTACTAAGCCTGGCTTTAAAGAGCAGGAGGCAGGCTATCCGTTAAAGCTTTAAGCTGATCTCATGGCTGGACATAGTGCGTTTCTTTGGGAAGTCAGTACAACCACCATGATGATAGCGGGATGGGATGTGCATTTGTCCCTCCAACACTGTTTATAATCTGCTATACTAATGTAGCCTGACATTGGTTTAATGCTGGGCTGTAAACTGCAGCTGTTCACAGGCAGATTCATTTCCCATTCAGCCATCCCTCCAGAGAAGGCGATAACCTCCAGGAGCCCAGTGTGTCAACACTCTCTGTCCATCCACATCCCCGTGGTGACCTCTGGTTTTGCTGGCCACTCAAAAAGCTGACCAAAAAAAACCCAACTTTGGCTGGAGGTCATGATAGACCATAAAATAAATAAGCAGTTATGAGTTCAGGGCTCACAGGAGGTTGTTTTCAGTAGCTTTTCCTTATTTTAATGTATTGGGTAACTTGGTAGGATAGAGCTTTTGGTCGTTTATAATTGAAACTATTACCTCATTTAGGAGAGAAGATGTTAGATCTACACAGTAGCTTCTCTTCAACAAAAATGTCATTGCCATTTAGAAGTTATCTAGATTTCCTGCATAAGAGTTGGAACAGGGCCAAATATTACCTGACTCCAGGAAAAAAAAATACTGCTTTAAAATTTTACTTGCCTTTTTAGAGGAGGATTTACTTTTTATGAGGTGAGTAGAAAAAAGAAGGAACTATGTGGCAGAGAAAGAGATAGAGAAATTATTTTATTGGGGGTACCTGAGGAAAGTCTTACAGGAGCCTTTTTTCAAAACACTTTTTTTGATGCTGGATTATATCAGTGTTCTGTAAAATCTACAAATTCCCCTTGAAATCATAGGTACACTGTGTTTCTACACCTGACTGCCGTCTCCATTTTCAATATTGGACTAATTTACTTTCTCCGTTGTTGCCTTATCTCCATTTTTGATTGAGATTCCCTTGGAAGGAAGAAGATGCTACCAGTACAGAGTGAGTGACAGGCTGGCTTCTTTTCAAAAGATGCTTCATAGCACAATAGGATGGGAGCAGCTTTTGAAATCCCATTCGTTCTGGCTTCTTGACACAGGCTTGGGGTCTGCAACAATAACATGTCCCCTGAGGTAGAACAAAAAGCCAGTTGTTTTAGTGCAGTCCTTTAAAATATAAAGTTTTGGAGAATATGCGGAGAGCTTGGGCAGGGGAGAACAAGCAAGGCAATCTTTCCTCAGAGGGGTTCCTTTTTTCCTGAAAGAGACTGCAGGAGAAAGGTTTTCTGCAGAAGATGAGGAGAAGCCACAATTCAGTAAGTTTTGTGGAGCAGGACTGTGTGCAGTCCCATCTTGGAGAAATCTAGTCTAAGCTTAGAGAGTACCACAATGTGATATGTCAGTGACATGCAAAAAGCTGTACCTATTTTCACATGTGTTCCCAGGCGTTTCTTGTGAACGCATGGGCACAGGGCAAATGAAACAGAGAAGTGTGGGTGCATTTGCTGTAGGTCTTCCTATGCCCCTGAAGAGTGAACCATCATAAACTGCTCTTTAGATGGGAGCTCTGGGCACTGGGATGCTCTGAGCTACAGGGCAACCTTGGTATCTCAATAGTGGTCCTGGACCAACAGCCCTGGTGCTGTATGGGCCTGGTGGTGTGGAGAGACTTGTTACAGAGCTGGTTTGTGCCATCTGGCAGTAGAACACCATGCTGGAATATGTAATCTGGATGGACTTTTTTCTCTCTTCACCGTATGAAATATGTCTTCTGCTATTTTTTTTCCTGGTGTTTGAAGTGAAGATGACACTTCTTGTGAAGTGTTGGAAGATCTTAAATTTGAAATCTGTAAATGAATAGTATATTCAGGTACTTCTGTTGTCGTTATTAGCATGTCACTTCGGTATTAGATGATTAAAACCAAGTCAAACTATCAAATACATATCTTTTTAAAATGAACACATTTTTTTTGAATACCAGCCATTCTACTAGGTCATAAAAAGACAGAATATTTTAGGTGACGTTATCAAGTTCAGAAATACCTTATTTGAGAGAGAAGATTCAAGAGTTATGGGCTTATGTGTACTGCTATTCCTTTAGCATAATCTAACAAGAACAGTATTTGTTAGAGCAAAAGAAAACTGTTTAACACTGGGATCATTCCCATATAAAAGAGCCTCTAAAAAGTACCATGTAAAAGTTCAATTTCTGTTTTCAGTCAGAATCAGCTGGCACACCCTGTCATGGGAAAATGGCTAAGGCTTTTTGAGACCCTGAGGTTGTGGAGAGGCATATAGCAATTTTTCCATCCTTGGATTAGAGGAAGTAACTAGGTAAAAGCAACAGTCTCCAATTGATTTCTTAGACCCGTATAAATTTGGCTGCTTCTGTAATCCAGGGCAATTCTGAATTTACTCTCATTTGTTTCAGGAAATCCAACCAGAGCAGTCACTATAAAGATCCTTTTACACCCTGTTCTAGTAGCTTTCTCAGTAAATGCTCGTTTGCAATCACAAAGACCAGATCCCTATAACTTGGAGAAATAGTGATTGTCTTATAGCAGGTCTGATACTTTATTATTATTATTAATGTTTATTTTTTACCTTAAATCTTGTACCATTGCTGCTGTGACAATTTCATGGCTTGGGGGTTGGTTACAAATCCCTTTTTAACTGGCTCTTTTGGTGACCAAAAAAGGGAGAAGGATGTGGAAAACTGGTGATTTTGTGCACATTTTAATGATGCTCCTAAAGAGCCAAGTGAAAAATGGTGTACCTCATTCCAGTTAGGACATTTACTTGCCTTTATCGTTGCTGTTTACAAGGACCACCTTTCAGTTTGTTGTTTACTCCTGGGTTTAAGCTGTGGTGTTTATGTATGCAACAGGGCAAAGGCAAACTACTGTTACTCCTGTGTGAAAACTTTTAAATTTAGTTAGCAACTGCGAACAGCAAAACTGTAAACTGCTGACCTACTCTCAGTAGTCAGAACTGCAAAGGCAGGTAAAAGCCAGTTAAAATTTGACGCTTGGCCACATGGTGAATTTTTGAGAACCCCAGCTGTTTGAGGTGCAAGAACATCTGTGACTGTCAACAGTTCATTAGAAAATTGCTGGCAATAAAAAAATGCCAGCCCCCCTCTTCCCGAAAGCAATTGGATTCCTGATGGTCTCCCTGTCCTCTGTATCGTTTTACTCCATTCACAGAGAGACGACATTTGCAACAGTTTTCCTTCTGTGTTTCCCTCGTGGTGCAATGGTCTAACATCATTATTCACTCCTTACTTATACCGGATTTGAATATGCCATTGTTTCTTGGACAATAAAAACATCGTTTGCCTAGCAGTCATCACATACATTAAATCTTTGCCATATGTGTATTGCATTCCTGTGTCATATTCCTTGGACAGAGCCTGGGTAAATTCCTTTGGCTCGAGTTTTGACATGATGGTTGTAATAACTGAGAAAGCTTCCATTAATAACTGGTCAGAGCACTAAGTTAATACTTTATCAGAATCCTTTGCAGTAGTTGGATGATATCAATCTCTAGTGTCATACTGTCTAGCAGCTTGCACATTAGATCAAAAATATGTTCAAGTCGGAAGCAATGAACCGTTTTCATACGTACAGAAAGAAGGAAAACACCAAACAAATGGCTTGCTGGATCAGACCTGTCTGTGCAGGGAACCTAAGACAGGCTGTAATTCTGGCTGGAGGATCTTCTTGAGTGTTGCGGGTCTGTTGTTGCTTGGATTCTTCTTCTCTTTGAATTTTTGGCTGCCTCCAGCAGAATTTCCATTGCTAACCCTGTCTCTGTGCCACATAGCAACAGGGGTAGGAGAACGGTCTACTATTTAGTATTTCTTTCTCACATGTTTCTGCAGCTCCTTACTTCTTTTCTTGTATTTGGCTATAGACCTGAGGGTGAGATCACAGATGTATAGAATGAGAGCTGTAGAAACACATTACTCGGCTGCATTTAGTGCCAGCATTTGAAAGTGCCAAATTGCTTTTTGGGTGTTTAGTATCACATGTTGGAGTCGTCACAGGCTACTACTATTCCCCGCTATTTACTCCTTGCAGCACTCATGTAATATTTATAAACACTTTCACAGACGAGCATACCTTTTTAGCCACAGGATGTGGATGGCATTGACCCATCATACAAAAACAATACAGTGCTTCTGATCCAGTCATTCCGAGTTTGTAGACTTCTCTGTTAGACATCTGAAATGAGCCAATTATAAAAGCAAAGATAGTTTAACCATAACACTTGTTCATTGTTTTTGTCCCCGGCAGTTCTATGTAGACTCCCTTCATAATTAAGGGCTTTACTGGGTAAAGAAGATTCCCAGCAGTCACCCTGGAATTGGATTAGCAGCACAAGAAACTCCCCTTTGCTAACCACATGCTCGGTCTCTTTATGTCTTTCCATATACAAGCCCTTTTTCAATGTTGTAAAATGAATTGCTGTAATTTGGCTCTGGACTTGAAGAAATCTAGCCGTGCTTTATTTAGAAGTATAGCGATGCATAGAGTCTCCATCTGAAATTAGGGCCATGTTGTGCAAATTATCGTATAAACACAAATTAAGAGAAATCCTCTGCACTGATGAGTTAATAATCTCGGTTGTCAAGACAAAGAACAGGAGAAGGGGGTGGTGTTCTCTCTGCCCTATGCTCCAGATGCACAGATTGTAACTTACCAAAGGTGGTGCAGAGAATGCATTGCAAAATTTAGAATTAAACCTTGATTTTTTTTCTGTATCTAAACGTGCTGCCTTAATTACAAGACTGACTTCTGTCTTGTCATTATAGTCTCTACAAGTGTTTGATAGTGTGCCAGGTGATGTACTATCGTGAAAGCAATACGGCTGACGTTAAACAGAACTTTCCTTCTCTTTACCTGCAGATGTGTGAAAATAAGTCTTTTTTTCTTTTTTTCTTTTTTCTCCCTGGATTACTAACTGCATCCTTACTGCTCTGGTAGAAAAGAAAGGATCATTTTAATACATCCATGTTCTAAAGCTGCAGTCTGGTTCAGCATTCCCAGTAGTCCCTATCTATTTCTAGGATTACCTTTGTGTTAATGGTATAAATATGTTTGCCCAAGTCATGCTTCACCACTTGGTGTTGTATTCGTTGTCTTTTGGAAAAGTTTTTTTTTCTTTTTTTGAGGCTCCTGAACCTGCTGTTTTCATGTGGGGTGATTTATTTTTGACTATCCTCTTAAGTGGATATCTTGGACGTGAAGAAGCGACTAACGAACTCGGTAGATGCAGGATATTGACAGTTGTACTCCAAGGAATTGAGCTGTGGTCTATCAGACATTACCATCTCTTTGCTATCCATCCCATCCCCATGCCCGAGGTTACCAACCCTACAGCAGACCTGACAAAATCGAACATGGGGAGCTGTGCTTCAGTCATTTCAGTGCAAAGACCTGAGGCTTAAATCAAACCTAACTTTTTTGGGTGATGTAAGCTGAACCACCAAGCTTTGCACCAAGCAAACCATTCTGTGGCATCAGCTCTGCTGTGGGGCAGAAACATTATCCTGAGGAAGTGACCAAGGTCTGGCACGGCAGAGGAGGACAGTGTTATCAGAAAGGCAGTTAAGGAAGAAGATCCTTCTAAGTCAAGTGTGGTGAGATCTCTGGTAACCAATACAACTCCTCCTGGAGCTATTTGAAGATTCTATTTGAATGCTTTCTAAGAGTGTACTTGCCATCATGATGTGGTTTTGGACACCGTATCAAGCCCAGAGGCTGTGCTTTTCATACTGTAATCTGTATCTTTATGGTAATGAATTGGGTTGGGAACTCTTGAGATAGATATGATATTCCTGTAATAATAAGATTCTATTTTGTGGGATTTGTAGGTCAGCAAAGACTGAGGCATTTTGTGTGCTGTTGCTATAATTTGTAAATACTGTGTTGATATCTTTAGCAGAAAAAAAAAATAATAATCTGACTTTCATATTCAGGGTTTATTTTTGCAAGAAAAATAGTGACAGTGTGAAGGTGGCTCTTTAAATATCTGACTAACAGAAAAAATACTGCTCCCTGTGCTTGGGAAATGTTGGGATATTTTTTTACTTTTTTGGGGAACAGTGAGGAAAGGAAGAAGAAATTGGAGAGACGTTTAAAAATGTCAATTCTAGTTCAAAAGTTACACAAGCAAACACTCTTGACCAAGGTGTTGAATTATAAAGTTTGATATTCCATAAAGCTAAATAATCGGGAGTAATGCTGCCAATAAAAGACATTCATTTATTTACTCGAGGTGCCCATTGTTAGCACTAATAATACATTTCAACATATTGAAATTGCCAGATAATTCTTTTGTGACTTTTATGCTGGATGATATTGTTATTTAAATGAACCTGTGGACCGTGCTGTAATGAAGAAATGCATGTTTTGCCTAACAGTTATCAACCAGCATTCCAGCAAAATGAGAATTTTTACCTCCATTCATTCTGAGGGGAAGCTGGGGGTCACTGTTTTCAATATGGACCTTTTAAAAGCCTTTCAGCAGTGAATAATTATAAGCCACAGCTTCTGAAATTACCTGTATTCACTGTAGGGAAGAAGAAACTTTTATCTTTTGTAATGAAGTACACTTGCTCATTCAAACTTTGTAAGACTTCCCTAAAATGGCAGTTGCATTGTGCTGATTTAGTATTAGGTGGAGTAATAAAAGAAATCGATTTTTACATATACGGATACCCTTGTTTATTGAATTTTACTTTTCTTGAATTTTGGATCCATCTTGTCAAATAATATGGATGAAAAAAAATGTGGTGTGCTCTTGTGTAAATAACCTTATCGGTGCAAATTGCTGTTTACTAAAACAAATGTTACTTCATTTGCAGCTTCAAATTCATTTTACACTTTTATTTGAAGATTGGGGTTTGAAACTGTTTTGGTCATGCTAATTTTTCTATGTTAAGTTTGAGAAAAAGATTTTCTTTTTTATAGTTCAAAACTGCAGAAGATAGGGATTGGAAATATGGCTTGCAGCAATGGGCTTTGGACTTCTCTCTTTGTTCTTAAAAACAAACAGGTTGGCAATATTCATTGGTGTAAAGAAACAGAAAAGTCATTATCTGGGGAGTAATTTTAAAAAAATTAAATACAATAATTTGTTAATTATTGCCAGAAAAAAGCATGCAGTTTTACTTCTGAAAATGTGCGTTCCGGTTAATGAAAAACATTACCCTGCAGCCTCCGTTGGATTTTTTGCACTTGTAAAAGTTTTCTTTCATTTTTTTTTTTTTAAAAAAAAAAGCAAGCCAGACCCTGATCCCACTTGTTTCTAAATGGGATTTTTAGGCAAGCATTAATTCAAATTTCACCATCAGACAAAAAGCAAGCACAAAGGTAAAGGTTGTGAGTTTTGCTTTTGAATTCTGTGTATTTACTTTTAGAGTAAAAATACCTCTTTTTTTTGTTTTTTCTTTCCCTTTCAATTAAATGGTAGATTGCAAGCTGAGTTGATTGTTTCAATCAAAGATGTTTTTCTCATACTTCGAACAACTTGGAATTTTGATTTCCCCACTTGGAGGAAGCTATCTTTCCTGTCTTGCCCAACACCAACCCACTTTTGTTAGCATCACTGAAAAGCCACTTCATCTATAAAATAGAATCTAGCTTTGCAAATAAGATAATTTCCCAGTGGATAAAAGTTTTAATCCTGCCTATGAAGATGTTTAGACTGAGTGATGCTGCTCTATTGGTTGTCCAACGTGGTGGTGAGAGGAGAGAGTTGAGTTTTTTTAACACCCCACTCATGGTAGCTGTACTAATGGATGGGTAACCAGGTAGTTTGTAGCTGTATATGTCTATCACCCAACTTACTAAATATTTATTAGACCAGATTTTTGCCTGTGTGTTAGTCCTATTTAAATATGGGCCATATGCTCAATACTCTTGAGAGGCTGATCCATATTTCATTCAACTGTTTAGTAAACTTTCTGTCTTCTGTCCGTGTACTCAGGCTCCCAAGCTTGGGTAACACACACAACTAGGCGTCTAGAAGAGCAAACATAATCCTTATTATATATCCAGCACTGTGTTTTGTGCTACGAAACAGCTAAGACCAGGACCCTTAGGCAGCGTACAAACACAGAGCAAAGAGTTGCCCCCTCCAGAGAATTTACATCCAGATGGCTGAGGCATATAAAGATATTTTCTCAGGGTAACAAGTTGCCTCCTGTCAGCTGACAGGAATACGCATTCTCAGCAAATGCAGAGTAATTCAAGCTGATTTAGCCCTTTCTCCTGTGATAACTTTTAAACCCAACGACAGGAGACAACAGGTGGATAGAAGCAGATGGGGAAGCACGAGGAGTGAATAAGAAGGTCGGCTTCATAGGTAGTGGGCTCAATATTGCAGCAGCACAGCCATTGTCAAGCCTTTTTTTTTTTTTTTTTTTTTTTTTTTTTTTTTCTGGCATCAGAGTTAAGAGGAGGCTTGAGAGGGGATTTGAAGGAGGATAACGAGGCAGCTTTGTGGACATGAACAAGGAGCTCTACCCAAGCAAGGGGGCAGCAGGGGAGAAAGCACAAAGATCCTTGCTTGAAAAGGTAACAAATGGGTGATGGAGCCTACTGTCAGGGGCTGACTGGAGGTGGGAGCTCTCCCCTCTGGAATAAATGAATGAGAATAGGTTGGGAGGGGATTAAGCTGAGAATGCTTTGAAAGAAAAGCAAGTAGATTATGTTTATATAACAGAAAAAGGGAAACCACGGCAAAGAGGAATAACAATGGTCAAAGTGATGAGCAAAGGAAATGCTGGTATCAAAAATACTCTTCAAGCTTTTCCAAAGCTGCTCTTTCAATAAGCAGAACGAAGAGGTGCATTGTAATGATGGCTTCGTATGCATCCCCATCGTAACCAACTCCTCGCAGTTGCTTTCTGAAACTCAGGAATTATTGCTAGAAATTTTTTAAGTCTGGAATCTACCTTTGAGGTGAACAGTTTTATTGCTGGAGCCAAAAGAATTTCCTGCTGGGGAAAAAGAGAGTCACCGGTCTCTTCATTTGCATTTTTTAAAAATTATTACAAGAATGGACTTGTTGCTTTGTTGATTTCTCATAATCATTTAAAATTCAGCTTTACAAATTTCTTACTCTGTTAAAAACACTGTTTTAATTGTGTCCTCAGATGTTCAGTTTTCATTATTTGCTTCTGAAAAAAATTACTGGCTTTTTTAAAAGGCTGTTTACTACCAGGCAATCTTATAGCAAGGCACATATCTGTCCTTAGGCAACCATATTCCTCAAAATCTGCAAAAAAATCCCATAACTTCTTACCACGCTGAGGATATATGGTATTCTTATATGAACCATCTGTTGTTGATGGAAAGGCAAGAACAGATGATCTGAACTGGCCTCTTATTGCAATAGCAGCATAATTCTACCCTGAGTTGGAGACCCAGGATTTAGCTTGACCTCGTCACTTCTGTTGGCTCTGCCACTGGAGACCAGTGGGATGCGGTGGTGCATCCATCCTTCTTGGGAAGAGTGCAGCCAGCCCTGCTGCTCCTGTAGCTGTTGCCAACTCATATTCACATTGCTACGTTGGAGGTCATTCCTTAAGTCTTTTGGTTTTGCCTCTTGCACAAAAAAACACGTCTGCAGTTTGTTGGGAAGAGAAAGTAGAAGAGGCTAATATCAATGCCACTGGGCGGATGAGTTGAACAGTGAATAGTAAGCTGAGTCTGGATGTTTTGGTCCCACGGTGGCCTTATTACTGTACAAACTTACACAGGCAATTGGAAAGCTGTATGATGGTTTTGACATGTGACACGTATACAAGGGAGCACTAATCACTGATTTTATATAATGCTTAGCCACGTCGTGAACACTGTCATTTGTTTAGCGCACAAATCGTATTAAGCAAACCACCAGCTCTAATTTTGGAAATTGGTGGAATATTCCTATAAAGAAGCACAAAAGATTGTAAAGATTGAATGAGTTCATTGTCTCAGTGACCAGTTGGGGAGGGGGAGGCCGTCCTCTTTAATTTTTTTCTTCTTTTAAAAATACTTTGTGGTTCAGCAGCACAGACACTGCATATCTTTGTATCCCCACACAGTCACCATGTTAATAGCTGTTTGCTAGCTGTGGTCAGTTAATTTAAAAAAGCTGGCACACTGGTATTATAGGTTGCAATAGATTATTCTTGAATCAAATGTAGTATTGTTGCTTCAAACCAAACCCCCACCCATGACAAAATTCATTATAGCTCTTTAATTTATAATGGTGTTTGAAAGGATGAACCTGAGATGATCTGAAAGGAGATTCAGTTTCTTAAAATTCTCTCAAGCCACACATCATCCTGTTCCTACTTTTCTCTTGCTGCATGTATAGATTCAGTAGGGGGTTACTGTTGGTTCAGGAATCTAGGACTTGTTTGTTTTGTTGCAAATAGAAAAATAGATTATAGAATGTTCACTGACACAATGAACGTGGGCGTACTCCTAGAATATATTTCTCCTCTGAATGCATGTTATATACGTTTCTGTTATGCATATAAAATGCAAGGGAGTCAATCTACAATATATTTTATTCAATGTATTGCAGTGCCACAAAAGCTCCAGACCCATCCTTGACTCAGTCACTGGAAGCCTGACAGCACGTTGGAGGGTATTGGGGCTCTCAGAACTCCCTTGTCCTGCAATAGCCACCATACTCCAGGTGTTGGCTGATGTGCTAAGCAGCATCATTTTCTTACGTGTGCCTCAACTATTCTTTTCAGACTGGAATGGAGGGCCTGGGGGGAGCTCAAAAGCTTGAGATGCAATTGCTAACTGGTAGGAAAAAAAGCTGGGTTAGGACACATTGGTTTCTCTCCATTGGTGACTGAGAAGTGTTCTGGCTTTCAGTGCTGTGGGAGCAGTTGGTTTAGGAGACAGTATGCCCAATCTACAGTTCTCATTCTTGGAAAGTCCCGGGTCCTGTAGATCCTATTTGATATACACACATGCACAAGTGAGCATGGTAGCACTTCAGCATAGGTGGGTAAAGTGTTTTTTAGAACCCTAAAAGAATCAACTATGCAATATTGGTGTTGTGTCCTTTCCTACTGCAGTTGACAAAGACAGAGTTTCTGGTCAAAAGGAGAAAGAAAAAGATAAATACAGACCTAGTGTCCATTGCCCTTTTCTCATCCGTTCAAATAGTCATGTGGCTGTGTCGGGGGGAGCTGTGGGGATGGATCCAAATGTCTGCTGCTATGAATAACTTGAATTTGGAAATGAAAAATTACAAGAGGGGAAAGAGACACATTGTCAGTAGGTAGAAGATTCAGCTGATATATGAAACGTGAGTCTTCAATCTGAATTAAGGAATTGCATCTTCATCTTTCAAATCACAGGGTGCACAACAGTTAAGGAGCTGTTACCTTTTCTGGAATGTGTGCTCATTTCTTCACTGGGTTATCATATAAAAAGAGTTGGTTTGCCAGCTGATATGGGCTTGGAAAATTTTTGAACTCTTGAAACCTTTGGTAGGATGAGAAAATGGATTCCCATTCATTGCTATATCTGAACTTCAGAAAACAGCCCTGCGCACCTCTGCACAGAATATTTTTTGCTGTGTGCTTGAAAACCAGCACATACCTTCCCTATTCAACACATTAAGCAATGGAGAGAGAGTGTCCTATCACAGGACTTAAGCATGTGTAAGGGATGGAGAACGAAAATGCACACCATTTTAACTCCCTGTGTTTGAAATCTACATACACATAACTGGCAATTGCTATGAAAAGGGAAAATATCAGTTCTTCAGGACAGTGAGAAAGTTCTCTAATGGTGAAGTTTTCTAAAAACAAATGAATAGCTTCCATGAGGAATTTAGAATGAAAAATGTGATAAGTTATAGTCAGCCATTAACATTTGTTGAACATTCTACTTATTATTAGTGTTTCGTATACTGCTGGTTCAAACATTTCATGGAAAAAGAGTGGAATAAATGGGGTAACACTAACCAGATGGTCCTGTATGTGGAATTTCTAAAGCTTTTTGTGTACTTTATGTCGAAGATAACAAATCACACAGGTCAACAGCTAGTGTCAGCTAGTGAGAAATGATTGTACATTTTAAGGGAGAAGAGCTCTTGAGGTCTTAGTCACATTGGTGTCAGGGATTCAATTTTGTGATTTTCACGTGGAAATGAAGATGCTTCTAAGTGAGGCACACTGCAGAAGAAATGTTTAAAGAGAAGTTTGTTTAGATTCCAAAAACTAGGTTATCTTAGACACATTTAGGTTCAGGACATCTCTTTCTTGCTTTTTGTTTAATTATGTTTCTATTTTATCTTTGGCATCTGCAGAGAATAAAATATAGAAATAATTAGAAATAGAGCTAGGTGATGAAAAATTAAGACTTTTCAATATTGTTTCTTTATACAGTGTTCTTAAAATTGAAAAAAAAAAATCAGGAAAGAATTCTGCAGTATGTTTTACTTTTTGATAAGTAGCTTCATATGTTTTAACATTTTGAGGGTCATACACTTGCTAAGAATATCTGTCTGATCCGTGGCTTATCTAAGTCATCCATCCCTGTAGTATCTTGCCGGGTCACTGTAGTCCTGCTGAAATATTTTGATGCAGAATTTCATCCAAATAAATAAATTGTGTATGATGGTGCCATCTATAGCCTAGACAGCTCAAGGGATTAGTAATTAGTTATATAGCCTCTTACTTGGGGATCATTACTTAAGATCGGACTCAGAATGTCACTTCTAGCCACAGGCTTGGCAAGTTGAAACAGTGGTTTCTTTCTGATCCTTGTCAATGAGGTAATGTCTGAGTCATCTGGGGCAAAATAGAAGTAGAAACTGAATTATAATTTCCTTTCTAGAACTGATTGCTGAAACTCATTTTTATGTAAAGGCAGTGGGGCAACATTTTTAACTACTATCTACCTGTTCCATGAGTACAAATGAAACCAGCGACTAGGAGATTTTTTTTTTTGTTTGTCTCGTTTCCACTAAAGGAGATGAGTGTGACACAGTTTCTAGTCTGTGTGCGCCAAAGAAAACAGCAGCAGTCAGTGGGGTGTATGCTTCAGAGCTAGTGATCTTTCTTTCATAAGACCATCTCCTTCCTGTAGCTCAATAGGTACTTCTAGATAATGATCTAGGTGTGACAAAAATGGACATTTTTGTAAAACTTAGTTGTTTGTCTGTGGCCAGCTTCTAGATAGACTTTAGAGAAAGGAACCATTCTGAAGATACAGCTTTACGTATATGCAGTAGTGAACTTCACTTTTTGGTATAAAGTTAAAACCTCAGTCTTAAAAATTGCAGCTTTGGTAGAGTTCTTTTCTCTTGTTCAAATCAATCTTGAGATGAGAAATTTTAGAAATATTCCTGCACAGGAGAACACTTTGGATTTCCTGCTACCTGCTTTTTAAACACAGACAGCATATACTCTGAATAACTCCTGCGGATTAGGCTGTCTCTTCCAGATGACACTTGCTGTTAGTGGCAGAAGAAATTTCACTTTCAATACATGTACAGTGAAGCAACGTAGAAATTTATTCAGCATGGCATCTTCCATAGATGAAGCATCCCTAAGCATTTTGCAAAGTGGTGTCATCTTCTAGACCCAGGGCTGAAGACCAATAAAAGAGCTTTAGACAAGGGAGGAAAGATGAGTTTCTCGGTAAAAGTAAAACCAGATTCTTACGTACCAAATTGTGTTGTATTAGTCATGTTAGTGCCAGTGGCTGTGATCCAGGGTGGATAGAGAAGTGTGGGAGGATGGTGCTCTGTGTGTTGTGTTATTTGTAACGTGGTGAATGGTATTTATATGGTATCTATTTCCATTGTCATAAAATGCCTTTATGGCTTCCCATCACGGTGACTGTACTCATCACACCTTACCTGCTGAACACGAAAGCTCTGCTTTCCAGGAGGTGGTAGCGCACCCTTCATAGAGGCAGTGGCTGCGTCATATTTTTTAAGCCAGGGAATCAGTAAACCTGTCTGGGTGACACTTCCTTTCAATTTTGTGAGAAGTTATAAAATACCAAGGGATTTTCTGAACCACTGTTGGAAAGATAAACACACAGAAGAGAACAACTTTTCCCTTGTATCATTTTAGCTTTGTACATCATCTTTTACTGATAATTTTAGACTATTGCTAAAGATTGGATCAAGAAGTGACACATTCTCTTATCCATTGTGTTCATTCATATCTTCTGTTGTGCACTTATGTCTGTGTATTTGTGCTTTGGGTTGTGTGCGTGCACACTTGCGTACGGGTGTATTTCTAAAGGGGTTTAATTTTTGCTTATGATGTTAGATGTACAGTTCTGTCTATTGTTATATCCTTTTTTTGGTGATGTTTTGTTTAAATGTGTATAAAAATAGGGCAAAAGAGACCCTGTTGTGACTGTAAAATGCTCTGGTAGATGCCTGTCACATTTACCTAGTGTTATATTTAGACTGGAGCTAAAGAAATCACTAAAAAAAGGTACCTGAAAGCTCCTGAAAGTGACTTAGTATGATAGCTGGGTATGGAACCAGCAGCTCTGTTACCAGTTCCTTGTCACTGACTAATGCACTGGGCTTCTCTGACATGTGACCTGTTGGTGTTGGCAGCTGATCTCATCTCGGGCTATTGCAGCACTGGCCTCTCCTCCCTAATTATCACAGCCCATGCCCTCCATGCACAACATACGCACGTAGGTTCCTTTTCACTTGGCCCAGGCTCTGTGCCTTGCCTCGCAGCTGCCTCCAGTGTTTTTTTTTTCCTGGTGGGAAATCCCACCAGTTCATGGGGAGAGGACTCAGACACTGGACTTGCATCTTGCAAGGCCAGTTTGGTCTGCCAAAAGGGTGCAAATCTAGCACTGAACCGGTGAAGTCTAACAACAGCAACTCAGCTGTGGACTTAGAGGGTGGAATTGTGCACAGGGAAGTTTGCTGTATTGTTTAAATAAAAAGACTATCTTATTTAGTTCAGTAACTCAGTTCAGTTGATTTTACGAATGTTTTGAGATACTCCAGTCAAGGATCAGACAGCATACGTAGTATTAAATGGTTATTTGCCAGGTATTTGTTTGGATTTTTTAGGGACAACCCACAACCTGGAGGCTCTACGTAAACCTAGGAGTAGGGCTATCCTGTGCCCTGTGGAGCTAACCTTCTCAGCTCTGTTTCCGGATGTAGAAATCCAGTAATCCTCACTGAATGTGCTATTATTGTTCAGTAGTAAAAATTGATATTGCTGTGTTTGCAGTGTGAAATCTCTTGCTGCTTTGAGCCCTGATCTTGTGAATGCTTACCATTGTGCTAATTGTGATGTACCTGCATACTCCCACTGAGTACTCCAGGTTGCATACGTAAATGTTTTCATAAGTCTTAGCGAGCAGGTTTGGTAAGTGCAGGCACAACATGTGTAATGCACAATCTCAGCTGCTTCTGAGATCCTCAATCTCTGCCTGGAGACAGATATAGCAAGATTTAATATGAAACCTCTCTAGATTAAATTTTTAGTATTGTAATCTTGATTTATGTGTGGCAAGAACAGTTGGTTGGGATATATTGGAAGAAAATGTATCCCCCCATCCATTAGCAAAGAATGCAATAATTAGTAGAGGAAGAGACCTGACTCAGAACGTGTGATATGACTTGGAATCATGTCCTCAAGTCATTATGCAGATAAAAAAAAATATAAATCCCACTACTCGCTTCAGTGCAAGTTTTGCATGTGTAACAGCTGTCACAGTCAGACCATTAATCAGCTGAACCACCACACAGGTGGAGGATGAGAAACCACCTTCTGTGCTAGAGGTTGGACATAAAAATTATTTTTCATGGGGTTGTTCTATCTGTGCTGCTGTGACAGTAGCAATGCAAATCTCCAGTGTAGATCTCTTTCTCCACTGGCATAAGAAGTTTTTGTACAATTCCCTCTTTTAAGCATAGAGGAAAAAGATATAGATTGCAGTTAAATACTAAAGACACTGTGATTTAGCTCTAAGTTGTGTTTCTCCTGCTAAAACTAGTGCAACAAAAGACACGCGTATGTTATTTTGCTTGATATATTAGTGTACTATGAAGTCATATCAGTTGCGTACAGTTAGATACATAAACAGCTTACTTTTGATTGTGTGTGTTAAAGTACCCCAGGTTATTTTGCTAAATGATGTCATTTATCATTCCCTGCTGTGTATAATGACTGTTAGTGAAAAAGAAAGGTTTATTTTTTTTTTCATTCCTGTCCACCCCCAAACCAAAAAAGAAATCAAATCAGAATAAGCTCATCCCTTGAAATGCAAACATTCCACCTCCTATGTTTGCATCATGTGATGTGGCAAGACATCAAATGATATGAGGATATGTAATGTGACAATAAATGAAAGATAAATTAAGAGAATGTTTTTTGGATAGACTGTTCCTTATTCAATTTGGATGATAAGAATTTAGTCTTAATTTCTGACACATTCATTTTATCAGCTAAATTTCCTAATTTGTATTATTGCAGATAATTACCAACATATATTTATTCTTAAAACTTTATTTGCTCAATTAGAAGGTAGATTTCAGCCTTTATCTTTGTAGGTAGCTGATCCAAGACAGTTTTATGTAAATGGCTTAATTAATTGGTACCCTTCAGTTGAAACAGCAACTTACAAAGGAAGTAATCCTTTTCGAGTGGCATAAGCTGTTTAAAAAAGGCAATAAAAACCACAATACCTTTCTCAGGCACATTGGCACACAATTATAAGTTATTTGACAGAAGTAAATGTAATAAACTGCAAGGCTTCTTCCCAAATTATGTCTTTTCTAAGTAATTAAAATAGCATCAACCTTAAGTGCAGCGGCTCTGTAGCCTTCAAATCTACATTATTAAGAGGCTTAATTATGCAGAATTACAAAATTTTATTATAAATGGTTCAACATGTTGAT
The DNA here is from genome assembly GCA_013400375.1 of Thinocorus orbignyianus. Classification (NCBI taxonomy): domain Eukaryota; kingdom Metazoa; phylum Chordata; class Aves; order Ciconiiformes; family Thinocoridae; genus Thinocorus; species Thinocorus orbignyianus. The sequence continues at coordinate 114,997 of VXBW01003601.1, read as the reverse complement.
GGTAAAGATGTGATCTGTGTGGCCTACTTAGTAAGTTTACAATCTCTCTCAAGCAATTAGCTGTTTCCAAGTGTTTGGTGTGCTACTCTTCCTTTCAGGCTATCCTTGGAAACCCCGCCACACAATGCTGTCAGAGGACTTTTTCTTTGTGGCCTTATGACAACAGCCCTGATCACCCTGGGTGACTGTTTGCCACCAGCGCTGTTGTTGCCCCAGCTACCCTTGCCTGGGTTGCAAATGCAAACTGGGGTCCTGACGTATGGGCTACAAAGGAGGAAAGGGAGTTTGGGGAGTTCTCTCTCCTCTTGCCATACACAAAGGTCCATTCCTTGTAGAAGCCAGGCCTTCAAGTAGTGTTTTCCCCAGTCGCATACTACTTTAGAAAAGTAAGGGGGACTCCATAGTGGAATTCATTTGTAAAACCCGAAAGAGGGTTGTTGAGATCCCAGATGTGATGGAAAATCTCTGCCTTTCCTGAGTAGGTCAAAATGGCCGTGATTCCAAGTGTTTGCATGGCAAAGACTCTTGTTTAGTCTTATCGTTAGCCTTCATGAGAATGGTGAGAGAAAATCACGTGTGAGTCTTTGAAAAACAACTAATTCTTTGTGTCGTTAATAAGGGAAATTAAAAAATGCACTCTGCACCCACTTATCTCCTCTGCAGCTTGCTGTTATACTGGTTTCTGAACTTCACACCGAACTGGTGATCCTCGGGGAGGGGGAGAGGGGTGAGTCGGTGAACAAATGTGTCTAGAAATGTGGCAACGTTTCAGTAGAGATGCTCCAATGCTGTCCTCATTATTGTCCCATTTTATTTGGCAGAGTGACTCTTTTCCCCTTAAATGTGCAAGGGTTTAATTAATACATTCCAGTTGTCAAACCCCGTTCAGCTTGATGAGCAGGAGAGTGTAGAAAAGCTAGATTATTTGTTTGCATCACTAGGCAATGGGGAAATACCTCCTCTGTTGGTTTTCTTTGCAAGTAGTGACAGCAGCGTTCTGACAGAGACAAAGGGATAAAAAATGTGCTGGAAGGACTAGAAGAATTAATTTGTAATAGATAATTGGATCTGTATGGCAATGATACAAGTTTGGAGGAAACTCAAGCAGAATAGCTCTCTAGGTTTTTACGTTTCACTCTCTTGTCAACATAGTGTCTGCATGCCTTATGCATTTTAAAGTTTAAATAAGAATATATATACATATGTTATATATTTGTTATTTACCTGCCCCATCCATTGCCTCACAAAGTTCTGGATATGCTTATTTCTATTACTAATTAAAACTTGATAAATAAATGTTGCTGTTTGTTGGGAAAGTGACATTGTGTTGCTGTTACTTTCCTCTATTGCAAAAGTTAATTTTACTCTTGCACCAGCCTGAGACAACTGTCTTTTGAGTTTTGCAAGCCTCGTCTTTGTTGCTGACTGATCCTACAGCAGATCCTCAGAGAAGGGCGTGGGTCAGAGTTACAAGAGGTTGTCTCCTTCAGTAGAAGCATCCACGTGGTCCATCCCGTGAGGGTAATTTGAATGTCAGGATTGAGACGTAACTTGAGTTCAGTTCCGTACTGGAGATCTTTCAGAATTGGCAAATTTGCCCTTAACTATACCTAGATTCAATAATCAAGCCTAGAGGTCATAAATATAGATCGCCATGGCTGGTAACAGGCAACTAACCAATGGCAACAGTGCATATTTTTTTTAAAAAATCTTTATTGGAGGATGATCAACACTGTTCCCCTCCTTTTACAAAGGTGTTACAGGTGATCCCTGAAATTATAAACCTGGGAGGCACCTCAGCATAAAGAAATATGGTTGAGAGAATGATTAAAGATCAAGTTATAAAGGACCTCAATGAGGATAATGTGATGGGGACAAATCAGCACGATTTCTATAGCCTGTCAGATTTCTTTGAAATAGTTAACAAATAATGGATAAAGGAGAACCAGTGGATATAATTTATTTAAACTTTCAAAAGGGCTGGATAAAGTCTTTTAAAGGAGGCAATTAAGGAATCTTGCTAACAATGGGGTAGGATGTAAAGTCTTGTCATGGATTTAAAACTGATTTAAAGACTGAAAGTTAAAAGTAAGATTAAATGCCCATTTCTTGCTGCTGGAAGGAGACAATAATGGGTGTTCAGGAGTGGGGCTAGGAATTGTAGACTTCAGGTTTTTTTTAACGTATATATTTTATTAGATTGCTATTGTGCATAGAATATAATTAGGTAGTATTCCCTGGGAAATACTGTAGGTTAGTATTAAGGATCTGTGTTATACAGACTGCTCTAGTGCTGTTGTGCTCTACTGAAAAGGAAAAGAAGCAGGAAAACAGGGTGAACAATAGCAATAATGCTTCATCCAGAAGATGCTTCTCACTGAGAAAACATCATCTGCTTGCTGCACTGCCTAATGTTAACCAGCACAATTCATGAAAAGCGCACCAGCTCCGATCCAAGAATAAAATCAAATTTCAGTCTACAGTGTCCAGGGGAGTTTTCTCCAGCCTTTGGTGAACTCATTGTATCTGCCTATTTCCTGCAGTCGACCTTCACTATAGCAGAATCCGTGACCTCTGCTGGTGCTGGCAGTCCATGGCCCAGACAGCTCCAAGGAGAAATTGTAGAATAGCTCTACAAAACTAGACTAGTTCAGGTAATGTAGTTTTGAATAAGATTTGTCACAGAAAAGGTAAAAGAAGTATATGCTACAGAAATATGCCTACAGTTAGAGTAAGCTTGTAAGCCCTGAATCTGTCATTACTCATCAGGCAAGTGACACTGGTGCCATCCCACTCAGGGCCATGAGGACACCTCTAGATGCAGTGACTGAGGAAGAGATGGAAAGTTTTGCTTCATTGCCGGGTGTGTCTTTATCTTCAAGTGACTGTCTAGCTCAGATAACAGGTGTCCTCCCCCAGCACCTAGCAAAGATGGCAGGATTTTCAGAACAATTAGAGAAGTTGAGTAGGAAATTCCAGATTAAAAAAAAAAAAAAATTAAGTCCTGTGATTATTTAATATGAGGAGGAGGCGGGTGATCAATTGTGGAACAAGTCGTACAACAAAGGAGCTGATCGGAGGCTCGTGTCTACTATCCTGAAAGTCGAAAGTCACCTGTATTTAATGGATGTGTGGAAGGAGAAGGGGCGGAGAGCACTTCTATCCCCTGGTAATAGGAATCTCTTGGCACAGGGTATTGCTGCAGACAGCCAGTTCTTCAATCTTGTAGCGGGGTGCATTATCATGAAGAGCATCATATAACAAAGTCAGCTAAAGGGCCGCCTGGTACTAAATAGCACCAAGTAAAATCCCTCATTCTAGTCGCTCTACCCCCAAATTTCTGCACCTTGAATTTAGTATGCTCCTGATGAATGAGGCTATTGGGAATGAAACCGAATGCAGTGGACTATGTTTAAGCACGGTAGCAGGATGATATTTTGATGGTTAATTTCTTTGATCTTCTGTTGAATTTAAATTTGCCTACAGTGGTTTCCCAGTTTCAATTAGTACACAAAACAAACTTTGCGTATTTTCTGAGATTATGTTCTTCATTATACGTTGCTGTAGTTTTATGTGTTGTTGCCAAGAAATCTGCTTTTGACAAATTGCACAGGAGGCATTTTGAGATTGTGATGGAGTTGATTGAGTTTTGGCCAAATCCTGTACACTTTTATCACTGAAGACTGAAATACAGATGCTTGTTACACTAAAATATATAGAATTTGCTTTGGCCCTGAAAATCTGTGTCACATTTTAAAATAACCAATTTGGGTACAATTTGAGTTAAGTGGCAAGTAAACAATGCAAATGAAACTGTTTTGTTAGCTAGAAAGTAATTGAAAATCTGCAACTAATTATAAATTGGCAATATACAAGTCTCCAGGAAGCCAAAAGGAATACTTCGCTGATATATTGTTTAGTTATACTCAAAATTAACTTACCCTGCACAGTTTGTGCAAGATATTTTGCTGCTTATTGTAACTTTACTTTCGAAAAAAATCAATTACTTTGGATTTTATAAGAAAAAAAAGTATAATTTTTTTAAGATAACTCTTCTTAGGTTATATGATTTTTATTTTTTTTATTTCACATGGGCCTTGAGCTTCAGCTTTTGTATGTACATTTGTATTTCTTCAGTGTTTGTCAGTATTCTAAGTTTTGATTGGCACCTTCATTGTGTTTTTCAACTCATCACCTCAACACATTTCTCATGCATTAATGTAGCTGTACAATACCTTTGAGAAATAAGAATGTGTTGTCACATACGAGAAGAAATTCTTTGCTTTTATTTGGTAGAAAAAAGTATGGGATTGGCTGGAAAGCATTCATTGTCAATGCCACCTAGATCTGTAACGCTAGGAGCTAGTCAAAACACCCAGATAATTGTCATGTGGATTTGTGCTGCTGGAATGTGCCATGTGCAGATGTCAGGTTTTGGTGAGTATCAGCTTTTGTCATTGAAGAATTATTATTAAATAGGACTGTGTAAATACACAAGTTTTTTTAAAAAGGATAAATCAACGTATTTGATACGACTCAGTTTAACAACCCTTGATGTATATAACATCAACCAAAGAGCATTTCGCAGAATTTGGAGAAGGGAGATAGGGGGAAATACTGGTCTTAGAATGCTCTGAAATATCCTTATCCCAGAGCAGCAGGCCATGCTGGAAAGCTCAACACTGCCTCTATTTTGGTCTTGTCACTAAAAGCCCCAAGAATCTCCACAACATGTAGAGATCCAAACTCAGTTCTTCTCCTAGAACTAAACATTTTTGAAGCTTATCCAAACTGAGTCGTTCAGGTTAGCCACAGAAGGTGCAAAGTAAGGACAGAAGGGTTTTGGGTGGGAAGATTACACTGCAGTTATTGTTGTACTATTCTGTATCATGCGAAAAGGCAAGTAAAAGGATATAAAGATTTAAAAATTAGTTCCTTAGGTTCAGATAGGGTATCAGCACAAAGAGCTGTGGGGAGAACTCCTGACTTGCAGTGCTACCCTATCATCATCAAGGCGTATTTGCCCACTTGTCCGTTGCCTTCTCTGTATAAAGCATTTCACTGATACACACACTGCTTTAACAATCCTTGCCTTGAGAAATTGCAGACTGGAATTTCCTACAGCCCTGTGCTGTTTCTCCATAAACCAGTGTTGATTTGTACATTCTTCTGATATTAAATTTTTTAACACGAAGTCTTGTAGTTGTAGTCAACACCTACTAGAGATGCCTTTTGAAACTTCTGAAATACCATGTAGAAATGGATCTGCACTGTCTGGCGATACAGCATGGGCTCAGATATGATGCTTGAAGAGCTTCATAGGGGCCAAACAAGACAGGGAGGGGTTTCCCTGTTAGTCCTGTGCTGAGGAGTTCTGGGCAGTCTGTCATTAAAAGGAAAACAGCCAAGGAGCAGGAATAAATCTCTTTTCTTTCTGTAGTAAATATTTCCAGGCAGGCCAGTCTCACAGTCCTTGTGCAAGTAGCTCCGTTCATGTCATTTGGGACTCCAACCTGTGAGTACCGGTTGCAGGATGAAATCCATAAATACTAGGCTTAAAAAAGTGAATCTGCATCCAGAGCATTTCAATACAAAGTTAACTTGGGTCATGGGGAAGGAAGGGGGATAAAGCACTGGGGGAATGGAGAATATGAGTCATGGCACCCAGACTAAAATGAATCTTTGAGCAGGAATCACAATATAAAATTTAAAGGGCTTGATCCTGCCTTTGGCTATGCTGGTATGTATTGTTCCATATCCTGTAAAATCAGCTACTGTTACATGTTACGTGGTACTGTGCACCCACAAAACTAAGCTGTGAGCTCTAGGTTTTTATAATCTTTATTTTTTAAATCCTATAAATGCTGCTGGGCTGGGCTTTTTAGAATGTTGAACAGATGCAGCAAGATTTTCCTACACTTCCTAACCACTTACAACCCCAAATAATTAGTGAATGTGTTGCATCTTTTGATAAAGACCTCTTAGAGAGCTGTGTGGTGAATAAGGCCACACAGAATGTGCCATTGTTGCTGCCGCAGGTTCTGAGTTTATTTGTATATTATGGGTACTGTATACCACATAATAATGAAAAGCTATATGCTCCGGTCTGCTGGTTCACTGCACGGTCTGTGTGATTACAAATTGTTTGAATAACAGTGGACTATTGAAACTCTATCCAGATGTGCGTGTTGCTAATTATGGGAATACCCACAAAGGCGGATTATCTCTTTTGTTACCATTTCCAATGTGTTTAAAAACAGGAAAGTGAAAAGCATGTAGGCAGCAAATAAGAAGTAGCCGTACAGGCTGGAGATGAAGACTTTTCATAATTAATTCCCAGGGAAGAAAAACTCTTGACCTGGCAGAATGAATTTCTGGAGTGTAACCAGATGCAATTTTATGCACAGGAGGGACATCCCAAAGTGGCAGATTCTGAAACAGTCTCAAAAGAAAAACTGCATAGCTTCATTCACTGCAGGGAAAGTCCAGGTAGAGAAAGACTACCTGAGGACACCAGTGGTGGGGAGGGGGGAACTGAGCTATTGTCAGTTTTCTGGCATGCTTATTGAAAAATATTATAATAATGTGATCTGAGACTTTGGAAGGACAGGCAGGGGAAAATGTGATCTTGGCTTTCCAGTATTCAAGTAGTTTTCATTTAATGAGCTGCAGCATTGTCCAGAGGGGCCTTTGGAATGAACAGTTCTCAGAGTGTGCAGGACTCAGTGTGTTTCCAGGCACCACACTGGGATGATGATGTTTTTGCATTGTCTTCCATAAGTGCTGTCTTCTGGCTTTAGACAAGAGAGAACATCGTGTCTAATCATAAAGTGACCCTCAGTCACTTTGTCCCTTCGCTTCATTTCATGAGTTGCCATGGATCACACAGGAGATGGAACAGAGAAGGTGGAAGAAAATGCCAGTGGCAGAAATTCTGTATGGGATCCAAACTGTTTGAAAAAAGCATAGGAACAGATGAAGGAGAGGGTGCTGAATGGCTTAGCTGCCTCTCTCCTTAGCAGCTTGTGATGAGGAGATAAGTAGTTTAGCAACCTTAACTCACATTTCTTTCTTTCTCTTTTCCCCAAAAGGTGGGAATTGAACTACATAAAGTCTGACTCAGCTTCTCTGGAAGATAATATCTGAATTTAGACTTAACTCCACTTTGCACAGCTTAATTTAAATAAAAATGATGAATTTCCTCCTGAGTGATTAATAACTGAGTGTGATGATATTCAGGAACTGTGAGCTTGACCTTTTTGGTAAAGGATAACAGCTATGTTAGGTTGATTACACAATTTCCCCTGAATAAGTTGACAAGCAGTGAGCATGGTTTCCGTGACTTCTGCTGGTGTAAATGCAAACTTAGAAGTGATTTGACTATTCCTCTGAAGCAAGTCTTGCGTTGTGTGACACATGTTAAATAAATTCCAAGTGGCCTCATGTGGGATGTGGAATCCCAGCAGCCAGGGTCTGTGCAAATGGGTTGGCCTGACGGGATTGCAAGGTGTGAAATATTCTGAACTGGAACCCCCAATTTATCAGAGAAATTCCGTGTCCTTTGCGTATCTCAGAGGCGTATGAGGCAGGCTGATAATTCTCCTTCATCCTCTTTGGGCCTGTAGACTGAATTCTACGTTTTATGGAGTGAACCTTGCTTTCTCTTTTGACGATATATTTTTCTCCTCTTAAAACTGAGTGCATGAGAGGTGCTAAAACTATCCATATAGTGCACTGATAGGGCATTTATATGGATACAAATCAACGTGCATGCTCTAGAACTCCCTGCATGTTTTCTTTTCCTTTATCAAGTTTCAGAATCTACAGTATAGGACAACTGCTGGCATTCCCCTGGTTATGGAAAAAAGGAAAGGAGCACTGATGGGGAAAGCGGTCACCTCCAGAAACTGCTCGTGTATTAACACGCTGCAAGATGAGCAATGATTTTCTCCATGGGGAGAGGTGTGAGAGGAAGGGACCACGGCAAGGAATTGCAAGGGTCAGCTGTGGGGTGCAAATGCTGTCTTTGTTGAAATGTGAAAATAGCAAGTGAACTGGTGGGGGAGCAGCCGTGGAGAGGACTTTGCATGGCAGAGCTGCTCCCCGGTGTGGTGTGGAGTGTCCCCTTCCCTGGCAGGGGGCTGTGGTCCTCTTGGCCACAGGGTAAGCCATGCCCCTGTGTAAGCTGGGGGAAGGCTGCAGGGGAAAGATTCATAAAAAGAAATCTTTGTTTATACGGAAAGAAAAATGCTGCTACTTGACTTCAAATTAGTGCTTTGGATCAAGCACACGTTAAAACCAGTTTCAGAAAACCACCTTGTCCAGTGCTTCTTCACATTTGCTTCCCTCAGGGATCTGTGGTTAACACCTCTGACTCACTAAGCAGAGAAATGTGCCATAGAATGATTTGAATTTGAAGGAAAAATGTCGCACATGCTGCCTCTGTGGTTTTCCTTCGCTTGGGAAGCTTTAGACAATCTCTCCTACTTCTCAGGTGGTCCAGTGGACTATAAAACAAGCTTCCACATCCTACAGAGATTCCCCACCATATGTGCTGCCTATGGTCCTAAGGTCCCTATGTACCTAGAAGAGCTCTTGCCACAGCAGGGTTCTCCACCTCCAGCCTCCTCCCAGTTCTTCTTTACAGACCTTCCCTTCAGCCTTTAAGCAGTGCTCTGCAGTAGCTGGATCAGCACCAAATTTAGCCGATGTCCAGCAGAGTCCTGTTGACCCATTCCTGTCTGATTCAGCATGCATCCGTTTTTCCCAGGAGCTGTAAAACTCAGTAAATCACCTCCGACCTGCAAATCCCAATGTCCTGAAACAGGGTGTCTCCCTTCAAAATCACTGGCCAGGTTTTGTTTCTACAGTTTCTTTTTCCGTGCTTTGGAAAAGAAAGTACTTTGTCAGCAGGTTACTCTGCTCCGCCCACAGCCAGGCAGTTTAACAACCCAAAACTTGAAACACAGGACACTCCAACCCCACTCAAGTCCATGACCCATGGGCCCAGAAGTAAGAGGAAATTACAACTGCTACCTTTGCAGTGATGAATCATTGTGGACAACTTTTTTTTTTCTCCTCCTTCTCTCTGTCCTTTGCGTGAAGAAATTTTCTTCTTAAAGGATTCAATTGAAATGTTGCCTGCCTCTTCCAGAAGGAAGGCTGCTGAAAAAGACGTCATCTTTGTGTAATGCAGCATGCGATACAGTAGGTACACTCGACTGTTGTGTCCTTTCTCTGTGATAAGCACTACACTGAAATCTACTGTCATTTGTGTGTATGTGTGAATATCTTTCTGTAATGGAATAAGAGTGTTTGCAAAAATGGCTACTGAAGTGCCCAGCCAGTACACTTACTCCAGGAGAGTGACAGGATAAGAGAAGTGGCAGAAACAAAGATAGGAAAAGAGATTTTTGCACTAACAAGTGTGAACTGATAAGCTTGACCTGTGTGGCAAATGTAGAGAATCCTTACTGCACTTGTCAGGCCAAAATTAGCCGTGCCAATTTGTTTTCTGCAACACTGTACTATGAGAACCCTTTAGTTACTTTCTCATTTGTGGAAGAAAACTGCTGGCTCACTGCACTCTACTTATTCTTAGCGAGCTAATTCACTCAGGCATAAATAGCTTTCCTGAGTGTTGAAGGCTGGGGTAGGAATCAAGAGGATCTGTAGAGGTGGAAGGGAAGGTATTATGTGGAGGTTTTATTGGCCGCACGGATAAGTTATGTGTGTCATCCAATCCAAGTGCCTAATCACCTCCAACATGTCATCACAACTGCAGCATGCTCAGCAAGGTGAAAGGGAGGGAAGAAAATACATATTTCTTTCTCAAGTATGCACGGGTAGGAAACAGGCGTCTCATTTTTCATCTCACTCCGTAGTAGGTGTTAGGACTGTGTCTCGGCTGGGGAATGGTGGCTGTTTGGTTCACATAGGAGTGAAGTGTGGTGATTTAAAGAAGAAAATTTGGAGTGCTGTTTAGCAAGTAAGCACGGCCTTCTGATGAGAGCATGGGAATAGAGAAGTAGTCTGTACCTGATGAATTTTGGACAGTTTGGAAAAATGGGAAGCCGAGAAGGCAAAGTCTGTAGTAAACAAGAGATTGCAGAGGCTCCAGTCCTGTTTGTTTATTTTACTAATTCTTCCCTGTGGGGACAAGGGGAGAAAAGATGATTTATGCAGTACTGGCTGGCATAGAATGAGTGTCTGGGTATCCATATGAAAAGAAAGAGAAATGTTTGTGCTTAAGTGGGAATTGGAGGCTTTGGAATCGGAAGGGGTGGTGATAGCATCATTGGGAGCATCACTTCTCTGACTCCTCTGTCAAAGAAGGTTGCGTAGTTGTATATCAGTGGAAGGTAGTGAAAAGGTAAATGAAACTGATTTTGGAGCTAATGAAAGAACAGAAACTCAGAAAAGTTACCCCCATAGAGGTGGGGGGACACAATAGAGATGAAGGATTAGAAATGGTGACTGCAAAGTTATTGCGGGGAAACGAGCTTTGTGACTGCTGAGAATCCAGCAAAAAGCAGGGCAATGGCATGAGCTGAATCAGTCAGATGCCCTGCTTTGAGTGAGCACAGAAGGGAGAAGAGAGAACCAGACTAGGCAGGGGTGAAGATGAAACCCAGCAGACATAGCAGTGATTGCATTAGACAAATGCAAAAGAGCAAAAAGAAGAGGGGGTTTGTATTAGGTTATCAGAATTAGATTCCATGAGGTTAAGAAAATGAGATTCAAGGGATTGGTTGTTAAATTAGGATTTCCTCACATAAGTTTATCAGATCTCACATCATCAAGTTAAATCTGGTTTCGTTTAAATGAATCTTAACAAATGGTCAAAACGGGCATTGTACCTAACATAGGAGCAAACAGCTGATCGACAGGCAGAAGGCGACTTTTCTAGGCAAGCTGTGATCTTGTTTTTAGAGGCATCCCAGGAAAAGCATTTTCCCTTGAAAGAAATTTTCCCAATCAGGTTTTTGCCTCCTTTTTGCTGTTGGTATTTGTATTCCTTGTACATTCCTTGTATTCTTCTTTCTTTTGTTTTAATCTCCAGCTCTCACTTCTGAAAGCACCAGGTGAAACACAATGCACAGGGGTATCTGTATCTGCAGCGAGAGGGGAGTGTGTTGTTATGGCTGTAGAGAGGGGCTGGCCGTGTGGGAGATCTCTTCCACGTCACCATTTTCTTCCCTCTGTATAACTAGCAGGGTATGACTACAGGACGTTGCTGAATAGGGTCTTGGAAAAATCTAGCTGTAAACTCACAAAGCCTGGCTTTGTGTCCAGAAATGGTGTTTCCACGCAGTATATCTGATTTCCATAGCTGTGTGCTCTTCTAAATACCAGCCAAGGCAAGCCCATGTAACCATGTTAAATTCCTTTCTTTTCTCTTTCTTAAATCAGCCAATTTGTGTAAACCTCAAAAGAGACAAACTGACATCTCTTTGACCAGAGAGTCAATGTTGATTGTTATTAATTACTTAAAACTTTTTTTTTTAAAAAATAAGGCCAGATCTGTGCTGCAGATTTCTATCAGCACAGCTGTTCTGGTCAGACTGACACCTCTCAGTGAGCAAACACTACACATGTAGATGCAGTTATACCTCAAAATGGTGCTTGTTTTGCTTGCGGGGATGATTTTACTATACCACTACAAAGAGCAGATTTGCCAGTGTAAGTTTACACCGCCCCAGGAATGCTTTGTCTGTTTACTGTGCTGGTATTCCTTTATCAGTAAGGCATTTGCAGTGTAGACATGGTCTTATTTGGAGGGCTGGTTTTAATCCTGACACATGCTAAAGTGATTACACTGCTGATTGAGAACTCAATAGAAGGACTCCAACTGATTTGCTCTGGATCAGGGCCTGAAAGGAGAGGAATTATCTTGTGGCTTGAACACAAGGGTAGGAGCTCCTCGTGCACATCCTGGGTTTGATATTGACTTCATTTGTCTCTGCCTCTAAAATTGGGGGTGTTAAAGAATTTGTTTTGTAGAAGTTTTGTGAGAGTTAGTTGTTTCGTGTTCCTTTTCCAGAATGCAAGTAAGCCATATATCCCCAAATGGATATCCACAACCCTTTTAAATAAAAGAATGTACAAGTCTAGCTACTTTTGCAGCTATTCCAATGGTGCAAAATGATGTTGAGGTGAAGGCCCTGGTTCTGGGCCAACCTGTGTGACTACTTTTGAAGAGGCTCACCTGCTTTAATGAGGCATGTATCAACAGTTTGGGATATGTTGTGCCACCACATTTCCCATGGGTGTTTCCTTGTAGCCCCAGAACTTTCCTTTTTGTATTTACAGTACCAATGGGCTCTGTTTTAAGGGCCTTAGAGCTCTTGGGTGTCAAAATCAAACAAGGAGGAACTACAACGTGTGGAACCTATGTGCAAGGTGTAGGTCTTGGGGATCCTGAAATGGGTGGTTCTCCTTCTACAGAATGTAGCCACTGATTACTGAGGGTTATGAGAGCTGTGAATCGGAGAGAGCAGTATGCAGGAGGGTGCCTTGCCCAGTAAAAAGCTAATGGGTCATCACCACTGTTTCATACCAGACCACAAAGCAATTTGTCCTAAAAAGGACAAATCTAAAGCAGAGTTCAGGCCAGTAGTTGCCATGTCTTGTGGTAGCCATAGCACATACACAGCTGGTGGAGACATCCTGCTTTCAGATTATCTGCTTCGTTTCTGCATGAGCTTTATGCACAGGCAGTGTCAAGCAAGTTGAAGCTGAAGGGCATTTTCCAATCTCTTCATCTCATCACACACAGGGCTATAGACTAAGCAGGTTCCAGTTGGGACACACAACCCACACCTGGTGCTGAACATGTGAGATCACACCGTGAAGCAAATCCCTACAGGAAGCAGAACTGACAGGAAATAACTATTACTCATCATATTCCTTTTTACAAGTAGTGCATCCTTTAAAAAAAAAAAAAAAAACACGTCTGAGAAATGGAAAACTAGCGTATAGAGCAGAAATCTTTATCTCTAAGAGACGCCAAGTTTCATTTTTTCGATTTAATATAGAACTTTTGGATTGCTCTTCACTCTGTAATCACTATCTGTAGCTTGCTTAGTCTGTGGCTCTTTTTACATATATTCTCTCAGCTGTCATCTATTGGCACAGGAGGCAATGTCAAGAGAACCGATTTCTGTGACAAATTAGTGCATGGAAAAAAGAGGCTTTTTTTCCCCGGTTGTGTAATGTGCCAGAATGATCGATTCCAGAAAGACGCCTTAAAATTCCAATGAGTGCTTTAGAAATCAGAGCATTTTGATACTGGCCAGCTTGATTTAAGGCTACTAAAATTATTCAATTATGCTTTTTTTTTTTACCTGATCTGAAGTACTTGGTGCAATTGTAAACTGTAAGGGGGGAAAAGGATATGCAAAAAAAAAGTTTTGTTTCTTTTTTTATTTTGGACAATGTTAGTAGAAAAACAATCCTGTGTTTGGTGTAACTTTGTCAGAGTCTGGTAAAATTGATCACAGTTAAAGTAAGTAAAAATGAGCCCATGGTGTGTGTGGGTCTCCCTGACTGTAACCCTCAGTCCAACGAATGAAAATCAAGAGCACAGTAGAACTTTTTGTCCATAACGAGAGCACTAACCCTTAGCATGGGCTTGCATGTTCCACAGAAGAACTTCTGTGCTTTGGTCAGGATTATTAACAACACTTCGGTTCATGTGAGAACCAATGGCAAAACTGAGACACAGGGTGAGTAAGGGCTGTGTTGATGCTCAAGGAATCAATCAGAATCACAATTAAAACCCGATGTCTGGGCTACAGAGGACACTTCTAAACCTAGTCCTGCAATTTACCTTTGAGAGATTTTGCTGCACAACCCCCATTTCATTCATGAGTTGCTGTCATTGTAAATACTTGTCCCAAACCCCCAATTTTCAGATTACATTAGCTTGTGAAGAAATACAGGGAAGATAAACTTGGGGGGAAAATCTCACTACAAAGCTGGCAGCTCATTTTATTATTGTTTTTTAATGCACTGCTATTTGGGAAACTCAGTCTTTAGTTACACGAGCATGGTGGTACACTGGCAGTAGTGCTGAAGTGTTGGCCACAGGTTTCTTCCGATGCTCTGACTTTCTTCTGCACCGGTTCAACTGGTTGTGGAGCTATATTGTCAAGGAACAAGATTTAAAATAAGCTATTAGTTGTTTTAACTTGAATTAATTCACAAAATCTGGCATATAATACAACTGCAGAAACTGTGATACCGGTACAGCTCTCAGATTACTGTTAGGAAAGAATGACTACTTAAGGAACTACTTTTAAGTAACCTTGCTCCTGCTTGGTGATGGCTCTTGGAAAGGCAGTCTGGCAGGTTATTTGAACGAGGATTGAGAAGAGAACATGGGGATCCTCGTGTCATTTAGATTTTCAGAGAGCGACAACCAGAATGGGTTGTGAATGGGATCAACTGTTTTTGCAAATATATTCTATAGTGTGAGTTTTCTTCTATAGTATTTGTGAAACAAGCATTTTGTGAGCAAGGACAGTACACAAGTAGTTTGCTGAAGTTGTCACTCTTATTTTTACATTATACAGCCCTAGATTAGAACTTTTGGATTCAAGCTAGCTAAATATAGTGAGAAATATGGAGTGCAGCGTTGAGGAAAAGAGGGGGGATGGCAAAGGAAGAGGACCCCCAGGGAATGTTAAGTGCATATGTAAGAGTAGAACATATGATCCTTCTTTATTATTGTCCATTTAAAATTACAATGTGTTCCACTTAAACTAGACATGCTAATAAAAGAAGAAGAGTCATTTATAGTGGACAAATTCCAAAGACCAAAGCTGCCTCCTCATTTAAATTCTGCTCTTTTGTTAGGGCACCCTACTGACATAATTCTCTATTGTTTCTGCCATTATCGCTTGCTTAATGCAGGACATAGTGTCGGGAAATTCCTGTCTGGCACTTACAAGGTGTTTCTAAAAAGAGGAACAAAAGAGTCAAGAGCACATAGGGAGCAGGAGGAAGCTGCGAGGGGAAGTGGCAGCGGAGGGAGGAATTTGAGATAGTAACAGGGGCTGGGGGAGGCAGGCAGAGGAGAACACAGCCAGCCCAGTGATGGGAAGAAAGATCTGGGCGCTGGCAGAAGATCTCAGCGTTCCCTCTACAATCCCAACTAGCAGAGAAGAATCTCTTAAGAGACTTGGGAAGCATCTCAAGGATGGTGAAAATGTATGGAAATGCACAGAGAGTTGGGCTACAGGAGCCCCTTGGCTGGGACAGCGCAGGATGAATCAGGAGCATCTTCTAGGGAAGAGAGATTGTGCCGTTTGGAAACTGGGGGAGCTGGGGTTTGAGAGCTGGCTTCAAGAGGGTCACACTAGGTTTGATGCTGAGGATTTCTGGTGATGAGTGAATGGGGAGAGCACTGATGTCAAGGCTGTCCACATCTTCCAGTGTGCTGGGTATGAGGGGCAAGATGTCCTAGCTTGCACCAGCCTTAGCATAAGGAGATTACACTGCACCATCATTTGTTAATAACAATGTCGTTTTCTGTCATATAATTAGAAAATACATCTTGCTTTGCCTCCAAGCATTGTAGCCTTATTGCATTTGCACATTTTTCATAATATTTCAAGCGAACTGACCAGATAACATTAATGAATATATTAGATAGGCAGGCACTTTTAAGGAAAAATAATAAACATACTTGTATATTAAAAAGTTAATTCAGTCTGGAGCCAAACAGGTAATTTTCCCTTCAGCATTTTTTCACTCGACTAAGACAGGTTGGACTAGGAGTGCAGTCACCCTGTCTACAGCACTTGGCTTGGCTTGCATACCAGGGGCAAATTTTCTTCAGAGACAGACAGCAAGATGATCAGATTGGCCTCGATCCAGAGCATGCTCACAAAGGCCCCTTTGATGGAGGGCTTCTTGGTAAGCCCTGTACCAAAAGCTGCCTGCCACCCTCCTTTCAAAGATACCCATTTACAGTAATTCGGGGGCGGGGGGAGAGGGAGAGGGGAAATAAATAAAGAAAAGTGAAATAGGGGGTTGCCACAAGAATAATTACGTTACTGGGCTTGGAGGGGTAGGGAAGAGGAGGGGGGAGTTATTAAGTAAACTGCTGGATGTTGAAGTAGCTGTTTGGCAACAATGCAAGAACATAAGGCATTTGCAATTAAGCTCATTAAAGCTTCATCAGTTTGCTTATCAATCTTTTCTGAAATGGGTGGGGTGAAGCACCGTATATTAAAACATGGCTGCTTATACAGATAAGGAGTGATCACTACCTGTTTGACTTTCTGAGCTGCACTGTAGTACCCAGCCTGTGATGGCATACGTGATTAGCTGATTTAACTCCCTCTTGTACATGGGCAAGTGATTAATAGCAGTTTGTCATGGTGTCCCTGCGCTCCACGGCTAAAATATTCAGTCCAGGCAACTGCTAACTCCTTGTCTTTATCTCATTTGGTATCCAGATGTGGTCTCCTACTTATCCATCAGTTTTGATCCCATTTGTTCTCACAACAGTGGCTTTTGGAACAGTATTTATTGAAGCCTCCACACTTTGCAATAAGGGGAAGGTCAATGAGATTATCATGGAATTGTTAGAGTTGGACGGAACCTCTAGAGATCATCTAGTCTAACACCCCTGCTAAAGCAGGATTGCCCAGACCACATCACTCAGGGTTACATCTAGGAAGATCTTGAAGATCTCCAGAGAAGGGGACTCCTTCAACCCATCCTTTAGAGACTTGGGAGCATTGATAAGGTCTCTCCTCAGACTTCTCTTTTCCAGGCTATAGAGTCCCAGCTCTCTCAACCTTATTATCAGGGCTATTGCTTCCACAATCGATGAGGGATGTCCTCTGACTGGAGCCCATACTAGCCCGTGATCATCAGAAGCTTTGGGTTTCCACAGAAATAACGGTGACCTGAAGATACATTAGTGAACAGAACTGATCTGAGTTGCCTGCAGGCCCTGATCTGTTGAGACCTCAGCCTGCCTGGACTAGCTATTGACAGCACAGCTCTGGCTGTGGGGGACAGCGAAGTGTCTGGGTCAGCTGGCAGACCATCAAAGCAATAGTCTTGGTGTGAAAACCTCGCAGTAAGAGCAGCAGCAACATTTCTTTCTGCTTTTCGGCTGCTTCCCCAGGTACAAAGAGGAAGATCTGGGAAGAAATTAGGTCTGTCATCTGGTAATATAAAAGTCAGTACGTATCACTGGTTTACTGCAGGTATTACTAGTTGGTGTGTAAGAACAATATTTCAGATGTAGATATCTCTCGTCATCCATGAGTTTCAGAGCACTGTAGATATGAACTGAGCTTTGCAGCATCCATCTCTGATGACAGCCTTGTCTTAGTTTTCCAGGTGGAAAAGTTCTGATACCCATTGTGCCTTTTGGGGTTTCCTCTATCTGGAACAAAACTGAATCTGGAAGTCCCCATTCTCACAAGTCCAGTTTCTCAAACTTGGCCTTCACCGTGCAGCTTCATGATTTTTCTCTGTTGTTTAGGTTGATAACAACTATACTGAGCTGCAGAACTTTCTTAAAAAAATGGTCAACCATTTCTTGCTTCATTTGTATCCAGCAGGAACTCTCTTTTTCTGTATGTGATACTTAGTGGTAGAGAAGTGGCCCTTTCTGGAACAAGTTTTTGAATTACTTTTTCCCTTGTCTTCACAATATAATGCCCATATAGTGTTAAAACTCATTTTAACTTTGAAAGAAGGGAAAATAAGGAGAAAAAAAAAAAAAAAAAAGAGAAGCTGGGGGAAATCCTAATATGAAGAGAGGTGTGGAAGGAGTAGCACCACTAATACAGGCATGTAGGTCATATTGCCATGTGGGAATGGAAGCCAGCTTGAACTTTAATTCTTGGTTTGATCAAGGTAGTGTAAAACCAGACCCCAAAGGATTTCCAAGGGAGAAACTGGATTTATATTTTACATATGAGCTGTAGTTGAAGCCAAATGTTCATTCCACTCAAATTGTGTAGGTGGATTACTTTACTTCCAGCCTTGAAGTATCATGTTTTTAGCTGCTAATAAACTTAATAAAATCCATTTCTTATTTCCCCTGGTGTACTGCATTCATGAGCCTTGATGTGCCAACAGAGCAATGCTGTCCTGAAAATTCATTTGTCAAGAAACAGGCAAATGATGTGTCTGAATAAGTCAAGAAGAAAAAGTATATATGTACCACTCTTCCACTGGCATTGCTTTTACCAGAATTGCCAACCTCCTCATTTCCTCTGACTTACAACTGGAGCAAAGAGTTGAGAGCTTAAAAAATTGTCACATTATCAGCCTAACGGAGAAGTGAGATACATACAGGTTGGTAATTTGGGGGTTTTTTTGGTTGGGTGGGGGGTTTTTTCGGTTGGGTTTTTTTGGTGGTTTTTTTTTTTTAATTGCTCATTCCCCAATTAAAAATATCTCTCTGTACCAACAAGCTCCGGGCTTTGGCTTAGCTCCCAGAATCAGACCTGCCTTTTCACACAATGTGTGATCAGTCTGAGGGGTTCATTGCCACTGGAATTCACTGAAGCCAAGAATTTACAAAACTGAATGAGGGATTAGACATTTATGTAGATAACAAAAATATCTAGCATTATTGTAGCTAATACAAACAAAGAGAGCACTGGGAAGGAGATAAAACCTCATTCTTGAAAGGCTTAAGATAATGTCTAATATGTAGAATTGGGGTGAGACTTCCTGAGCGACAGGAGGAAATACATTGTCACATGGTACCCTTGAACTATATTTTGACATGTTCAGTCTTGGCTACTGAGTTAGAAGAGTTATAACTTTGATTACATACAGCAATAACTGTCTTCCTAATCAGTGCACATTTTCTGATGCCCCATGTTTAGCTTGCTGAGCTAATTTAATGAGAGCCCTCTAGCTCACAGTGCCAGTTTTAAATTCAGCTACTGGCCAACAAGAGGTGCCAAATGACTGGAGACATGAGTGAGGGTGAACGATGCAGTGAGTTAAATGTTGTCTTTGAGACTTGGAGCTTGCAGTGAGTTAAATGTTGTCTTCGAGACTCCGAGTTGAATTGAAGCTCTGCTACAGCCTCCCTGTTCAATGAAGGCAAAGTCACTTCTTTCAGCCCTTTCATATCCCCCACGTGCAGTGACATGTCACCCCTTTCAAAATATGGGGCTGTGGCACATTGCTGGGGCTCAATGAATCAATCACTTCACCTCACGGATTTACTGGGGAGACTAAGTGAAGGAAATAACCTTTAAAAAGATTTAGGGTAAACAAAAGAGTCAAAAAGAGTGAGAAACAAACTTCTTTATGGGAGCAGGGAGTGGGAACTAGACAAGTAAGGAAAACAGAGGGGGATAAGAGGCCTCAGGTACAGAGGAAGAAGTAAGATCTTAGGTAGAAACCAGAGGGGGAAGGCAGGGTTGAGCATATAAACAAAGGGTTTAAGAGAAAAAGCAATATGACTTTTGAAGCTTTTAGTGCACATCTGACCCAAATCATCTGTCCTTTCAGAGTCAGCCCATCACCTCCCTTGTTTAGACTTTATTTTTCCTCAGTGATCTGTAATCCTTACTCTAAAGAGCTCCTGACTTGGTGGACATTTGTTGTGTTAGTAAAGGCTGCTATTGAAGTCAGCGGACTTGTTAAAACTTGTGCTCTCGCTGAAGCAAATGGAGTTTGCAGTGAACGGGGAGTGCGAGCCCAGTCATTCCTCCTGGTGTGTGTGCAGCCTGGAAGGGGTTGAGGGAGGGGTGGAAGGGCCAGGCAGCTCAGCGGCAGTTTTCCCACCTCTCTGTGGGCCATACTAGAGGGGTTATCACGGAGTCTCTTTGTAGGGAGAGTAGGGGTTATGGAGAGCATAAAGTTTTTCTTTCCAGCAAATGAAAATTGCCATTGAAAATTCTTTTCAGAACTTAATACAACCTCAGGCAATGTTTCTTCTGTGCAAAACACAAACAAATCCATGCATGTGCGTTTAAGAATGGACTGCAGGCTCATCATCTGATGAGAGGATTGTGAGGAGCGCTTAAACCACCGTTGATGGTCGTGAGCTCTGGTGTCTTTGGTCAATCAACCCTTGGGGGCCAACACTTTTGATTCTTCAGTGGGGTGTGTTTCTGTCCACTTTAGTAGAAAAGGTTGAGGAAGGGGAAAATTGAAGCTGACCTCGTTACATTTAGAGTTTATCAATTCTCTTCTGTGGATGTTTTCACAGAGAAAATGAAGAAGTTCCTTCTAATGATTAAATCTAAATGCAAGTAAACGGTGGACATAAAGTGATTGACTCTACTCATGCAGTTGCAGACAATTAGCATTTACCAACTTTTTTGCTAGTATAAAGGTTTTGATTCCCACTGAAAACAAAGTCTGCTGGATTTTAAGAGATGTTTCTCCTTTGAGTTTCCCCTTTTCCTGCTCTCCACTGTATCCCTGATAGATATCTATTTATTCCTTGGAATAATTCTTCATTTGGGAAGAGTAAAAACCGTGGTCAGATTTTTGCACATAATTTTCATTAGTTTTGCATAATTGTTGTTTGGACCGGAAAAAGTCAAGTTGCTGTCGTTCTGTGCTCTGATTAGTGTGTGCACGAAGGAGAAAAATAGAAAATGGAACCTGCTCTTCAGCATGCAGGAGTGCTAAAATCCAACGTTACTAGAGAACCTGGTGCAGAAATTTTAAATTGAGCTTTTGCACCTATTTCTTTCTCCCTGAATAATCTGTCGGCTTCAAGTTGTGTAACTACCTAATGAAGTCGTCGTGAGGTTTTTTGCTATCCTGGAAAATGAAAGACTAGAAAATTGCAGCACAAAGCTTGTGTTTGCTAAAGTGATCAACCTTAAATGGTGTGCCGGGTTATCTCAGAGTATAATCAGCATAACCGATTTGAATAGAGCTGTCTTCAAAATAGAGATCTGCTGGTAAGATTTGTTTTCATTTAGGTCTTACTTTTAGCAATAGGATTACCCTGAGGTCTATATATCTACAGGCTTTTGTACAAACAAGCAGCTTAAACAAAACTACCGTTATTACACTGATTTAGGGAGAGAGAAAAGCCTTGTTTGGTTTATTGAGTTAAGATCATATGTGTGACAAATAAAGCCTTCCTTTAAATGTAAGTTTTGTCTCATTCAATATAATAAGTTTCTTGAGCAAAACAAAAATTACAAAGGCCAACATTATTCTTAATGCCAATTCAATTTGTCACCTCTAGGTTTTAATCCCATAGGCTAGCGAAATATGTGCTATTTCATCCAGTCAAGCAGCAAGATAGCTGATATCACTGTATTTATCACCATCGGGGTGATATAATCAATTTTCTTCTTGCTGTAAGAACTAACCTTCCGTTTGTTTTTTCTACCTTTTACTTAATGGCCTTATTAAACTCTTTTCAATGCTGATTTATTGCCGCTATGGATAATGTTGTGCTCTGTGTTGCTTCTCGCACAAGGAACTTCAATAGCTGTTGTCATTCCTTCGTCTTTGGTTTTGTGCTGAACACAACGATTTTTATTTACTATTTTAAAGTGTGTTGTAAACAATATTGAATGTAAAAGTTCTGAGCTCAGTTAGCAACTTGAGATCTAGTGAGAAGTGGCTTGATCATGTGTGGAGTGGACCCTGTGGGGTTTTTTTCATATAGCGGCAAGCAGGGCATGCAGGTTTTCTGAGTTCCCATCACAGGAGGTTCTGCAACCAGTCACGCTGCCTTCAGTGCTCCCAGGGCAGCTGTGAGCTTTAAACTGGTTGGTGACCAAAGGAGGAATGAAAGACAAGGTGGGAACGTGGAACTGAATAGAACTTATCTNTTTTTTTTTAATGTACATGCAGCTCGGATACTGAGGTTGAAACAGGAAAAAGATTGAGGAACTGTTTGAAATTGGCACAAAACCAGTTATGTTAAACTACTTGTTAAATGAGTGTGAATGAACTCATCTCCTGTTTTAGTCCAGTCATGCTGGGTCAGGTCTTAGGGCCCGCAGAACTGCTGCTTTGCAGGATTCATGCAAGTGGATGAAATTGGTGGTTGTGTAGGTGGATTTCCAAGTGCATGGGTTGGTGCACCAATATGGGAGGAGCTCTGGCAACGTAGTCTTCTGGATCAAAGCAATCACACCAGCAGTGGTCATGTTGTCTGTTACCATGAGAGCCTTTTAAAATACCTTAGATGTTTACGGTTGTTCTCTAAAATATAATGCTAGCAAGATAGCAATGTATTTAAACTGTCAACAACTGACTTGGGTTCGTTGGTTAGAAATATTGCATTTGTTCATTGCGGTCTGTTTGCTGTTGGTGGTTGCAGCTGAGGAGCTGCCGTGGACTTGCTGGTGTCACCTAGCTGAAAGTAAATTTCACCTTCACCACAGCACTCGATTGCAGGTTGCGAATATTATTTAAATGGAAATTATTTCCTTATGAGAAGTCTCACCGAAGCGTTTCTTTTTTTCAGGCTGACTTTTTAATATTTATTTTGTATTGTTCTCGCTTTTATCCTTAATTTGGGGCTAAATTAGATCTGTCAGTGTCCCTTTAAATTTATTCCACACTGACTAATTTATTTTAGCCAACTTGTTTCAGGACAAGCGTAGAATACTTACAGCGCAAAAGAGAAAACTCAGATCAATCTCAGTCTGCTGAGAAAATTAATCAATTTGCAAGTTACATCTAGCTTAATTCCGTCATTTAAAGTAGGCATTGAGTTTCCTTTCCCATGTTACATGGAGACTGGAAGGTAAAGCAGTCTCCGTTGGTAGAGGACTAATTCACTTGCCCTGAGCTCTGTGTAGAGGTCATTAAGACACTGCACTTAGAAACCAGCTGCTTTTTGTGCGTGTGCCAGTATTTCGTTTTCCACATATGTAACAGATCAAAACATTTAGATTGGGTTGATCCAGTCTATCATGACAAAAGAATTTTGAAGCAACACAAGTAAATAACAGCCATGCTTGGAGGGAGGATGCCTTTGCCCTGATCCTGAGAAACTATTGGTGGGCGCCACCCCAATTAAAGCAGACTGGGCCATACCAGCTTTGCACGGATTCTTTTCCAAAGCCAATTAGCTGCAGAACATTTGATAGAAAGGAACAAATCACTGAAAACTCAGCCCCACACAATGTTATCATTTACGTTCAGCGCTAGTCTAGTGCTTAAGAGTTTTTCTTTTTGTTATTCCTCTGTAGGGCTGCTGGAAAGAAAAATGTTTCCTGCTTCTCATTTGGCCTACATATTCTAGACCCACATTGTTCAGTGTTATCACCTTAAGAAGCAGTTAAGATTAAAGTGAGATAGCACACATTTGAGTTTAGAAAACCAGCCAGGGAAGCTGTACAACTTTTATGGTCTTCATCCAAAGTGCGTTTAAGTGTGGGACTGTTTTTCAGAAAATTGAATGAAAATGTAATTATTCAACTGTGCTGTGTTTCCACTTACGCTCTTGATCCTCTAAATCTGTGCCATCACATGGCTCTCTACTACTGGCCAGAGTTCCTGGACTAGATCTCAAGAATATGAAAATCAGAGAACTGAAAAGAGGAAGAGGATGCTTTGGCAAGCTTATGTTTGTTAGTTATGGGTAGTTGGCTATCGCCGAGGGTACCCCGTGGGATTAGCACCCGCCAAAACCCAAAACTCCGTTTCAGAGGGGATTATTTCAAGGAGCAGAAGCAATTACAGAGTAGTGTAGCAGGCAGTGCTGTGCAGAGTGATGCAATTTATTGGAAGTTCTACCTTGTGGTGGCTGTATGCCTGGGAATTACTGTACCTATTCATGTGCAAGTTAAGAAACTGAAGTACTTAGAGAAAAATACTGTTATTTGATTACTAATAAGTACAATTGTTACAGTGCTTAAAAATAATACCATCAAATTAGTTCATGAAGGAAAAATTTCGGGGGGAGAGGGATTTTCATGCAGTGTAATGAACAGGAAAGGAAGAGTCAAAAAAAATCCATCAGGTTTTTAGCCTACACTTGATTAGTGCCTGGCTAAAAAAAAAACGTTGTGTTGATGTTTTTTTTTCCTGGGATTGCTAAAAGTTACCAATCTTATTAAAAAATGTAAATAGGCAGTAGAATTGTGTAGTAGACCAAAAGTGGGAAACTGCTTTATGCTTTGTGGGTGTTACTGTGGAAAGTTCATGGTGGAGGACGGGAAGCCAGGAAGACACTGTGGCTTGAACAGAGGGGGTGAGGACAGGCCCAGCTCAGCTGTGGTAGCTGTGTGGTGGAGTTGGCTGGAGTGACACTAAGGGACCCTGAATCAAGAATCTGAGCAGTGGAGAAGAGGCAAATAGACTGGATAGTGCTGTGAAGCTGATAAATAACATTTCAGAAGATGTTACGAAATGGGATGTTGGGAATCCTTTGGTGTCTCCATAGTCGCATTCTTCTGTATTGGTCAGATGCAGTGTATGAGCAAGAACTTCGTGAAGTTTTTCATTGCTGTGCTTATAAACAGCTATTTCTCCCTCTTCCTATGAGTTTCTTAAGGTTGATTAATGAGATCCACTTTTATCTCAGGATCTTTAACAACTCCCAAAAGACCAGGAGCTTAGTCTGAAAATCTCATCAGCAAAGCAGAGTGACTCCCAGCAGTACGATGCTTCCTGACAGCACGGTGGAGCTCACTGCAAAACTGGCTCAGAAAGAAGAAGGATGCCAGCACTAGATCCAGCACTGTTGCTTTTGGCGGGTCCTAGATGTTCAGTCTCTGTCTTGTGCATACTGAGCTATGCCAGCATTGTGTGTCTGTGTGTATTCTGAGCTGCCACCCATCCTGAGTCCTACTGCTAGGTCAGGAATTGGTGTGAATGCTAAAATTTGAACTCTTGTTCCGTGAAGTCATTTTCACACGTGGAGGTTAAGAAGTTCAGATATCATATTAGAAATAGCTCGTTGTTGAACTTGCTTGATAATAAATATCATCGCCTTGGCTTGTTATAAAACCTGCATCGACATTCCACAGTGACTGACTGACTCTTCAGAAAGTTAGTGAATAAAATAGTCACATCCCACAAGAAATCTCAAGGATGACCTGGGACCCGGAAATTGTGCAGGTTTTTTTACCCAAACACAGATTAACTCCATTCTGCTAACAGTGTGCCAGACAATGGCATATGGTCACCTCAGATGATACATTGCTGGGGGAGAGCTGTAAGGCCCCAAGCGCTTCCCTGCTGTGATCAAATTAATTTCAGTGCATTCTCAATCCTAAATTTTCGGATAGAAACAGTGCTTTTGATGAGACCATTTTGGGTGCTGAAATTGACCCTATAAAAGAGAAGTCATGTTTTGAAAGGACAGATATACATCTGATCATGAAAATTAAGCCTTTTTTAGAGGACTTATCCCTGTGAAACTCTGAAGCTCCACTTCACCTACTATTCTTGAAAATATGTCCTAATTCCTAAGCAACTCTTTTATTTGATACATATGTACTTTACAGATGACTGTATAGAAAGGGATATTTTAATACAAAGTCACCTGGTATATTTAAAATGGAACGGAAGGGAGAAAGGAGGAGTGGTGCTCAGAAGCAACGAAATAACCTTAAAATCTGAGATCAGATTATAAATGCAAAGTGTGACTTTCTCTTTTTCCAAAAAAACCTCATGAATCCTTTTGGGATGGGAGAAATTAAATAGAAATTGAAAACTTCAATAGAAATTGTTTCATCAAGCCTTAAAAACACCAAAGTTCCTGAAAGCCCTACTTCTGAATAAAAAAGTTGATACTAAATTTATTGGTCTATCAAGGAGAGGAACTGAGAGCTGTGAAATGAACTTCATCTCTTCCTCTCTGCTGATAACAAGCAGTACCAAAATGACCATTGAAAGTCTAAATGCCCGAAAAAAACCAAAACAACCTATGCTGTGTGAGGTGTTAGTGTGTGTCCTCAGGGTGAGGGCACTTTCGTATGTGGTGGTGATAGACACCTTAGAGCATGGTTGCACCTGGTTCTCCACCTTAAAGTGTCTGTGCCCCATTTGCTTGCTGCCCCCTTCTCAGATGGCACAGGTTTGTTTGCTGTCATGGGACCCTCATGAACCTGTCAACAGGAGCAGGGTGGGTTAAACACTTTGACTAGGAGATCTAGTAAGATGTTAGGGTGCAACCACCCAAGAGCAATCTTGGCCATGGGTGGGCAGAGCAGGGGTGAAAAGCTCGATGTGGGTCTGACTGCCTTCACTGCAGCGCAGCTTAGTTCTTCCTTGTTGTCCAAGCTTTCCTTCTCTTCCCTAAAATGCAAAGGCTGCCACAAGTCGATCTCAACCATTCCTCTCTGCCCAGAGGCTGTGCCTGCAGTTGCACACCTTCCCCGGGTGGTCACTGGCCACCTAACCCTGCTTGTTGCTTCCCCTTAAAGCTGTGACCCTCGTTAGGAAAGCTGAACGCTCTCGGAAAGTACCACTGGGGCAACAAATGAGTTGTAAGAGCTTATTGATCTGTTACGTTTGTTTTCAACTTCCAAAAAGGAGATTCTTTTGTTCCAGGGCTGGCACCAAGCTCTTGCTAGAGTAGGTTCAGTGCGTCTCCGGACACTGCGTTTGGGCACCTCACAGCTGAGTCTGCAGAATATTCGCTTGTTACTGAGGAGGAACTGAAAGAACCTGGAATTCACTAGTGACCAACCTCTTACTTCTCAAACAACTGTTTCCCCCCCTTCCTTTTGTTTTTGTTTTAATCACTGCGTTACAAACACAATTTAAATCCCCCTTGCAGATGCAGGATATGGTAACACAGGCATACAACAATCAGAGTTTATCAAGTTAAAATGCCTGCACCCTTTACGCTAAGTGGTTGGTGTTTGCTGGGCTAGGTTTCTTTTTAAATCAAACTTGGAATAATTGAATGGCCACAGCAGTAATGCAGATTTCTGCACATCCAATAATCAAAAGGAGGAAAAAGTAGTCTGAAGCTGTTTTGGTTTTAATCATATTCTATTTTTATTTTAAATGAAAGCACAAAGGTAATTTTTCTGTTGCTCTACCTGTGACTCCTTAAATCATGGTAAACGTGCATTATGATCTTCTTAAAAGAATAAGAACATTCCTTGTTAATTAATTTATACAGCTGTCAGTACAGCTTTCTATGTTATTCATACTGTAAGTGTTTGACTGCCATAGATTTTCTAGCAGTTCCTGGCAAAGCTCCAGTGAAAGCCTGGGATTTATTAGGCTGACTTGGTGCAAAGTCTATTGATTGTGGCCTCGAGGGTAATAACTAAATAGAGCTGGAGCAACAAGTCAATAACACCATTGTTGCTACAGACTCCATTCACTTGAGGAGTTAGATTGTTTTACGGTGGCAAAGAGTAATCATGAGCAGATCAGCATGTTCAACAGGCTCTGTACCATGTTAGTGCTGGGGACTGTTTTAAAGCTTTCAGCAGGGCCGCGGGAGAAGCGGGGTGGGGTGCAGGGATTAAGAATCCTGTAAACTCCTTCGTTAGGACTAAACACTGCCACGGCAGGGAGGTTGTAACTCGATGATCTCTAAGGTCCCTTCCAACCCAAACCATTCTATGATTCCAAAAGGTTTCAGCATTTGATTTATCATCTTGCAACGGGGAGTCCCGTGCCTGTGCTGGTCCAAACTGGTGTTAAAATCCTCTACCTATCAATCCGTAATGGCAAGGTAGAAACATGGTTTGGATTTTGGATGGGGATATACATGTAGTGCGTGTGTCTGTGTGCATGTATGAGTGACTGCATGTCTGCATGCCTTAGCGTTTTAGCTAGCACAAACTTCACCTCTGTGCAGTAATATTTCCTGGCAATGGCTGGAAAGAGGCTCCTATTTTCTTAAATTCAAAATGAGGAAATGCTTTTGTTTATTGCTTCTCTAATCCTCCCATGTGTTTATTTACTTTTAGAATTCTTTTCTTTTGCGGAAATATATACAAACCTACTAGAGGAGAGATGTTTATTTCCTGAGAGTTTTATCGTTTATTTGACAGCCTTTGACAACTCGCGTCGTGTTAAGAGCAGATCATTTTGAAAAGTCGGAATTGTGAAGATGGGAGTTTCAAGCCCAGAACTGGTTGATTTTGCATGCATTCTGGTATCCGTCTCCAGGAGTTGCCATTACAGCCTCTACTGAAATACCCAGTAATTAGAATGAGTTTCTTCCTGACACCAGTTAGTAGCAGCCTACTCCCTTGAAACATGAAAGATGGTACAGAAAGTAATAATAAGAACCACATAATATTAAGAAAAGGCAGATGTAATTATGCTTTGTAAAACGAACTGAGTGGTCAAGCTGCAGTTTTTTGTGTATTCAGCAATTCCACAGGCTCTTCCTCCCTTCACCTATTTGTCCTTGGATGTCAAGTTTGCCTTTTTAGAAATAATGTTTCTAACCCCATGTTTTCAAAGTTAATAACAAAGAGCAAGCTCTCTTCGCGAGTCTGCAATCATTTTAAAACATGAAAATTTTAGACACAAAAATTTACATAGAGGAGTTGGTTCTTGAACATGGTAGTCACTCTGCCGTCTGATGACAGTTTATTAGCAATTTATCTGTCTTTTTTTTTTTTTCACTGTTTCTCTTGCTGTATTATAGCTCTTACTATTTAAAGCTCAAAAAGGGGTGGAACTAGAAAGGAAATCCTGCAGCCAAATATCGAGGAGGGTATTGAGCTGCCCTTGGCTACGGCAGTCAACTGGATGTTGCAGCTAGCGTGTGCTGGGGCAGGTATCTTGGAGCAGGGGAGATGCAAACATGTGGTGAATGTGTCTTGCCTTTTTCTTTCTTTTTTTTTTTTCTTTTCCGTAAGTAAGCAGAGAGCTTGGCAAGTTCGTAGTGCTTGCTCAGAAGCTCGTTTAAAACTTTGAGAGGAGTGGACTGAATTTAAACGACTCTCAGGAATCTCTTTCCCCCCAGGCTTCAGGCATAGACTCCCATGGAAAGAAATGTATCGGATGGTTCATAATCTGCATTCTGTCAGGATATTTTAATGAGAGGTCAGTAAATACCGTGTATTTGGAAGCAAACAAGCCAAAGCTGGGCCTTTTCTTGATGACTTCTACACAGTCAGAAGAGTAGCTTTCTGGCAGATGCTTTCACTTTGAATGAAGAAATTGTATGTACTCTGCTTGGGTCCAGTTCTGTGATCTGAGCAATTTTTGACATATCAAACCAGACCTAAACTTAATTAGCTGTGGCATAGGAAGTAAATATGTAAAAGAGGTATTGCGAAAGTCTTAACATTTTTTCATTAAAAAGACCAACATTGATTTTCCTGGCTGATTGCAGCGTGATGTGCTGCCTCTATGGTGATTTGATATGTGTCGGAAGCACTGCTTTTGCCCCACTCCCAGTCTTTCAGAAAGGTGAGAGACTGGTGAAAGGAAAAAAAGTCCTTCCCGAAATGTGAAGGTTGACATTTCTTTTGAGTAATACTCTTGCAGTATGAACTGTAGATTTACAGGAATTAAGAGACCAAACAGCTGAAGTATTTCTCTCCCCCTCCTTCCTTCTCCCCTCCTTTTCTAAAGTGTCTTCATCAATCAAAATCAACATAAATGAATAATGGAGGCAGATAAAATGTGAAGAGACAATAGTGGTGTTGTTTAGAATGGACAGCCATAAATCTGTTGTATCTCCTAAGAGACTGCACGAAGTAAATACCTGCTCTCCCCGACCACCACCACTATTTAGTCCATGATTCGGAATATCATTTAAGCAAGTGCTGATGTCCCACTGAAGCTTCAGCCCATTAATGCTTGCTTTATTTTAGAGCACCAGGGCTGCAATGAAGCAGGGGGACTTGGAGGGAGAAGGTTTGGAGTGACGGGGGAGATTCCCCTCTCCTCATTCATTTGTTAATATGGGATGACAGAAATAGAAATGGTGTTCTTACCAGCAGGTCAAAGGCTTTTTTAGAACCAACAGAAAACAAGGAAGCTGTTGCAAAAGGACTTGCAGAGCACATCGTTTAAAGTCATTAAAATTTGGAGCTAGCTGAGGTTTTGTCTGTAAGAAGAAAAAAAGGGAAAGCACATCTCCATTGGCACCATGGAGGCATGCACACAAGGCTGGAGAAGCCCAACAGAAAACAAAGCCAAGAGGATTATTTCCCTTGATTTCAGAGGGCATGATTTATGGTGTGGATTTTGAGTCCTGACATTTTGATTCAGATATTGATAGAAGTCACACGAGCTGCTCTTGTAGGAATTTGACACAGAGGTGCAAGACCCTCTAGGGTCTGTTGCTCTTTCTGCCGTGTTGTAATGCCTGATCTCAAATGGAAACTTTTCTTCCTTCCTTCCCATTAGAAAGGCCCTTCCAGTTTTGGGTGCCTTTTGGAAGCGAGCCTGTGGGAGCAAGTGCAAGTAGGATTCTTCGGCCCAGGCTTGTGAATTCTGGAGGTTTAAAGTTGTTTGTTTTATTTTTGGTTCTTCTGTAATTGTAGTTTGTTTGGCAGAGCATGCCAGACACGGATCACTTGCTCAGGGCTTGTTAGCACCAACAGCATTCCAGCTATATTAGTATCTGTGAATATATCTACCTCAGCCATATTTTCACGCCATTTATGATTTTCATTCTCTCTGAATTGAAAAAAACACAACACACATAACTAACTACCTGGCAGGAAGGATTGATGACCTTTCTGGTCATACTGGGAAATACTCTTTAAAATCAAAATATGAATGAGCAGAACTCCAGCAATGCAGCATCTCGCTGCTGAGGAGCTTGAGGATGCCACTTCTGTTGTGAAAACAGTTTATTTAGTAGTTAGTGCCTTGACTTTTCTGTCTTTGTACTTCTGAAAGATGATCTCTTGCAAATGAAGAACCCTTAGCCTTAACGAAGTACTGATCCCTCTTTAACATTTACTTAATTGAAGCTTAGAGGGAAAAAAATATAGTGTAGTATTTTAAGAGTGACTGCGTAGCACCTTTCCAAGTTTGCATGCCTGTCAACGGGATGTCATCCTGTAAGTGTGAATGAATGACTCTATTTCCAGTTCGAGTTTCCATTCCTAGGCAAAAATAGCACCAAATACACTATGCTTCCAGAATAGATACCATATTTTTGTAAAATCTTTGTAAATCACACCTCGATAAAAAGTAATCTATGGTCATTTCTTCATTAAAAATGCTCTGTGTGTATAAGCAGACAACTCTGCTTAAAATAACTGAATAAAATCACAAGAAATAAGTTCTCATTCTGTTCTAACCGAGCAGACTGTATTTTGTAAGGATACCAGTTATATTTAGCATTCCTCAAGGCTTCCATTGTTGGGCTTTTTTTTTTTCCCCTACTACCAGCACGAAGCACTGAAGCTTTAAGCGCCCTGTCATAATGCTGATGTTTTGTCGAAAAAAAAGATGTGTTCTTCAGCTGTTGCAGTTACTTCAGCATTTGTGCCTTTTCAGATGACACTTGGCCAACTTTTTAAAATTGCGTAAGCCCCATGTGCAGAGTGATGAGGGCTGAGATTTTTTTAAGGGCCTTGAAGTATCCAAATCACAGCGTGGGCTGTCTAACTACCTCCAAAGGTCTGATTCTTGGATCGAATTCATTTAGTCTAGGAGTATTGAGGTCCTAATTGTCTAACCTACTCCTTACATTTGAGTGCTTTTTTTTTTAATTTTGTTTTGCTAACACAAATCATTTATGAAGAGTTAGCAGAATGTTATAATGGTGTGCGTTAGAGGATATAAGGTAGAAAGCAATAACCAGGATTATAAATAACGGGTTGATCTCTAGGATTCTAAAATAGCCTCTTAAATTTGATTAACTGTCTCAATATATGGTTAATCATCTAAATCCTTTATAAACTATTTGTAAATGCACTCTTGACATAAAGCATGACTAGTTTGTCTGTATTTTATGAAACATGACAATTCTACTGAGGAAATGGAGCAGTATTTCTCCAATATAGTAAATGTAATTGAGAAGGCGAACTTGGTATTCCAGATTTTAATTGAGGAAAGTGAAATACTTCCAGGTTCTGAATTGCCTCGTGCAAATTTTTCGTGTATGGAGTAGCTACACTCTTCTGAGAATAAAGCAGGCAAAGGAAGGTAAAAGGAAGGAGAGGTATGAGTTAAAACATGGAAACTGAATGCTTTCAGAATGGTTTGGACCTGAGTTCTGTGGTACAAAACTATCAGCATCAACAGCAGGGTCTCCTGCTCCCAAAAATATTCCTGTCTCTGGGCCACATCCACCTGCTCTCTCATTTTCATGGGCACTTCTGTCTTCCAGTCAGTGTCTTGAAATGGAATCAATCCACTGCAAAATAGCTCTCCTGTCCCACTCTCTTCTTTCTTTTTCTTTTTTTATCCTGGATCAATTGCTTGATCTGATTCCTCATGTGGACCCACAACCTGTTGAATCAGCACAGTTGAGGTTGGCATGCTGCAAGGCAGTGGCAGAAATGAACACCAAGAGGAGATTGGAGCAGGGGGAGGAAGGGACGGACCTGAACATGACTCCTAAAATTAGTATTGCTGCTGGATGCTTTGCATCTTGGAAACATGCTCTTGGCTTGAGTACGCGGATTGGAGTCGGAACATTTAAACTATAAACTCCCCTCCAGCCTTTGACACCCTTAAACTTTAGTTTTGCCATCTGCTAAGTGGCAATAATGCTACTTACCTTAGTGATGTGAAGAATTGCTAATGGTTGTTCAACCGATTAGCACATGAAAAATAGGAAAGGCTGCTTTTTACACTCCTGCATTTTGCTGAAAATGTTCTCTCATGCTTATGAACTACATTTCATTTGTAGTAAAATACTTGCTTTCAACTGTGTTTCTTCTATTGGAAAGATGTTGCTAGAGCAAAGACAGGTCCCTGTTTTTGTAACCCAAGTGTCTCTATTTTTAGTGTTAAGATGTTGGCTGCATCTCTCGCGCTTTCTTTTTTTTATTTTTTATTTTTTTTAGTATGCGTATGTATTTATAGCTCTCACTATTGGAAGAGAATTTCCTGCAAACAGATCCATTTCTGTGGAGCTCTGCTCCGACACGGGGTCCCATGTGTTCCACCGAGACATTGCTCCAGAATAAATGTCTGCTCTGGTTGTAGGATCAGCCCGCTGAACTGTAAACTTTATATTGCCTTCAGCACGTAGTAAATTTGCATGTGCAGGAGGTATTAGCGACTGGGCATCCGATACTCAGCAACGTTGCATCTGAAGACGTGAGTGACAGGAGAGATGCAGCCCCAGCCCCGGTGTCCTACTGAGTCGTTTCCTCTTTGGATAATTACATTCTCAGTTTTCTCTGCAGTTTTAACTGGGAAGGCGGGGGGAGAAAGTATCTGTCTTTGCACCCTCGTTTAGAGATGAGTCTTGTAACCATGCACCGTTCAACAGCTGCCACATCTCACCCAGAACTAGGTGAAAGGACTTTTTACATAATGTTCATATCTGGTTTGCATTCTGAGCTGTGCAAATCCACCCGAATGCTACGTGGGTATCTGAAAACAGGATTTGACCTGTAGCTGGGTTCTGCTTCGCGTGCAGCGAGAAGCACTTGCTCAAATAGTTTCAGGGACTTCGACAGGGCTGCCAGTGTGCATAAGGACTGCAGAATCAGGCCCCTAAGGATCCTTAGGAATGAAAGGTATCCTTAACTGTAAGGTATTATTATGATGACTACTCTGGAGAACACGGAGGTATTGAAGTCGGCAAAATAAATTACAGAGTTAAAGGTATAAGTAAACCAAGGAGCGACTGATGTTTTTTGCATAGTAATAATCTTCATAATCACTTCATTTGCACAGTTATTTCATTTTAAACTTTAGGCATAGTTTTGAAGCACAGCTCAGTGGAGATTTTTCCTGTAATCTATAAACTTTAATGAAAGCTAATTGGAGGACAAATTTTAATCTAATTAAAATGTGACTGCATAAAGCAGAAAGGATGAATGAAGCAAAATGCTCTATGGGGCACAGTTTTCAAACAACTATTATCCTGAATACTAAGTCAAAGCTTTTGTAAAATGATGATCATGAACATTGCCAGCAACTGAACAACCTTGAGAAACTGCAAATGAAAGTTTTAATGTACTTGGTTTAAAAAGTGGACAGTCAACTCACAACCGCGTAAGGACTTTTTTAAAAGAAAATAAAAAGCAACACACACAGAGCCTCATCTAAAAACATAACAAGTAAATTAGCCAAAGGTGTACATTCCATCTAAGTTCTCATGATCAGCAGATGCAAATGTTTGCAGTGCGCCGATGAGTTATGAGCCCTAATGAGATTTCAATGCTGAGCAAACAATAAAAATTTATGCATTGCATAGTTTTAGTGGCCTTTGGCTTCATGGTTAGTGTTACACCCTTTCAACAGCTTTGGTAATATAATATCCAGCTGGCTTTGGAGGTAAGGAAAATTTTAGGAGTGAACTGAAATTGTGAGAAATAATGTGATTGATTGCTTTGTCAGAATAATGCATTTCCACGGTATAATTGTCCGTAGTAATCTTAGCCCGGTACGGATACATAGGTTCTAGTTATGTTCGGACACAAATTTTGAAGGATTCAGGTGAAGGATGGCTTTTCCAGCATTTGAGCCAGAGCGTTTCCTGTGCTGGGGACGTGTCCAGGGGTCTCACAAACAGCCCCTCGAAGAAGAACATTCCTGTCATACTCTGGTAAACAGGAGAATTGAAAAGCTGCACCTTCCCCAACAACTGTCTTGTGTTGTAAGAAAAGAAACGGAGCCCAAGCACAAAAAGGGAGGCACAATAGATATTGAAATAAATGTATGTAATGGGGAGGGGGGCTCGGGGGTGAATCGGGGAATTCAACTGGTGCAGTGTGAGAGCGAGCTCAAATGTATTAAATTTAAAAGACCCATTTGTGGGTTAGGCTTTTATGAATCCAGAACCTTCACCATAATGATTGCCTGCATTACCCTACATAATATTAAAATCTTAGCATGTGATTAATAGCAGATTCCCTGCATACGTGTCACAACACACATCTGCAGCAAATCTACCAGTATATTTCTGTGCTAGTTTTACTTTGGGGCCATAAAGTAATTCCTGTTTTGTGAATGAGAATAAACCTATTATGCACTAGGTTAGCTACACCCAGTTTCTTCTCTTCAGGGAAAAAGAGCTGCTTATTTGATACGGCATCTCAAATTTCAGTGTTCAGAAGTGAGTTTAAGCCTCGGCTAGATTTGCCTGAGCAAGCTGTTGGGATTTGTCTTCGCCGTTTCTTAGCCCTGCGTTTTCCAAAACCTTCTGTGCAGAGAGTACTGAGAGACTTCTGGACAGCAGTAAACTAGTGCACTTAATTACAAAGTGTTTATTGCTAAATTTGTTAATGAGTCAACAAGCAAAAACAAAAAAGAAAAAGATATATTTATCCCTGTTTCCTCTTAAAATAGTAGTAAAAAATAACTTCAAAATATCTTTTTCTTAAGCTGTTTGGTGATGCAGTTTTGCTGTTCACAAAAGGCCTTTTTCCCATCCACAAATAGCTACCTTTCACTTTGCCCCAAGGGAACAGAGCATAGCTCAAATGAAGCTTTAAAAAAAAAAAGATTTTTCCCGGTTGTAACTCAAAGTGTCTGCATATGCACACATGCATGCAAAATAACAGGGAAGATGCAGAAACGTTCCTCCAGTCTGCCCTCAGAAAAGTCCTGTCCACCCGTTTCACTCACCAAAATCAAACCAGAACCCCACAAAAACAACTCTAAATGACAACAAGAAAACATCAGGAAAGCAACATCTGTTTTGCATTCTTGGCATCACGTCTGCCCTTGCAACACGGGGTCTGACACAGATGTCCAGGGTTATGACACCGCTGAGTACCGCTTGATTTAAACTGGTGTCACTGAGAGCAGAATCAGGGCGCTGAGTTCTTACAAGGCTGTGCGAAACCCTGGTTCTTTATCTCCTTTGCAGATGTGGGACTCAAACCCCACTGAAGTTTTAGGCATCTTTCCATTGATTGATGCGGGCTGTTAGAGCAAGTCGTATCCCTCTGCCAACGATTTGGAATTTATTATTGACTGTGTATTTTTTTTCATTTTGTGTGTGTTTTGCTGTCTGCAAAATCGTATTGCTCCAGCTCTTTGCAATAGATTCCTTTGCTTGTAGCTGAGTTCAGAGAACCTTTTAAACAACATGGCATAATTCAGCTCTTCAGTTTTTAAGTAAAACGAAATAGTAAGAAGAAGAGAGACATTTAAGGGTACTTGGAAGAGAGGCAAAAATAGATCCGAATGGATTGAAAAGAATGGGTGAGTAGGGAAATTTGGGAAAGCAGAGTCGCCAAGAGAGCAACTCTGGTGTGAGATGGCGCAAAGGGAGAAGTTCTCTCCCTGTTTGATTGCTCATCCATAGTTGTAACGGAGACAAAATGAGCTCAACTCAGACCTGGCACAACTTCACCGTCCCCGGTGGAGCCGTGTCAGAGGCAGTGACACACTTGCAGTGTTTTCACCAACCACTAGATGTCTGTGTGTGCTCTGTGAAGTTCTGGAGGGGATGATGCCCCTGGTAAACAGGAGAGACAAAACTGGGAACACAAGCTGTGGGGAAGCCTATTAGTTTGTATTTATAAGCATAACATCATTACTTTAATTAAACCTGTCTTTAAAGCAATCTATGCTGTCTAAAACTAAATTCCAGCCTTTGTAATTCAAGACAAATAAGGAAAAGGTGGCTTTCCTGGTCTACATCTGTTTAAGACAAGCTGTTTCCTTGATGTCCTTGTGGAGGACTGAAATATATCTTATTGTTGTGAAAGTTTTGGAGGAAGTTGACGAGATATAAAATAGGTTCATCTCAGTTCTATTCTGAAACAATGAAATATCAAAACATAAAATACCTGCCCCGAAAGCGAATTGATAAGAGCCCACTATTTAATTCTGCCCTGTGTAGCCCAAACTGCGGCACTGCTGGAGCCATATTTTCCCATCAACGTATCTGGGTGCACCACGGAAGGCTGTGCATCAGATGTCAACTTTAGTATGTCTTTTTTTTCTTTAAAAAACAAAACAAAACCAAAACAAACAAAAAACCCTGGAAGAGGGGATCTGGGTCCAGAAACCTGTTTCACAATTCTGTTTGTCAGGCTGTCCACCAGCTGACTGGGGTAGCTGCACCTGTGACCAGCTTTTCTGCAGAGATCTCCCAAGAAAAATGCAAAAGTAATCAGCGTGTGTTTACCTTTCATTTATCTCTGTCATCTGGGAATAAGATACAGATAGTATCAGGAGCAATGAAAAGGTACATTCTGATATTATTTTCAAGTTTTTTTTGTCTAGACAGAGAGGAGCAACCACTTGTATCTCTGTGGAACACAAACAGCTCCCTTCCACACTCACATCCTAGGCTGAAGGCCAGAGGGGGGTAGTAGGCTGTCTATATTAAAAAAAAAAAATAAAAAAAAAGTTTAAAACCACCACCTACTCATCAGGTGACTAGAGACTGTGCTTGTAAAATGTGCTGCAGGCAGAAGTTCTGAAAAATCCCAGAAAGTGTTGAAAACATCTCTAAACAAGCTATTTTTCTCCTGCACCTTTCTTGCTAAAGGTCCCAATTGCTGCCAAGAAAACTAGTGAGAATGTTAGCTGCCAAATAAAAAATTTATGACAGTGTTTGGCAAAGGATTGTATCACTGCTTGTTTTATACATTTCCACAAGGCTCTTGAAGGGCTGTTGGACACATACGGCTGACTGATCACTGTGCTTTATCTGTTCTTTAGTATATTAACAAAGAAAGCTCCAATAAAGTAGGATTGAAACAATACATAATTTTTTCTTTTAATAGCCGCCCATAAGCGCTTGCTATGGTGCGAATATAATTTCTACAACATTCCGTATATAAAAACTGCTTTAAAAGCCCTCTACCTGACAAAGTTGCTTGTTATTTGAGTCACTTTCATAGTAAAAATACGTGAATTTTTCAATTAAAAATGTATTGCTTTTGCAATTGTACTTGTTATATGTTGGAGTCTGGGCCAATAAACCGCCTGTTAAAACATAAAGAGGTCCATTCAGTCCAAGTTGTGCCTGCCATTTATGTTTCAAAAACCGAGAAAATAATATGTTGGAATTGCACTGCTCACCAATATCAATTAGGTTTTCGGCTGTATCGTTAAATTAATGCTGGGGGAGAAAATTGTTCTGGTGGATTTAGTGGAAAAAATATAGTTTTGAATACAGAGTTATACACTGGCAATAATAATTAAGCTGGCCCATGCTGAACCAACACCCTTAAAAATATTTTCCCTATCTGAACAAATGAAATTGTCTGTCTCTGTCTTTTCAAACCAGTTATCAGTTTAGGCTTCCAGCTGATAATTAGTGTTGTTTAACACAGATCTTGTCATTCAGAAATCCCATAGCCCAAACGGTTTCCTTTTTCTCATTATGCTGTGCTGCTGGAGGTGGGAGGTTTGGAGCAGGGAACTGCTCCTCCCTGCACCATTTTGGGAGGAGGCAGAGAGCCTTCTCTTCTCTGGTGGCCAGGAGACACTGGGACACCCTTCAAAGGGGACAGCCAGAGTTACACCACTCTGTGCTGTCCCAAAGCTGCCCTGGGGCCACACAGCTCTGCACCAAGCTTGCATCTTCTCAAGCAAATACTTGAGAGCAGCCAACAGCAGTACAAATGCTCTACGCCTTGTATGTGCTTGTGTATTTCATGGTATTTGATATAAAGTACTCAAGACAGACCAGCATTAAGAGGATTATTTCAGACAGCATTAGGAGTTAATTTACAGAAGATTAGCTCTAAATCAGGCAGATATCATAAGCAAATTAGCATCAGTTGTAAGAGATTCAGAATCAAAATGTGTGGTGGTTCTTAGTTTCTCCCTGTATGTCCTTAGTGGATGAGTAGTATCTTTACAATAATACTTTCTCATGCTAAGGTGTTACATCTCGATTAGTGAAGAACCAGGTAGTCTTCTTTTCTACATGCGCACTATTTATTATGATGCTGATTTTTGGCAGTGAAACTGCCTAACTCCAAAGACCTTTCATCCGCTGAGTATTTTATATTTCGTGCCATTTCTTCGTTGAGTAATGTTTTGTTTGGCCCTAGAAATGATGTCTCCATGGTGTATTATAATATTTTTAAATAGGTAATATGCAGCTTTACTTCAGAGTGACATACTTAATCCTTTTTTTTTTTTTCTGTTAAAATGATCCATGTTTTAATGCCAACTCATAAAAATGGAGTGTATAAAATGCTACGTATTAGGGTGAAGATTACAGCTACTTAAAAATAGCTTCCTTAATATTTAAGCTTGTAAATTATAAATTTGTTTTATTTCCTCAGGAGTGATGGTTAATTTGTATTAAAAAGCACATTCGTTTCTTGAATCAGTTTTTCAGGCATATTTTTCTGGCTGCAGACAGGCAGGTATAAGCACCTATCAAGTCCCTTCTTTGGATCACAGTTTCAAAAACGTTTGCCCAATTAGTAGAGAAGATGATGAAATGGGTTGGGCCACGATATTAGAGCCTGTGCCCTGAGTTGTCCTTGGCATTCTGGAAGTTTTGAAGTCTACAAATGAGATTCCCATCTTTGGAGAAATTTGTATTCTGTTCTCCAGGAGATATTGAACTGCTTAATCTTAGGAATGCTCCGAATGTTTGGGTTTTTAACTGGGGAGGGAAGTGTCGGCACTATTTTACGGTTTTTCCTTCCTTGATGGACCAAATTCTTCTTGACAAGGTTGGCCTGAGGTCATGAATGTCTCCCTGTGTTGACTGAAAGAGGAATCTTCCCTCCTTCCACAAGATTACGAAAACTTAGACCCACTCTAAGCCAGGTTGGGCTTGCTGGTCCCTCTGGTTGCGAGATCTGCAAGTGGTCTTGCACTTTGACTTTGCGCCCAGTAGTTTCACAGGATGCACGGAGGCTCAGTGTAGTTATTAAACCGAGGTGTATGAGGTCATAACAAAGTAGAGGCATTTCTGCTCCCATAATAGAAAAACTGTAACATGCTCAAAAGAAAATACTCTAATAGTGGCAAGTATCTCCTGTCAACTAATTTGATAGTTCTCTATCAGGTAAACCATTTGTGAATACATCGATTCTTTTTATTTTTCACTGTTCTGTCTTCACTATTCCCAGGTTTTCTCTGAACCAGTTGGGCAAAAATTGATTTTTATTTGTTCCACTGGCCTTGTGGAAAATTAGCTTATGAACTGGTTTTTATAGGAAGACTCAAAGCACAGAACAGGTTGAAAAATAAGCCTATAGCAGTCAAAATTGTTGTCTGAAATGTCTTCAGACTGGAAGGCTGAATTTATTGCTCAAAACAAGTACTAGCAATGTGGAGGTGTGCAGTCCTGCTCATTATCACTGGAAAAGGGGGAACCAAAAAGCACAGTAAAAAATTAAATTTTAATAATGCTAGTGATATTTTCTAAATCCTTCTTGACAGAAAGATTCTCATTATTTTTATCTGTCTCAGAGTAGGCTCTTTTAATGCCATCTCACAAATGGCCTTAGCCATGATTGTTTTCCTTTCTTTTATAGCATTTGAAAAAAAAAAGAATATATACCAAAAAATTCTATTCTATCATTCAAGAAGTGCCATGGAATGGTAACATTTTGGATAGCACGTCTTCAGGAACAATTGCTGCAGATGCCTTCAGGTTTTTACAAAAGAGGTCAACATTGTTAAGACAATTGTAGAAAACTTGCCATACAAAAAGACGCCCAGTCAAATATGGTGTGATAAGGGGAAAATAACGCAAGCAAAGTATTTGTGTCCAGTCTCCGGCTTCATCACACCTAAAAGCTGTAGACCAGTCATTAATTAGAGTGAGGCAGGACAAAATATGTTACTTTCTTTCATCTGTTTAAGATACATATTTTGGTGAGTACTAATGATTATGCAAGTTGATAAAATGCAGGCTTTGGATATTTTGTTTTCCTTAAATTGCACAGAATGTAAATCTAACTAAATTTATCATAAAAGCCAATGTGCAGTCGTGTACGTTCTTGTCATTTTATAGCTTGCATACATTTCTTCTGCAGAAGAAATAATTGCTTTAGCTTTGGGTGCTGAGGAGGGAGTTGGGGTTGGGGGCCTTTTTTTTCTATTAACTGTTTGGGGACCAGGGCTTCGTGCAACCAGTGTGCAGAAGGATGCCGTTACACTGACAGCTGGGCTGTCCACCCTCCCTCAGAGCTCTTTCTAAAGCACTCGTAATGTTTGCTAAGGCCTATGGTTCTTAGTCATGCTCAGGTGACTAAATGTGTGATTTGTTCTTCTTGATACTTCAGTACCCTGAGAAAGGCTGATTGGAGATTAGTACAACCTTGACTCCTTCCATTTGCAGTTGCCACTGCGCACGTGATCTTCATGCCAAAGAAGATCTGGTGTTACCTCTGCTTTGCATGAAATTAATTAATTCCCCTCCAGTTTTGGTTGATGAGTTTCTGTGGCCCCCGGAAGCCACCCGCTGTTCTTCCTAATGACAGTAGTAATCTAATTTGTTCCCTTGGTGGAAAGAGTGGACATGGAGACAGGAGAAAGCTGAAGTTGCATTGCAAACGTGCAGAGAAGTGCTCCCTGCAAGGGTCTCTCATCAGCAGAAGGATATTTCCCATCCTTCGGAAGTACGTTCCCATGTACTTTAAAAATAAGCAATGAATAAAATCTCAGCTAGTAGAAGATGTACAGTGCCCTTCCCTTTTTTGCCTTTTTATCTTAGGTCCCACGTCTATAAGATCCTCTTTGAGGCTTCCCCTGTTCTCTCAGTTGGCATGCTGATGTCTGCATACACTTGTCTTCCAATCATTCCTATAGGCATCACTCCTTCCTAAGCCACTCATCTGAGCTGTGTCCCTTCAGTCCCTCCAGACTCCTGTGATCACATCTGTGTTGAGTGCACCTCCTGAGACTGCCAACTCCTTGAGACAAGCTCGGATAATCATGATCCTGATGGCCACCAAATAATGCTGTACTCCAACGCTCTTCATATATTTGCATTACAGTTGGAATGTATTGCAAGATTTCCATTATGAATTAGATATTTCAGTATTTTAACTATTAGACACGACAAAAATAATTTTATATTCTAATCTTAATGGTAAAATTGTCAGAAGATGATGCAGCAAGGTAAAAAGCATAGTTCCTTGAGCCAAGGAAGCCCACTGCATTTTAGAAGGCACACATTTGAGAGAGGCATGTCTTTGCTATCTCTCGTTCCTCCAGAAAAACTGTTAAAGGAGAAGTATAGTTGAGCCTGGTCAGAATTTAATGTGCAAGTATGGAATCCATTAAAGGGAGAAGATGAATCAAGGTATTTACTGGCTAATAATTATTGATGAAGATCTGCTTTACTGTTTGTTTATTGCAGAGTTTCATCTCTGCAATATTTCTGATTAATGGGAGATTACAGACACAGATATGATAACGCCTTTCCTGTATGACTTTGCCTTCAGAGCTAGCAAGCTTTCTCCAATCAAATTTGGTCTTGGGAGAACTGTCACTCTTGCTTGGACCTCATCTTCAAGCTTTGAAGGATTTTCATCCCTACTTAGTCTGTGGGTACCTGACCTAGCCAGATAACTTAACTGACTAGTTCTCCTGGGATGCATATATGGCCAGGAAAAGGAGAAGGCAGTTCAGAGCAGGAGCCTAACTTATGTAGGCAAGGAGCTGAGAGAGATTAACTAGATATGAGTTAGATGTTTAAAGTTGGATAGTGTGACTGCTTCCTTGCACCTGTTATTACATGACTCATTCTTTCATTCAGGGCCCAGGTGGAAACACATTGATGTGGTTTGCATGTAATATTGTAACTAGAGATTGGTATCCATGTTGTTATGAGTAGACGGCCCCAGTCCTTAAGGCTGATCTTTAAAGCTAGAGGATGTAGCACTGCATAACTTCTCAGCCCTTTTAACAATATCTGAGGCACCTTGTATGGCCTGTCTCTTTCAAAAAACCCTTCTCATCAGCTAGAAAAGTGCCATCATTTTTTTGTTATCCATCTCTCCATTTTTGAGGCTTAGATTTCCTTATCTGCTCGGTTTTCAGCAATTTTTAATGGATTTTCCCCAGGTCTTACACAAAAGAAACTAGTGCCTCTGTCCCTAGGAGAGGAGGCTCTGTAGGGATGGCATTCAGGGAAGAAGAAATAGGTGTCTGCTGGGAACAGCTGCTCTCCAGGCTGGAGGTGGAACCCGGGCAGTGTGGCCTTTTTGGCATGAAAAAATCATGGGGGGTCTCATCTCCTCTTCACTCCCTGCCCTGGTCTTTCCACCTTTAAATATGCAGTGTCAATTATTATGTAATCAGTTCTTCTGGCTTTGAGAATACAAAGAATTCTGACTTATTTTCTGAGGATTTTTTTCAGGGAGAGGAAAAAGGATTTGAGGATTTTCCAAATTCTTCACTTTTCCCAGGGTCAGCTAGAAGAAGACTAAGAAGTTGTATGCAACTTGTGCATGTATTTTTTTCACTGCTATTTCTGTTTTCTAATTTTGGTTGTTAATGATGAAAAGTATCTCAAGTCAGATACTTCCAACCAGCTGCAATTTTGCTAGGCGGGGCTCTCTTACTGTTTTATTTCAGTAGGTTGCCATGTCTTTATGTTTTGCCACAGCCTCTCTCGTTTTTTTCGGTTGCTTTTATTTAAGAAAAATATTTGTAAACTTAAAGATGGGAAAGATGAATAATTACTTGAACAGCCCCCAGATACCCTGAACTTGGAGATTTATCATTAAGTATCTAAGGCTTTGCTTACCAGTCATAACATTTTATTCCCCTGTGTGAGGTCTAGTGCTTCTACTTGAAACCTCCTGTTGTATCGTAACAAGGATGTCCTTATGTATAGTAATAATGGTGTCTGTCAAGACAGCATCTGAGTATAGCTATATTAATTTAAATTCACATTCAGTTTTAACTGGTACATTTTTGCCTATGTGACTGGACCTACACTTTGTTTGTTTGAATCTGCTGATTTGCACATGAATATTGGGCACTTAAGAATCCCTTACCACTGATTTGCATGCACCTATTTCTTGTGTGTTTGCAAAAACTACAGACCACAAATAAAAGGGCACCCAAAAACATAATGGCCAACTATTCAAAGTGACCATTTAAAATGTACTCTTGTGTACAGAGAGCAAGCCTTTCTGCCTAGTAAACTGATAGGAATCACTTCTAGTTAAATCTTAAATACATGCATTACAGTGAAACACTGTTGGACAGTGCTCCGTCATCAATCAGTCTGTGTTCTTGAGGACACTATTTTTCGAGATGCTTTCTTTAAGAATAAAGCCCTGTGTTGTAATGAATGTGTGTTAACTGATCCCCCAAGCCATTTGTGTTTTTGTTGTTTTTTTTTTTTTTTTTTTCCATTTGTATCACTGTCA
The DNA here is from genome assembly GCA_013400375.1 of Thinocorus orbignyianus. NCBI lineage: Eukaryota > Metazoa > Chordata > Aves > Ciconiiformes > Thinocoridae > Thinocorus > Thinocorus orbignyianus. The sequence continues at coordinate 70,673 of VXBW01003601.1, read as the reverse complement.
GAGTTGAGCTTCTGTAAGAAATTTTTGCAGTATTTTATTTGTAGTCTTCATTATTTCAAGTTGAGGACACAAAACTCTTTATGCACCCGGAGTCTGCACTGGTTCGTTTATATCCCGTATTTTGTTAACATGTTACCGTGATTGCTAATTTTCATGACAATTGTTATTGTACCATCAGTGCTTAATGGCAAGGCATCATTATTCAATGCTGGTCAATCAGGCACTAAGACATGTGCAAGACATCAGGCTGAACCCATATAGATGTCGTGCACTCCCCTGCTAATGAATGCAGTTTTGTAAAAAGGTTTAAACACGGTTGGCATCCTTAATGTAAGGTTTGCAAAAGCTTATTCGGGAACTGCTTTGTGTTTATACGGAGCAGATCCAAACATGTCACAAACAGAGTTAGACCCATTGTGTGTGCGTGTGTGTGTGTGAAGCTACGGAGAAGAACGAATCATTTTGGGGTTTGAAATATGGAAAGGCAGCACAATTTCCACCATGGCAGGTGTGGGGGGAACTGATTTGCCAGGGACATCAGTGTTTGGTAACGGATGTGGGACTTGTTCTCCAAAGCAGTGGTTGCCCTGTGCATCAGAGGTAATATCTGAAAGTGGACGGAGTCATACATCAGCTCACAAAGTTGTCCCTGGCTTCAGTGCAACAGTGGTGGGAGGTTAGGGACTGTAACCAGGAAAGAGGGTCAGGCATTTAGACTGGAGGAGCAAAAGGCAACTCAAAGGGAGTGGGATGCACTTTGCATGTTGTTCGTCTGGCGTGTTCTTCCCTTGAGCTGGTTAACGTTCTCCTTGCATCTGCTTTAGTTACTGTTTCTATGTGTTTTTGCACCCAAATGTTTTGGGCTGCTGTCCATGATAAACTGGATGGAACTTGGTTTAAAAGCTCAGATTTGTCCTCTCTTCTAACTCAAAGTAGAATGAGCCCTTGTGCTCATAGAGTTTTGAGTATGAAAGGAACAGTAGACATTGGCTGTTAACGAGCTCCAGCGTGCCGGGCTCCAGCAGAACTTGGTGTGAATTCAGTGCCTAAGCTGCATCGACTAAATGGTTAATTCATCTCATATCAACAGCACTATGATTCATAATGTAAACTTGAGGAATCCTTGATGTTTCAGTCACACATTCCTCTTAATTTGGCCATGCATTCTTTTAAAGCTACAGTGTGCTAACTTAATAAAATGCAGCATGCAAATGCACAAGTTTTTGCCTTCAGGCATTTTAGCCATGGATGTTTCAATGGGTGTCTTCTTTCAAGTATATATTCTTTCTTAAATTATTTACCCTGTAAACATGCTTTGCATTTTCAAAGAAGATTCTGGGCTTCCTCATTCACCAGATTTTGTTGAATTTAAGGTGTAATAGAGATAAAAGACTATCATCTGCTTCTTGCAAGCGTGTTAGCCTTTGGGATTTTTTTTTTTTTTTTTTTTTTTGTAGCAAATGTTAGGCCCCATTTTCTTCTCCTTTGGCATTATCACTCCCTCCCCCACTTAAATTCCTTGATGCTTTGCCTAGAGCAATACCCACTGGCAGTGTCTGGCTGTGACAGTACTATAGGCTTCCCTACAGATGGGTCCTGCCAATGCCAACCATTGTTCTACCACTGTGAGCTGGCTTGACTCTCTTGGATCACTCTTTCCTCTTGATTTTTTCTTTACCCTGAAGGGTGGCCTGTTGACTCTGAGATCTGAAATGCGCTGACACCCAGAACTTGTGGTCTCTGTCTGAGCAGCAGCTCCCAGACCTTGCTCAGCCCTCCTTGGGACTGTCCTCCTGCTTCCAAAGGGCTCTGCCGCTCTCCTCCCAGCCCCATCCTTCGGGCAGTTGGCGGTTAGTTTAATTGTACTTGCTCACTTGAAAGTGAAACAGTAAAACCCGATGTTATTCTTTTTTTAAAGACACAAAATTAATCTTTTAACTGTGGGCTTGAATATTAAAAGTACATAATGCTTCAGTGTGTTGATAACATCCATCCTATTTCATGATTAATTTGTTCCTTTTAATATGATATTCTTTTGCTGCACTGTGCAGACTAATTCAGATTCCTGGAAATTGAACTTTGATATGTATTTCCTAGATTCACACCGTAAGTGAACCTTCAATTAGCAGATACAGGTGGCAGCATGCCTCGCTCAGTGTTCTCTTGACAGGGATTTTAGAGACGCGGACACTGATTAAATAATCTTGCAATCGGGTCTATACTGCCAGAATATTAAAAATAAAGCTTTGTATCACTCTGATGCTTTTTTAAAAAAAAATATATAAAAAAAAAAATTCTTTAATTTTAAGTCACAGACACTGAAATGCTTTTTCAGTGGGCCAGAGATAGGAGGAGTTGATTTAAACACTCAGTATGTTATGTATGCCTTTGCCTAACTATGTGTTAGATTAAGCGAGTTTCACTCACAGTTAATCCTTTGTAAATTAGCATTATGGATGCCTTGGGGCCCACATCCCACAAATAAAATGGTTGTCAAGCCAGCTGCACTGTGTATTACTTAAGGCTGAATGTTTTAAGAGTTTTCATGCTTTTAATCTATTTCACTGCTGAGTTTCAATTTTGCTGAGTGTCTTTTCAGGAGTGATGAGGGTGAGTGAGTAAATATATATTCTGGTTTTCATGCATTTGCCTGGGCAAATCGTTTGTTATCAGGTGTTTGGCAGAGAATGTCACACCCCGCCACAAAAGAGGAGCTTGTAAGTTCAGGTGTTAAATTGAAGTGCAAACCAACAAGAACCAAAAGCCCTTAATTAGCTTTATTTTGTAGCCTGCTACACTTTTCTTTTTCTGTTTCTTTTTTTTTTTCCAGGGGGAAAAAAAAAAAAAAAGAGTGAGAAACATCCCTCCTCCTCATCCTTTTGGCAGAGTAAATATTGCCTGTTAAGTTTGAATTAGCTGTCATCGCGAAAGAATTAATGCTGTGGTTGAGCCTTTCTAGTGAGGAAGGGAAAAATAAACGAGACAGATCTTAGTTCAGCTTTAAGTGATAAATGAGGACAAAGCAGCCCATTCATCTCCTGCTAGGAAAGTGGACACAAACACTAAAGCAGTTTTGCGGAAGACGTGTCAGCAAATGTGATCATTTTGTAACCTGTCAGGAGGATAGAGAGCTAGTCCTTTTAGAGTGTCACAGGGGAGGGTGTCTGTCTGATGTGACAGTTTTCATCCATCCATTTACTGCTTTTTCTTTAGGTGGGGGGTAAGCAAGGAGAGAGCTGGAGTTGGTTAAAACTGCATTTTTTTTCTCCACACTTTCCAATATAATTTATATGTATATCCACCCGCGTCCAAATGAAAAACATTTACCAAGGAAAATTCCCCTCTGCTCTCTAGAGTTTCTTCTCTCTTTCACTGCGTGAAATATGCTCATTTTAACACATTACATTCCCTGTCTTCAAGTTGGAGCCTTGTACTTGGTTTGATGTTTCACAAAACATGGTTTTACCTCCTCTTACCATTGTTTGGTTGGTGAAGGCTCTGTTTTGGTTTGGTTTCTTTTGTTTTGTTTTGCAGGAGCATGAGAAAAAATAAGATGAGACTAAATATAACTGAGGGCTCTTTTTCTGGTTTTGTTTGGGGTTTTTTTGTTATACCTCTCCAATTCCAATGATACATTTCGTGTACAAGTATGTTTTGCAAAACTTCCCGTTTCATGAAGAGCCTCTGAAAATATCCTTCCTCCTCTGTGAGAATCAAAGAGCAAATGGTGAATTCTTACAAGCCAGAATCATCCCATAAAATGCCTCAAATTCTACTGTTTGTTGATTTATTAATTTTAATTGACCTAGTAATTTCAGGAAAAATTTGAAGCACTGTGGTGTCTGATTTTTAGATGCAGGGATTTCTCCCAACAAATGATTGAACAGTATTAGGACTTTCTACTTCTGGCATCTTTTTATTATTACTAATTTCTGGGTTTTTTAAATACTACATAGAAAATGTAACATTTGCCTGTTACCATAAGTAAAGGTATGCTACAGAGACAGGAGATGCTTTTACAACATAAGCTTCACAGTTTGACACTTGCTTCTTTATATCATCCTTCTCTTCAAAACTATCTTTTATACTGTTCCCTTGGTATTTTAGTACAAGTAAGTATCTCATTGACATGTGTTTCCTTGAAATCTTGTACCGTAATAGTAAAATCCCTTGAAAATTAATAAATTGTTCCTGTTCGGATTAAAAAAAAAAAAAAAAGCTGTGAAGATTTCAGAACGGCTTAAAAAATGCAGTGATATTTACTGTTACAGACCACCCTGCTTGGATCGCATTGACGGAGGACTAATTATTTCATTTGTTCTTAGAAGGTTAATAAATTGTAACATGGTGTATATCAGTTATTAGAATATATATATAAGTGTATGCAGAATTAAGAAAAGTAATTCTTTCCTGAATGCAGAAGTTGGATTTAATAGCTACATAAGGCAATGTTTGGAAGTACTGGAAATTGAAAGAAGTGAAAAACAAGATACGCAGAATGGCATAGGAAATCCTAAATTTGTGGGCATATGTCTTTTCTCCAAGATACTTATCTATGCACTTCTTTTCATGATTTTTTTTTCTATATATTCTGTTGTTTTGTTTTATTTACTGGGGTTTTTTTGTCTCTTCTGTTTTTTTCCAGGATCATCCAAAACCGGATTTTGATCGTTGTTCTGGCAGTCGTCATCATCTTCACCACCATGATGGCTATTTTTTTTTCTGTCAGGGGACGCTGATATCTTTGTTCTTCACTAAACAGCAACAAACTGCTTGTTCTGAGTAATTAAGACAAAGTGGTCACATGAATCATTCTCTTGCACTGACAGAGTCTCCCTCTCTTTTCCACTACTCAACTCAGGTGCAAGTGGTGTAAAATATTTTGTATTATTGATGGCATAGTTGATGGCATGTGGGGTTGGTTATTTTTTTCTTACATTTTTTTTCATCTTTACCTGAGTGTTTTCAGAATCTTAATATTTGTTGGGTGGTGGCTTGTTCCAGTATGGAAAGACTTAATGCGTATTGAATTCCACTCTGGATGATTCCGCCTGTAAGTTGCCAGTGTGTAGTGAGGGAAGAGGGGTCTTTGCACTTTTCTTGTGCTGTGCAGGCTGTATGAATATCAAGCAGTATATGACCTTCTGTGATAGAGAATATAAGTAAAGCAGAGACCAAATTATGTAGAAAGTGAACCTGTCTCCTGTGACTAACTCCCGATCATGAATTGTCATAATAGATGTAACCTGGTTAAGAACAGTAGTTAGTTTTAAAAAAGAGAGCAACCTTAAGATGATGTTTAATGTCTGATGTGAATTCAACACTCTATTTAACTTAACATTTTTATATTTTTTTTTAAATTAGGCTTTGCTTTTGGCTTATTCAAAACCGTTCTGCTTTCATCGAGATCATGGTAATGCACCACTTACCCAAAATCTAGTTGTGACCACAGCCCATCTGTTGGATCTGTTTTAAATCTTCTGATGTTGATATATGTACTGATAAGCATACATACACTAGGCCTGTATTGAAGGTGTATAAAGATACTTATCTATTCATTATTGATTGAAAAAAGTCCCAGAATAATAGTTCAGTAATGAATACGTGATTACAGCGCATTAAACAAAAATCTAGATCTTTTAACATTGGCCTGACTGTGTTGAGACCGCATGTTGGAAATATTTTTAGTGTATTAAATTCTGATGTGATATTCCCCTTTTTAAACAGACACTGTAAAAATGTTAATTTATACATGCTTTTAGCTGATATAATATATCATAGTTTCATCTACCTGTGTGTAAATGAGCTGTGTTTCTCTTTTTCTATTGGCTGTGCCTCTCCTATAGACAGGTCTAGGTCATTTGGATTATAATTAAGGTTACAACTCCAGCAAAGGTCTAGTTCTGGCAATACGGTAATTTTCATTATAACTTTTCGATTCGTTATGTGCAATCCCTTACAAATATTACAAATTGAGAGGGATTTTAAGCCCTTGAACTTAAGCTGTAAAATCTTTTCAAGTTCAAAGAAGTGAAAAACTGGTGGCTTTCAAACTCCCTCCAAATTAGGTAGGAACTGAGCACCAAATTCTCGTTTGTGCCTTAGTACTTTGCGGGTTTTGGCATCCCTGCGGTCTCTGCCGACTTGCTGTGCTGTCCCTGGGAGCTGGTTTTGGAATAAACATCTGGGAGTTGATTTTGGCCCTAAAAATGTCCACTGTTTTCTCTACATGGAAACGAATAACTCAGCTAGAAGGATGTTGGTACCAATGCCACAGCTACAGCTTTGAAAGATGGTGATAAATGCGAAATAGGAGGATCCACAAGAAAAATGATACTCACTGAAAGAAATGGAAATGATGTTCACAGATGGTCTGCTGTGGTTTCTAAAGTTACACACAGATCAGAACTAAGTTCAGAAGTGGTTTCTGTGCCAGGTTTCTCTACCAGCTCGTGTCAGCAGCTCTAGGGCTGTGCTGGTACAAAAGTTCTTGGGTAATCCAAACCCATGTTCCTGGGAGGTGCTGCTCCTCACCTTGATGGCCCTGCAGTGCCATGGGGCCATGGGACCACCCCTCGCCGCCTCCTGGGGCACCTTCTCCCCTCTGAGGTGCATGGTGTTCATCGCACAGCGCTCAGACATGGAGAGATGTGGTTGTTCAGCTTTCTAGCGTGGAGGCTGGCTGGCCTTCAGTCACAATGTGCACTCAAATTAAGCACTTCGGGTTGTGTAAGCAGAGCTCTGGCCATTAGCTTCAAGTGATGGCACTGAGCTGAGTTCAGGCAAATTAGGAAGAAGCCTGGCAGCGTTAGAAGGTATTTATCCTCCTAGGCAAATTAGGAGATGCATATTTTGTAAAGCAGAAAACTGTCAAGAAGGAAGT
>VXBW01003601.1:1290-61290 GCA_013400375.1 Thinocorus orbignyianus | reverse complement strand
GTAGGAGAAGCTTCAGGAGAATTTTAAGATGGTAAAAAAAGAAACCGTCAAAGGCAGGGTATGTGTTAGGTTCCCTTTGCTTTATAATAGTCAGTCTTTGATCTTTCCTTACTCAATGCATCTGAATGCAGTTTGCGTTCGGTGTTACGGGATGGTATCTACTCATTGTCCCTACGGTGGGGATGGTGGCAGAAATGGTGACTGAGGCACAGTGGCATGTCATGGGATGTTGCGGAGCAAATCCACCCAACTCCACCAAGCTCCCTCGCACTTCCCTGGAATCATTTGCCACTTCTGGAGTCACGTGAGGTAAGAGGCATGTAGCAGGTGAATATTTTATCAGTCATCTGCTGCCTGGCGGTGGCTTTTATTCTGTGCCATAAGCAATCTTTGGTGGTGGTGGTGGTGCAGCACGCCAGCTCCTCGCCATACCCCCAGCCTGATGTTGGTGCAGACTCCCAGGCTCTGCATGTAACGGGAAACAGAGGTGCCTGTCGAGAAACACTTTAGCATCCTCAACTGCCGTGTTTTACTTGTCACACATAAATAATGAAGGCATCTACAGGAGAGGGGGGGGGAAAAGAGCTTATATACTGATAACCAGTGAACTTGTGCACTCTTCATCCCTTCATCCAACAACTGCCTTTGGCGTGAATAACGGCTCGGCTGATACGAAGCTCTGTATTGATCTGTTGCTCAGGAAAGTCCGCTGGTAGTTCCTTGGACTTTTCCTGAAGGTATGGCAGTAACAGCTTGGTCCTGTTGGGATCTGTTGCTTCTATCTCCGTCTCACACCAGATGAGTTCATCAGGGACAGACCCGGAGAAGGAGAGCTCCCAGCCCTGGCTCTGCGCAGCTTTCCGTCTTCCACAAACACGCAGACATGATTACCTCTTCATGTCAGAAGAGGCCAACTCTTGTGCACAAGTAGAAGTAAAATGGTGTCTGCAGAGAGAGGGGCACCTTGGGTTGGATTTAGGCATAGTCTGCTTTTCCCCAGCCAGCTATAATTTTGTGAAAAACTGCATAACCTGTAAATGCCACTTATTCTGTGGGGTTAGCTAAGTGTGAGGAGAGGTGTCACAAGGGATAGCAGTGCTTTGGGGAACTGCTGCAGCTTTGTGCTGCAATTCCAGCCGTGCAGCCTGGGTGCTCCCTCAGTGTTTCTAGCCTTGGCTTTATCGCAAGAAAAGACAGTAGGTTGCAGTGGTGGTTCATCCAATGAAGGATGTAGCTTCTACAAGCCAATGTCAGGTTTCTCACTAGGCCACTGCCTACTTGTTAATGGGACATTCAGGAACACGTGACGTGAAAGTATTAGCTGGATGTCTGTCCTGGCAGAAAGCAGGGTTAGAAAGGGGAAGTTTTATACATTTTGAAGTGCCTTTAGCAGCGCTGAGTCATTAAAACCTGCATAGGAGAGGGGGCTGTCCCTGCTGTCCTGTGGCCCAAGAGGTCTGTACCAACACCACGTCTCCTTTGCCAGCTTTATGGTGCTTGCATCTCCCTGGCTGCCACGTTGTGACTGCTCTTCTGGACCAAACCCAAAGAAAACCTTCTCTTGCTGCTTCTTTGTTCGGTTGCTTTCCCCCTTCAGACCCATAACCTTGGCTGGTCAGCACCCATCCCCAGTGACCATGATTCTGTGGTTTTAATGAACTTTCCAGTTCTTTCCTGTACCAAGCTAAGTAACGTCACCTCTTCCCTGAGCTGCGTGCCCTGCTTGCCTGTATTTGTTCATACATACTCCCTTTATTGACACTGGCTGCAGGAGCCACAGCCAGACGTGCCTACCGACACAGCGAAACAATACCCTGTGAGTTTACCACACAACTAGAAAACTTGCTTATAAGTAAAAATAATATTTCACCTTCTCTTCTTAGTAGGCACAGGTTTGTGACTTTGCTCTGTCTCATTTGATGCATTTGTCTTCTGATCCCCCATTAACTTTGAGCCTTTTGACTAAATTCAGCCAAATTTAATAGATGAGCAGAGCTCTCGAAAACTCCTGTAGGTTTCGGGAGGAGAGGAGAGAGGTCCCACTGGCGTCCCTACCAAGAGAAAGGCTGCAGCATGACATCTGCCCAAATTGGACACCACCTGGGAGGGAGAAATTATAAATGCCTCTCTCCCCAGGAAAAGCTCACATCCCATTTAGATACCAGAGAATCCAACCCTGAGGAAACAAGGCCTCATTAGTATCATTGCCCGAGGAACTACTTAATTAAAGGACAACAGAGTTGAGAGCATTGTTATGTAGGCCTTTGTTCCTTACACCTGGTCATTTCCATTGATGTAAAATGTCATCTTTCTGATCTGGTAGCATTTTGCACCCACTTTAGACAAGTATTCCTGACCAGCCGAGGAGGTGCAGAGCAGGGAAGAATCAGACCTTTATTACTGAGGTAATTACAGCCTCACCTAACCATCAGGCGGAGGGTGTACACTTCTATTAGCCAGTGCTCCCACAAAGAGAACAAAGGCTGGCTGGAAAGTGGGAGCCACCCAGGGAGCATCCCTGTGTCCAGCTACACTGCTCTTGGGCGGCAGACGTGCTGGGGAGGTCATGACCATGGGCTCCCGCATCGCCCCATCTCCTGCTTGTTTTCCTGGTTTTTAATCCAACTTGACTTAGCAGTGCTGGTGAAGGCCATGAGATGAGGAGACTAAAACGAGGAACGGTACCATAACCCAGGAGATCGGCTCTCAGTTAAAATGCTAAAGGAGGTAGGGGGTAGCTTTCAAAGCTTGTCTCAGCAACTAGCCTAATTCTGTTTTCAAAAGCCACTGTTGAGTGCTTTTGAAAATTTTATCCTGGATGCTTGGCTCAAAGACCTTTACCAAAGATATTTTTTTTTCCTCGATCTGCTATACGAAAGCTAAATATAAACTGACATTATTGAACAAAACCCTAACAAACCGCCTGTTGCAGGTCTAAAAAAATCTTTACTCAGAAAATCAAATTATTGGAGACCAGTGTCTGGTGTCCTTCAGTTTTGGATGCCTCTTGTTTTGTGTACACAATTTGGCATACAAAAAAAAATGTTATTTCTAACAGCAAATATTTGCTTCCCGTTCTTTTTATCTTCTCCTATTTGCCTTTTGTTCTCCTGCCCTCAGAAAACCAGGACTTGAGTGTCTCCGGATGGGTAACTAAACTTACTTTTGAAAACGTGGATTAGTCTGTTTTATCCACACAAGTATGTGCATATGTGTGTGTCTGCTGTTTGTCTGAAGGGCGTCTTAATGACTTTTCCGCTGATTGACTGCAGGACCACAGGCAAGTCATAAAGCTAGCCCGTGCCTCAGTTTACCCGCTGCGACTTCATTAATGCTAACCTACCTCACAGGGTGGTGTAATGTTTAATATATTATGTGCTCTGTAATCCTTGGATTAAATGTATTATGTAAGTGAAAAGCACCCATTTGATGTGCATGCAAATGCTACAGTATAATAGGTAGGAGGGTCATTTGGGTGTAAGTGTAATACAAGCGCTGGCAGAAGGCAAAAGGGATTCCATTGTATTGACTTATTTTTAAAGAGCTTTTTATTTACTGAGATGCTCTGGACACCCAGAAAGAGAGACATTCCTCTCTAAGCATCTCTGCTGTTTCATCTGTCTTGAAGTGCTTTGATAAATGGATTGAAACTTGTCAGCTTTTCCTGTAGTTTCTGAGACTCCCTCTGGAAACTCTGTTGAAATGTTATTATTGCAACTTCTTAGAGCACTACTTAATGAATTGTAACAGATATTCCTGCGAGTCCCGCAGATGCTGTGAGGATCACGCTTCCTCTCCCTCCCGCAGCAGAAGCAAACCAGTGTCATGCAAACACATGGTGGCAGAACTCACATCCTCCACCGGGAGCAGCCCATCTCTTACCTGGGAAGTACTTCTCACCTTCATGGGCTTCAGCCCTAGCTTTGTGTCCTGGCTGGGTGATCCATGGTACGTCAGGGACATCAAACATAGCCAGATGTTATCCCCTGGGTTAATGATGAATTTTGTCTTTTAAGAAGAGACCTTAGGAAGGATGACAAATTATGTTTAGGTCTGTAACGGTTGATTTCATCTTTCTCTAGGATGAGATATTTTGGCCTGCATGCAGTGCCTGAACTGTCCTGAAGCTCAACTGGTGGCTTCAGTGCCTATAGACAGTCTGAACTCATGGTGCCCACAGGTCCCACCTGCCCTCAGAGCAGCCTTTTCTCAGGTGACAGTTACATGGTTGTTACCACGTGGTCAGCTGAGATGGATAGAAGGGTAAGTGTAGCACCTCTTCTGAAGCACAGGAATGACCCAGCAGGGCCATTAGATCTGCCTGAGGAAATCTGTTGAGAGGGTGGTCAAAGGTGCCTGACAGGGACGTGTATGTAGCGTGGAGCTGCAGTGGAGCTAGAGGGTGGAAAGAAGTTGACCGTCTTGGGGTCACCTAGGACCCCAGTAATGTTCTACCTTGTTACATCCCACAATGGAGCAGTGGGATGCTCTAGTGACTTATTTCCTACCTCCAACCTATTCAAAGGAATTTTGCTCCTCTGCTCTCTCTGAAGCAGGGTGTGTGTGACCAGTTATATGCTTGCTTGAGTAGCTTGGTTGTGCTGGGTAGGCTCAAAGATCCTTGTTCTGATGCAAGTCACTTGAGAGTTTAAAAGTTTTTTGGTGGGTTGTTTGTTTGGGTTTTTTTTAATCTGCTCCCTGAGTTTCAGTTGTCCTTGTTTTTGTAAGAATATGAAACTGAGCTATTGCTACTTGGGTTATCATGAAAGGTGGAATGGCTCAAAACAACCCCAGCATCGTTAATAGTTGTGCCTTTCAGCCTGCATGGGACAGCTGACAGGTCCTTATGGTAGATAGCACCAGTCATCTCCAGTTTGAAAAATAAGAGTTTGCCTTCCTTTTCCCTCCAAATGTCATTTGGGCCACGCTGAGTGCGGTACGCAAGAGGACGGGGAGGAATTTTGGAGGAGCTCCTGGTCAGTGTGGTGTTGGAGCAGAACTACGCGGCAGCTGGGTATGGGTCACCTCGGGGGTGGCTCCATTACCCTCAGCACACTGAGGCCATGTTTGATGTTCACAGCCTTTTATTTCACTTTTTATTAACATTTTGCATATTAAAATTTGTGTAGGCAGCCAGAAGAGAGCAGCATCTACACAATACTTGACACAATGGAGAGGATTAGGAATCAGTGGCTCAGTTCTTTGGGACCTGGAGTAGGGGTGGCAAAGTGTCCTTTCTTCACACTTTGTTTTAAAAGTACCTCTAATTTCTTTCTGTGTAGCCTCACTAAAATATGATCTATGTCCAATTCTTATTTGTGGTCTTGGCAGATAGTTTCAAGAAATTAAATAAAACTAGGGTTACCTTGGTGGCTTTGCTGAGCTGTTCACATTTGCTTTTAAAGTTTCTTCTCCCTTCTCAACCAGCCCAAACATACTAGTGTGCATACCTAGGTAGGATATTATTTTCAAAATAACAACTAGAGATTCGGGATTTTTCTGGTATTTCAGCTGCCATTGCATGAAACTCCTCCAGTATTTTCACTCACAGTTGGAATGCTCTGGAAATCAAACCTACTAAAGTTGCCTCTGTTTATTCCTCCCAACGTGAAATTATCCATGTCCTCTTGTCCCTCGTGAGATCCCGGAGGAAACTGTCTGCACTCACACATTGACACATCTTCGGTGCATTCCACACGAGCCAGCGAAATTACACCAGAAATATGAATTTAGCCCACACAGCGTGTGCGGTGCTGTCTGTGCAGGGTACACACTCACACACGCACACATGCCCCAGCGAACGCTCCCGTTTAACTTTCAGAATAAGCCATTCAAGACATTGCTGCATGATTCACTTCAGGACTGGGCGCTGCGTGCATTCCTCGAAAACGAATGGGGATTCTGTGAATGTTGCTGCTTTGCAAAAATATTTGACGTGGGTTTAGTCGGTTTTAATATTGAGGTTTTTGAAATCTCAGTAATTGTCATGATTACTGTGTGTAATAGAAATTAGAAAGAAGCCTGGGTTTTGGCTTTGAAGCTACCTACTTCTAAGAGTACATTTTTTTTAAAGTTTTCTTTTTAAGGTGCTTCTTCATGCCCCAGCTAAACTTTCCCCAGATTACGTGTTAGCTATGATAGCTGTTCTATAGTTAGATTTTAATCAGCCTCGGTACACAGTAATGTTAAACACTGAAAGAGCTACTAATTAATCGCCTTTCTGTATGTAACAGAGAGATAAATATCCATCCCGGAGGAATTGTAATTTCATGGTTTCTAATGATGGTTAGATTACATTATCTGGATCACTTAGGCTGTGGGTGTCATCAAAAATGCTCAAAGTCATTTATATTCAGTTTAATTTTTTTTTTTAACTTTGTAAGCCTGAGAAAATAATGCGATGTTAGCAAGTCTGTTTCATATTTTAGTTAAATATACCTTTGTTGCACTGACTGAATGGATGCAGATGACAGTGACAAACTCAGTTCTTTTCTATTTAACATGCACCCTCTGCAATCAAATTAACAATGTGCAAATCTTCGTCGGGCTTCTGCAGAAGAGTCTGTTGAGTTCCTTGGTGTGGTTGATCTTTGGGGAATGGCTTTATTTTTGGATGTCCTTTTATAACGGGTGTTTTCTGCTAGTTCTTGTATGGTCTGTAAAGTCTCAGTCGTCTGTCTGGAATCAAGAATTAACTGGACTTTTGGGTTGCATCGGGCTGTGACTCAAATAAAACAGTACAATCCGCCAGTGGTGTGAACCTCTAATTTCTCCCTCCCCACTTCTAACTGATCAGAGTCCACGTGTGACTTGTGTGCCTGCACATCTGCGTCCACAACACACTTAAATTTGGTAGCTACAAGAATACAAAAAAGGAAAAAAAACAAAAATCCTACTCCATGTGTATATTGTAATAGCTAATAGTTGCATATTTTGAAGTTATACTCATTCATATTTAAAAGGCTGAGGCTTCTTTGAACTGCTGTGTTGGAGGGGGAAGTTAATTGTTTCTGAATGAGGATGATACTCCCTTTCCATATCAATTATGTGCGCTGCTCCGAATTATCAATAATGCTCATTTCCAATCTCCGTCGTTTGCAGTTCCGCAGCAGGCGAGTGGGCTTGCAGAAAGTTGCCGGGGCTCCAGGGCTGCAGCCCCTTCCTGCATCTGCCGGGAGCCAGAGGTGGGAGGGAGCCCCGCAGGAGCAAGGTGAGATAAAGAAATGCAATATATTTCCAAGAGAGAGTTTGTCATCAGTTAGCTAAAATTGCTTCTGAAGTTTCACTGGCAACTGTTTTACATGTCTGACTTAGTGACGAAGGAACTATACCATCTTAATAGAGAACTCCAGAACTTCAGAAGGGTTTCTCCTTGTTTGAATGCACAGCACAATGAATTTGTACCCACAGAGCATTCACCACTTACATTTCAAAACCTACAGCACACTAAACGTGAAACTTTTGTTCAAATTTCAAGGATTTTGATAGCCCAAGTGAATAGACACTGCCTATTGATTTTTCCCTTACAATGACTCTTGGATAACCTATTTTCTCATTTATTTTTAACGACAGCTCATGAGATTTTACAGCAATTCTGCCCAACCTCCTAATATCAAAATCCCTCCTTGACCCTGAAAATTGTAATTCTGCTATAGATCACAGCTGCTGAATATTACCTTTTACTAAGCTGGTTAAATAAAATATGTCCAAATCACTAGATCCCACAGGCCATGACTGCAATTCTAATTACACAAGGTCTGTATTTCTGCTCTACTGTACAGAAAAGCACATCTCTCTCTGAGTCCACACCAAAGTGTGGGAATCCAGAATATTGGTTCTAGTTTTGAATTTAAAAAAAAAAAAAAAGTTGCACTGCTCTTCAATGATTTTCCTGTAAAACTTTTACAAGGGAACCAAACCCTTTTGATGTGTTCCATACAATAAAATGCTGTGTAAGTCTGGAGGACAGAAGCATGTGGCGAGAATTTTCTTATGACTGGGGGATGGGTGTATTTGATGTGTACCCATTTCAAAATCAAAAAAAAAAAAAAAAAAAAAAAAAAAAAAAAAAAAAAAGAAAAAGGAAAAGGAAAAAAAAGTCTCACACTACTCTTAGGCTGCATATTCTGCACAATGGCTCAGGAAACCAATGTAAGGAAACTAATTCTGGCCATTAAACATATCCTTTCCCCTCCCACTGCTTATTCAAAGAGTGATCACATGCTCCCTGCTGCAAGTTACACCATTATAGAGTTTAGATATGGAAGAAACCTATTAGATTAGCTGTTCCACCTACTGATGTGGGATTGTTCCCTGGAGAACCTTATTCATTAGTGGATCACAGCTTAACCTTGTGGGCACACTGTGCCAAGTCCATCTTGGTTTTATTTTGCGTTTTCCCCCTGTCCTTTCCCTCCGGTGCTCGGAGAGAGGCTGAGGGGGTGGTTTGGTGAGGAGCACGATGGAGAAGATGGGGTTCTTTAGTTTTGCAGACAGGCTGGTGGTTTGGATGCTTGAGTGTGTATGTACTTATGTGACTGGTTAGTTTCTGTACTTTTTTAATTAGTATCCAAGTATGGAGGGCTAGATGGGAGTGGGAGGTGGTCTTATTCACTGTAAGATCTTCTGGAGCCCAGTGGTCTCCTACAGCAAAACACGTTCATAGCTTGCCCTGATTCTGCAGTGTCCTCAGATCTGGTCTCCGTTTAGTTTTCTGCTTTCACTCTTTTGTGAGCAGATGGAGCCAAACTTATAATTGCTTGTCTGCCAGGGAAGGCAGCTTGGCATTTTGCTGCTTTTCCAGGACAGAAAGTTTTTATGTCGATTTTTCTATGGTCCGATCCCATAAAGCTCTAGCCTTTCTAGGGCAGCTATGGGTGCTTGGCATGCCTCATGGCTGTGCCTGGTGTTGGGGCACTTTTAGCTGGATTTCTCACTCCAAACTTTTCCTCTCAGAGCTTCACTTGCACCTTCTGCCCTGGTAACTTTTCTTAGCGATTCCCCTTATCCAGAACCCCTGGGAGGACCAAGGCCCTAGCCCGTTCTCTGGGGTCAGCCACTCATCTTCTAATAGTCTGATTCAGACCCGCTATTTGAGCACCTTGAGTCTGTCACTTTATTCAAACTTTTTTGTTTCTACCATGTGGGAGCTGCTGGTTCTCTCCTGTTCTGGCCTCTGTGGGTATGCGCCCTGCACCACGCTGCAGCTGCGCCTTTCCTCCACAGGCCACCCATGTGTGGACTACCCTCTCCAGACCTTTGCAAGGTGCCCAGAGGTGCAACCAGAGACATCTGCTGACCCCAACATGGACCAATGAGTCCTGCAGAGTTCAGACCAGGTACAGGGAGCCATCAGCACACGGGAGACCCTGCATCCTTTGGAGATGGATGACCCTCCCTGTTCGTCTGAGGACCTGGTCCTCAGAGTTTTCCTTTGGTTGGTCGAGACTGGGAAAAGCATGAGAAAGAGAGGGGAGCAGAGGTGACCGCTTCCATCCTGCAGTTTCAAAGTTCTGGTTTCCACCCTCAGAATATAATAAATGGCTGCTGAGTTGCTTGACACGGAGCTAAAGTCTGTAGGGTGAATTTTCAGAGCAACGCACAGGAAATTATATGCACAATTACTGTTGTTAACAGAGCCTGGGCATGTAACTCCCTGCACAGCAGGCTGGAAATCTTCCCCATGCATGTTTAATGGGGTTTGGGTTGCTACATTCCTAGGGCTGTGTCCCTTTTCTAATGCCTAGTGTCCTGGATGAAACAAAGGAAGTACAGAATGTAAAAGAGATTTTATTTTGCTATTAAAATAATATTCTCTTGATCTGCACTCTCCCTCTAATGCCGAAGAACTTCTTGCCTCACTCAGTGATCCCTTAACCTTTCTGTTTCTGTCAGGGGGAAAAAAAAAAAAAGAGAGAGAGAAAAAAAAAATCACAGCCTTATTTATTTATTTTTTTCTTCTTCTAAATGTGTTCCACATAACCTGCTCATCGATGTTCATACAAATGAGTATATACGTGTTCGTACAGGCAGCACAGTTATTCTAGTGAGGGATGAAGTAAGTGTAGTTCATAACACAAAATATTCGTCTAAATCTTAATGCTTAAATGCTTCTCATTAAATAATGTATTTGCACATCTTCATAAGAAAATGAATTTTATGTGCCATTTCAATAATCAGACATGTATTTAAAATGTCTCCCTGCTCAGGAGGTTATTAATGTGGTATTTAAACTTCACTACAGTGTACACTAGGCAGGGTTTGTAAATTTGGGATTGTCTTTTGCTCCCATGCTGTTTATTTAGTTTTATGTACCATAATTGTTTTCCTTTCCCCTGAAGAAGGTTATAATCTCCTGCACCTAGATCAATTCAAATGGACTTTAATTATCTTCAATAAAAATTAAATTACTGCTCTAAACCAACAGTTTTGCCACTAAAAGAGGCTTATATTTGCAGCTGTGCTGTCTTATCGATAGAAATTTTCTTCTACCCGCATTATACTTGCCTTTCTGCAGGGCAAAAAGCAAGGTGCTGTAAACTGAGACTGGAAACACCAAAGTAAAAACACACACACATCAAATATATATATATATGTATAAGAAAATACATCAAATACATATACAAGTTTCTAAAAGGTTTCAATCATTCTAAAATTGCACATGATTGCTCTTCAGCTCCCCAAAATGCTTTCATCTAAGAGCAGAAAAAAGTGTAGCTTTCTCAAGTTTTAAAAGCATTGTTGGGGCATGCCTAATAGATTTGTCTAACTCTGTGTGTCTTGATATATGCAGCATGCTCGATTGTATTCTCCTTAGCATAGATCTTGAAACTGTAAATAATTTTTTGAAGTAAATAGTCACTTGATAATTGCTTAATGAAGTATCACACACCAGCGGTTTTGAATACACAAAAAAAAAAAAAAAGTTCAAACCTACCGTGTGGTGTCTCTTTTTACTGGAAATGGGCTTTTACTTTTAAACTTCTGTTATATTTGGAGACAAGTAATCCCACGGAAAATGATACTGGTACTAATAGGGAACATACTATCTTTCATGTGGGTATTTTTTTTCATGTTTAAGGTTTCTTTGTTATTATCTCAGTAGCAAGACTCTCCACACAGTCTTAGGCAGAAAATCAAAATATGCCTTAAAGCAATAATCTTTTAATAAGTATCAAATGTCTTTCAATGAGATAAAAGAATTCTGTAGCATGCTTATACACACACACACGCACGCACTTCACCATTAATCTTATTTTATACCTTTTCAACAATAGTTTGTATTTTGGGGAGTTTTATTTGCCTTTATTTTTTTTTTTTTTAACCGAGACTAAAAACTCCTCACAAATTTTAGATAATTGAAATTTTGTTAAAATTGGTCTCTCGACTTGTTGGGGCTTCTCTCTCAGAGGACTTGGGGAGACAGGAGCATCTCCTGCGGCCTCGGGTGTTTCTAACAGGCAAAACAGAGTTGTTGCTCCAAATTTCTTGCAGGCACTAACCTTCTTTAGACACCAACCTTCTTTAGGCAATGGCTTAGAGAATTAAGTCTTTTTGCATTGATTTTTCAGGACTGGAGGATGGAGTGTATTCACACAGCCAAATTTCGTGTGGGTAAAGCTGAGATCCTTCAGAGGAGGTACAAGGAACCTGCATAACTCTGCTAGTGGACACAAAGGGACACTGGGCTTCATCATCCAGGCCCAGACTTGTCCCACACAACTTTGGGTTCTTACCCAGTGAAACTAAATTAGCAGGTTAGTGATCTGAGGTGCCTTGTATAGGCAGCAAGGACACATGGGCAAGATCCCTGAAATTAGAGTGGGGAAATGCCCTGCCAGTCTCTTGCCAGGGAGGACAGGGCAGAGGGGAGGAGGTGCTGCACTGCAGAATGCAGAACTGCTCTATTCTTCAGTGACTGGAATGGGGCCTTGAGCCAGTGAAGTGGGAAAAAGTTGTTTTTTTTTGATAAAATGATGCCTCTTGCAACTTGGCTTCAGTGACAACAAGCTGCAGGTTGCCTCCATGCCACGGGTTAGGTTGTCTGTTTCCGAATGTTCTTTATGACAAATACTCCTAATTGCTTCCTACTTTCATACTTTTCCATGCCTCCTGGCTAAGACATCCATGTGTAACCTGTATGGTTTGTCCTTTCAGAGCTTGGCCTCAGTTGTGTCCAGCTGTTTTTTTCTGTTTCTTACCAGCTTGAGCATCCCCTCCCTGTCTCCCCATCCCTCTGAGCCTCTGGGGTGACACATGGGCACCTGCCAGCTGCTTCAGAGACTGAGTTCTCCACACCTTTCCCAACAGCTGAGCGACACATTGCCCCGTGTTTGCTACACCTGGTGCATAAAGATGTACAACTTTTCTTTCTTGGAACAACCCAAATCACGTATATCACTTTGAAAATATAAATGCTAACACCAGCTACTTAGAGGAAGAAAATGCAGTGAAGGGAAAAAGAACAAAACCAAAAGTGGTTTTTCTCTTTTATAGAGATGGGTCCAAATTTCTTACCTACTTAGCCAGACCTCCTTTAGCATATATGGTGGTGCTAATTTGAGTTGTGAACTCATGATTACTTTTTTAAGAAATCTACATATTAGTGTTGCAAGAAGGCGACTTTGAAAGCCTTTTAAGTATCTTTCTCATTAATTTACTTAATCCTCTGATCTTGCCTTCTTTTAAGTTGTTTATTTTTAAAAGAAAGACAAAAGGGAGCTGGAAAGCTTTGTTACTAAAAGAAAGGTTTTTAAAACTGTATGTGATACAAAGTAATTAAGAGAATATAAATATAGGTGTAAGCAGTACACAAGCACGTGGAGTTTGTGTGCTGGGAGAGCTTCCTCCACTGGCTTTAAAGGGAAGCGGTGGGCAGGGCAGAGCAGTGCAGGCAGTGACCCACTACCTCATGCGCTGCCCATAGTAAACCTCTCCTTTCTATGCATTTAATGTCTGTCTTCAAGGTTTTTAAATGCTGAAAGACACAAAAAACCCCACCTGTTTTTGTAGTGGAGAAGGTGGAACCACATTCCGTACCTGATGAAAGCTTCAAAATTTTCACATTATTTTTTCATATTCGTTTTCGTTCTGAGATGTTTCATGAAAATTTTCAACAGTGACCTGAGATTTCAGATTTCTGCACTTCAGAGTGCTCAGCTTGGGATGTATAAACTTTCTTTTTCAGAAAGTAAGTTGCTTGTCGATCTCTGGATGTCAGGTTCCCTCCATAGTGCTCAGCACCTGAAAATACCCCACCAGAGGCACCCAAACCCATTCTTTACTTTTAAAGGTTTTTATTCAGATAACCAGGACAGGGTAGGCCTGAATTTTGGATGAAAGAAAACTTAGATGAGCAGGGAAGTTATTCCCCCAGGACTATTTCCTTAGTGATACTGTGAGCCAGCAGCCCCCGTAGCTTTCAGCATCTCTCATGATCAGACTGGATGTCTTTTGCCTGAGGCTGAAAAATCTCTTCCTCTCTAAAACCAAAGAGATGTTGGCTGTGAGTTATGATTAGTAATAGAGTCCATTTGTGGTGAGGTGGGGGGAAGGGGAGATGATGGACCCAGAATCATAAGATTTTATGTGCTCGGCTTCTTTCCAAACAGCCATGGAGAACTGCCCTGGTATGGGTGGTTCAATGCTTAAGCGTAAAAACTAAGAGCACGGGGAACAGCAAAGTGAGAACAAACAAGGAAATTAGCTGTAAGTAGTCTACATTCTTTGTAAGTGGCATAACTGAAATATAGTAGGTTGAAGGATAGACTCAGGGAGTTACACCACCTAAAAGGCCACCTGGAAGAAAGATCAAGATTGCTGGGGTGAAGTGCTGTCAGAAAAACAAAACTCAAATGACCATATTGGCAAAATAGAGTGGGAAGATGTCCAAATGCCTGCTCAGAACATCAGCACCCAACTCTTCTCACCCACGAAGTAAAAGGATGGCAGCACGGTGCTGCTGACAAGGGTGTCAGATGCTCATCCACGGTCAACTCTCACCGGCGCGTCTGGATGAACTGCTGAACGAAAATGTTCCAAATTTGGAGGCCCAGAAAGGGGGTAAGTTGTGTTTGGCCAGGCTCTAATTGCATCCTTGCATTACTATGCAATTAATTGCTGCCATGGTCTGCTCGAGAGAGGGGAGCATGCCGGCTCCATTCCTAGGTAGCCCCAGAGGCTGGAGGAGCTCATGGCTCTCACTCCAGGGGCTGACCTGCTAGGAAGGCTCCACGGCTCTGCTGCCAGCCCTGCTGGCAGTACCGGTCTTCCCAGGATGATGTGCTTTCCTCCTGTGGTGTGATTCTCTTCACAGGCTTTAAAATTTTGAGAAATCACATAGAAAATGTAGGGCAAGGAGAACACATTGATTTTCGCTGATTTCGTGTATCTTAGGAAAGAGGTGACTAGAGAAAAATAAGAGCAAGGTTTTCCATAGCATTTTGTATAGCTGCTTTCAATGCACGCCTCAAAAGGAGGCAGTGTCTTGCAGGAAATACGTAATTCTGTCAAGGTACAGAGGGGAAAAGAAGAATAATTTCACTCTCGCTTTACACATCACTGTAGTTCTGATGTCAAGAATAGCATAGTAAAGTAGCACAAGCTCCTGAATGAAAGGAAAAGCAGTGTTTAACCCCCCAATTGAGACGTGCTCCTCATTTCTAACATGTCTCTCACTAAATCTTTCCTGTAGGGGAGAGGCAAGAAGGGGGAGAACAGATGTATAACTCCTGGTGTCCAGGGTTGCTAGTGTTGGCCTCAGCTGAAATCACAGGGGTCTGGGGTACAAAGAATGGGGGTGGAAAGAGGAGGCAGAAGGGAGGTTCTCTGTAAGCCCCAGCATTGAGTATCACTCAATCCTTTGCAGACTTGCCTTGTTTAACCCTAAGTGGGGCACAGCCCGGAGCAGCAGGGGTGACAAAGAGCACTGCTGGCCAGTCCACAAGGAGGGAACGCAACGGCAGCAGCACCAGAGACTTTTTCCAGGCTTCCCTGAGGTCCCAGGTGTGGGCTGGCTCCTGGACTCCTGCAGGAGATTCCTTTTACTTCTGGCCATCCTCCCAGTCTCCTGGGGAGCAGCTGCAGCTCACGACAGTTTTTCCAAAGCATGTGAGTGCCAGACAGCCCTTGGCCAGCTCAGAGGAGCATGCAGCCTCCACCGGAGCACATCTGGGTAAAAACTAAGAGAGTAAGTCTGGTTTGGAAGTCTGCATTTCATCTGAAAACCCAAACAAGGGCAAGAGGAGCTCTAGATCCCTGCATCTTGGAGTTCCTCCATCCTGGGCACCTGGCAGATGGTGCCACTTTGTGCTGCAGGCAAGTGGTCTACAACCCATAGAATCATTTAGGTTGGAAAAGACCTTTAAAATAATCGAGTCCAACCATGAAGAATGTGTGTGGCCTGATTCCAGTTGCTCATTGCTTCCTCTGCCTGGCAGAGCCAAATGGCAACGAGGAGGTAAAGGGAGAAGACAAGGAGATAGGTGGGTGGTATATCTGATTCCAGAGGGTATTTTGCATATTGGTGGTGGTTTAGTATTTTATTTTATTATTTTTTTACAAATACAGATATTTGCATAAGCATCTTAGTGCCATTCTGAAAAGAACTGTGTCTTCATCACCTCAGTTTATGTGACTGGACACACAAAAAAACATGGTTCCCTGGCTGCATCGTGTAGTAAGAACTGGCATGCAATCTCTTCATGTGAACCTAAAAATACTCATAGGTCAGGGCTCTGAAAGAAAAAAACCTTTTTCCCAGTGTGGCCTTTTTGTCAAGAAGTAGAAGAAAACATTTTCTTTATTCTGGTGGTTAAATTATTGCACACAACAAAGTAAAGTATCTCTCTCACTGTTACAGCATGAGGCACTGAGAAGAACCAGTTCACCCCTTTGGGAAGATGCTGGTGGCAGTGGGTTTTTAGCAGGAATTTGTGTTGCCTGGAACAAGTAAACTGAGTCCTGCTAGTTGAGCAGCTCAATGAGTTATAACCCACAACCTGCCTGAGAACTGAAGTGTCTTGCTGCAGCTTGGCAAAGTTAACACAGCTTTGAAATGAGGAGGAAAAGTGTGTCTGGCCTATTTTAACTTTTTTCTTTTGGGACCCTTTTGTTAGCTGTTTTTCCTGCTGTGTTTTCTCCCAATCATATAAACAAGCCAAGCACAAGCTTAGATATGATCCATTCATCCATCTTATAATATCTAAGTCCCTTCCACACATGATAAATAGCCAGGCCTGGCCTGCTGTTCTGCCTCATCACCCCTTTTGGAGCACAACCTTTGCAAGGGATTTGAGGTGGGGTGGAGTCTGGTTTTTCAGGGAAGTTATTATCTTAGGTTTTTGCTTTATGGAAAAGAAAGGAGGAGAATGAGAAGGGACTGGATGCTATCACCCTCCTCCTCCCCACCCCACCCGCTGCTGGTGAGCTTTGCACCTCCTTACAAACCACGTGTGACTCAGCCCCAGCAAACTCCAGAAGCTGGAGTCCTTCGATCGATGTGATCCTTCCCCTTTTGTACCTTCTCCAGATGACACACACACATCCCAGCCGGTGACTGTGTGTCCAGAAGGGCTGAGCTGGGCATCCCTCCAGAGGTAAGGCCAAGTTACGCTTTAGGGACGGAAGGCAATAAAAACTAAATAGTGTTTACCTTATGTTTCTCATTCACAGCCTGTCTTAAATCATTTGTAACAGGGGCGGGGAAGGGGGAGGAAGGGGGATGATATTGGGATTGTGTGCAGCCCAAATGCCAAGAAGTGCTTTTGCCTTCCCAGGAGATGAGCTCTGTGGAGCCCTGCAGGGTGGGATCGCTTATTTGGTAATGCGAAAGCAAGGGGCAGAAGCACAAGCAACCAGCACAGCAATAGCATTAGATCAGAGGATTTGGACTTTGCTGTGGTCCCACACCCAAGTCAGGCACAAAAATACGCGAGCATACATTTGCAGATGTGCACATGCATGTGCTCACAAAGGCTATTTGGATTGGGAAAAAAAAGGAGAGGATTCACTATTTCTATCAAATGATCCACTTTTCAGGAAAGCAGCAGTGCGCTGCAAGCACCAGGACACAGAACCGGACTTCCTGTGGGATCCTGTGCAATCTCGAACTCTCTTTTGTTGTGGTGGTGTACTCAAAGTAGGTGCTCTCACCCCAAAACAGGGCAAGGATGTGCTCCTCTCCTATAAAGAGTTGTTCCAAAGTAAGCCACAGGCTAAGATCCAAACCATACTACTTTGTACAACTAGATTTGTTGGCGTTGCCTTGACTCTGGTTCTAAGACAGCTTTTGCATGTGGGTGCACGTGTTGTGCAGAACAAGCAGGTACTACCTTTTCTACTGCACTTTTGAACCGGTTTATTTAAAGGCTAGTGCATAAACTCCAGCAACAGGTACCAAATTTAGCATAAAAGCAAAGTGAAATCACCTGCAGGAACTTGCCGGTTTGACCATTTAGGAGTCTGAATGGGTATTGATTTGAGGCGACTATTCTAAAGTTTGCATTACCCTTTGAAAAGTGCTAATGTAGTTCTTGTCACTTTAAATTAACTTTAGATAAGAGGGACTGACAGAAACATGAAGATGTGTGAACTATATTTGACTGATATTCTGTCAAATATTGCATGGGGTTATGATCCACAACTTTTCCCATCTGCTGCTCAAGCCTGAATCCTTGAATGCACAATGGATTAATTACCATATTTTGTTCTGATTTCACTTAGTAGTATAAAAGACTGTGAATGTTAAATGTACCCTTACCTGCCTTCTTTTTCTAAGGGTAAGGTATATGAGGAGGGGAAGGGAGGATTCTTTAGCAATTTTTCACACCCGCATATAATGATTTGCTAAGTGCACCTCTTCTCAAATAATTAGATTCCCAGAAGTTAACCAGAGTAACACAGCACTCAGAATTTCATTCACTGCTTTCCTTGGAGACTTTTTCCCCCCTCAGTAATAAAAGGAATGAGTGCTGATGTAGCATGTTCCATCCACTGCGCTTTACAAGCAGCAGTATAATTACGTGAGGCTTTGCTGTTCGGTATCATTGCAGAAGGATACGGCATGGAGCAGTGGAGGTCAACATTTTCTACTGATGTTATGTTTCCTAGAAGGCCTGACATTGATTCCGTGGTACCACCTGCCTGTCCCAATAACTCAGACTCGGTAAACTAGCCTGCCCCTTTCTGCAGCTGGACACCCAGAAAGGTGGATGTCTTAAATTAAAGGCTCCTTTGAAAATAGAGGCAGTATTAACTTGCTAAAAATCCCCTGGTGTTTCAGTGACAAAACTCAAAAGCCTGTACTAAAATCTTTTTTCTTCTCACCTCCTTTTCCCCCAGTACTGTTGGGATGAGCTGAGTTTTCTTGACTTCCAGCTGAAGGAAATAATGTCCACTTTAGTTTATATACTGGGAAGTAAACCCTGGTAGTACCCAGTTCCTTCACTTTGCAGTGTCCTTAGCTCATGTTATCTCTTGAGTATTTTTTTCTTTAAGAGGACACTGCACACTGCAGTGACATTCTGGGTTATGTTCTGGCACTGCAGCACTTAACAGATAGGAACTGTTTCTATGTGTGTCTTGCTGGCCCTCATACTCCTGTGTCAGTGAGCAAGTGTGGTTATCCAGAAATAAGCAAGGTCAGTGATGGTGTGAAAGAAAGATTGAACGTATGAGGTCAGACAGACTTGTAAGATGGAGTAACAAACCCGTCTCTTATTACAGTGAAGTCCCTTCACGAAGAGCTTCATAATAATACACTTGGGAGTTACTGGGCACCCAGTCCTGTCTTTTAGATGCTTTGTCAGTTTTTGGAGATTTAAGAATAACATTGCCTTTCTCCAGTACTAGACAATTACATAGATTCCTTCAGACGTATCCATAGCCATTCCTCTGGACAATTTTTTTTTTCTTCAGTAAATTCATGTTTTCATTTCATTCTTTTTTCTTCAATTCTTTTCTTATGAGCTTTCCAAGCCTTGATTTTAGGATTATTAGGATTATTATTTTTCTTTTTATGATTACTGAATGTGGGTAAAGTCCTACACACATCAATTTTGTTTGTGAGAAGTATTTGCTACAAAGGTGCAGGCTTGTCCTTCATATCTGGTTGTCTTTCATTCTGAGGGCTGAAGAGAATGAAGAAGATATTGAGTGAGCCCAAGGAAGGAAGGAAATTGGACTTTAGATATCCTTGGAATATATTAACAAGTTCTCACTCTTTGGCTGGAAATTTGTCCTCAGACTGGGTGCATTCCTATCCTCTTGAAAAAGCAAGTAGGCAAATAGCTACCAATATTAGCAAGGGCATAGTTGGTAGCCACGGGACAGCTAAAGGGATTAATAACTTTTCAGGCTGTGCTGAGAAACACTTGGCTGATGGTGCCATCCGACACCAGCAAATGTTGAGGTAGGATTTTGGAAAACACTCATCATTAAAGTCACTCAGCTTCTGTTAAGCCAATCCCACTGAAAGCCGATGCCTTAAACTCTCTACTGGAGGGTCAAAGGAGAAGCCTTCTGTTTTAGTGCTGCTTTTGGTCTTCTCTTCATCTAACTAGCATCTGGCCCAGTTTAATAATCTTTGGTCTGGGTGGTGTAAGGTCATTAGCAAAACCTTAATGGGGACAAGGGTTGCAGCACCGGACCTCTATTTAGGGTATCTGTTCGAAAAAGAAAAAGTATGATGTTTCTTTAAACCATCTTGCAAGTGACATAAAGATTAATGAGGGATAGACGAATGCCCTTGCTCCAAAGTCAGCAAAAAATAGAAGGTTCTGTTTAAACTTTTCAAAATGAATTACAGTCAGGTGCTGACTATCAAGAAAAGAAATGAAATCTGAGTTGAAGAGTCTGGAATAATTCTCTGGGTCTTTCCCCAAACCTGTCACTCTTCTGTGGATGTGAATATTAAGGGGTAACAGAATCTGCAAATCCACACATCCTGAGCTTGTGAGGCAACATGGGGGCTCAAAAAATATTACTTAGGTACTGCTAGTTGGATATTTAGAAAACACCAGTGTTTCAATCTGATTAATGGATGTGGAAGAGGGAAAATATTTGAATTTGTATACCCTTTTTAAGAGAGTCTAGATTTACGTCTTGGGGCTGGTAGAAGAAAAATCTCTTCTGCTGCAAACATCTTTATGCATATGATGAAGGCTAATTACTGGAAGTTGCAAACACAGATTTTTACCTTTGCAAAGCAATTCAGCTCCAGTTGAATTGTTTCGGCAAGATAATTTAATATTATAGTCGTGTTGTCTTTCAAAACTGCAGATTATGTATGTGTGGGTTCTAAAAATCTGTTTACCACAGCGGAAGAGGTAAGAACACTTTCAGAAATGTTTAGTGGTGCAAATGAGTGGCAGGTAAGAATAAAAACCAAGGAATGATCCATTACCGCTGCTTATTTTCAAAGCAAAACATTGGAGCACTGGAGACCAGCTCCCTGCTACATTCCAGAATACGTTCTACAGGCTTGGCTTCTTTTTAACCTTAGTTTTAACTAATTTCATACTGTTTGTAAATGTACAAAGCCCTGGTGTGACTCAAGATATAAACTGCCAGCACATTTCAAGTGATTAGGTCGTTTCTTTAAGGTGGAGTTAACATGCATTCTTCTATCTGCCAAAAGATACGGTCAAGTTCTGTAGTGTTTGGAAAATGCCTTTTTAGCTGTCCTTATATTGCAAAATATTTTGTTAGTGTCATATTTTCAAATGAACAATTGTTTTCTTTAAAAAAAAAAAGCCAGCATTGTTGAATTCCATTTTCAAAATACAAGTTATCATGGGAAACAAAAGATTATTCTCAGTTTAGCAAACTCATAGGCAGTAACCGATGATCCAGTCTGCCCAAGACCATGCATGCAAGTTCATACACGGGGAGCAAAACCAACAAATGCTCCCATAAATGACTTTGGAGAGAATTCTGAATATTTCTTTCCTTCCTTTCCCCTTTTGCCTCACAAAATCAGTGTGCATCCTGACAAAAGAGAAACCACAGAATGCGCAGAATGTCAACAAGATCCCAGGGTCTGATTCCCACTAGTTTTTCTGGGCTCAGAGTCGGGTACTTACAGCCCGGAGGACCAGACAATAGATCCATTCCTTCTCCAGAAGCAGCACAAAATGAGGCATTTCCTCTGCCAGTTCTCCTGGCCCATGGCAGGACACACACAGCTTTCCGAGTGCAATACTCGCTGCTCACCCACAGTGATACTTGGTGAATCACTGTGCACTGGCTGCTCACACTGCGTGCTCATTTAAGCTTCACAGTCACATGAACATCCATGAAATCCATTGAGGACAGGTGGTTTTTGCATTGGAAACATGTGAAAACATGTGTTTCTATGTTGTTTTTTTTATATGAAGGCTTGCGTCCAACAACCTAATTATTTTTATTTATTTAAGGATTACATCACTTTTGCTAGCACAAGCAAAGTGCCAGCACCTGCTCTTTACTGGGCTCTGTAATGTTTTTTCTGTCCTCACCTATCTCCCAAAGCAAAGGGGGAACCATTTTCACCCTGAAGGAATTTACTGCATGGTCTCCATCTATGCCACAACAGAGGAGACATGAGTGAGTATAATCCTCAGTTCTTTGGCTATTGAGGTTGACTGAACTACCTTACACTGCTGTGCTTGGAGCATCTACCGTAAGTCCCCTAAAGACATTCTAGAAGAAGTTCACAGAATCATAGAATACCAGGTTGGAAGGGACATCAAGGATCAAAGTTGCCCTTGTTGCTTTAGCCCTTGTGCCAATACAAACCTTTTTATACCTTTCAACGGGGCTTTCTCAGATGAGCTAACGGTCCCTCCCCTTTTAAAAACTCTATGAAGATAGGAATGATGGTTTTTGTCAATATCTGGCAGAGAAAAAAATATTAGAGGTAAACCAAAATGATTTCTAGTAGATGTTCTCCTGTTTTTCCGCAGCTATATTATTATTTGGAAGATCTCTCATATGAGGTCAGAAGATGATGAGGAGCTTGTGAACTTATTCCTGCAACACCTGCCAGAGAACTCCGGACCTGACTCACAAGGTAAGGCAGAACCATTGAGTAACAAGCAACTTTCATGAAGGACTATAGAGGAAAACTGAGCTGTAACTTGTAGAAAGACCCACCCAATCCCTCAGTTTCCATTCTTCCTTTTCTGAATAACACAGTGTCTACCATCATTCTGCTCTTCTACCTGCAGTCACTCTGCAGCGTGCACCAGACTCCCTCCTGTACCAACCCATATTGCCCTGGGTTTTCCCATGCCATACCCTTGTTCCCAGTGACTCTTGCTAATGAGTTGTTTGGCCCTTAGGTTTATTGCAGTCATATATTCCTTCAGTTTTTCATTCACATTCAAGATCACCACAAACTGAGTCGGCCATCTACCAAGAGGATGATTTCTCATCTCTCTGTGTTGGATCTCTTCAATACCTTCTAGATAGCTGGTGGTTCTTTTCACATGCCACTCTTTCAGCATGACCATTAGCTCTTCTTTCCTTTTGTTGATGCCCCATCACTGGAAGTGTTTAAGGCCAGGTTGGATGGGGCTTTGAGCAACCTGCTCTAGTGAGAGGTGTCCCTGCCCATGGCAGGGGGGTTGGAACTTGATGATCTTTAAGGTCCCTTCCAACTCTGACCATTCTATGATTCTATGATTCTATAAGGTTGTTGCCAGACTCCTGCTCTGAATTGTCCCAAAATCCTCTGCCCTGATCTAGTGCTTCAGGCTTTCTCTGGTGGAAATCCTGACTTCTTCCATAACAAATCCATTCTGTCCTTGCTCAGCTCTGATTTTGGCAAACTGAACAACTATAATACTCCTACACTAGGGCACTCTGTCAACTGTTATCTAACTCCCTCTGAAAACTGCTTTCATTTATGTCCATTTTTTTCTTGCATATGAGTTCACTTTTTCTGGTTTAGCTTCCACCTGTAACACTTCCTGTCAGTATCCCTCCTGACATCATCCTTATTCCACCTTCAACCTCTTAGATCTGTCAAGTGCCTCCAGTGCAGATAGCCAGATCCCACAGCTTCATGTAAGCTCACATTAGTTTTCTGTCTTCCCTCTGTGTCTTGTTCTTGAGCGATTTCATCCGCATTTGATCTCAGCTACTTTGATTCCCTGATCTCTCTTTCTACTGTTGTTTCCTTCTATCCAACTTAAAATTTCCTCATGTCTCTGTGATATCTCTTTATGGCATCCAATGTTCAGCACAAGCTGGACTTGTGCTAGACTGCTCTCTCTTAATACTCTGTATCCAAGTTATCTTTGTTTGACTCTCTGCATTAGCTTCTCTAAGATATTCTTCTCCCAACTAATTTGTTTGTTGAAGCTCTTCTCATCCAATTGCAATACCCCTTCACTGGTGTAACCCTCTCTATCTCCTCTCAGTCCAAATGGTGCTCATTTTTCATCACATGGATTGCATCAACTTTATTTTTGCCTTCCTCCACTGCCTCTCCTTATATATTGCAGCAAGTAGCAGCAGCTTGCCTCTACCTTCAGCACTCTCCAAAATTTCTTCCTTCTCCACAGATTTCCTGTTGCTCATTTCCTCAAAAACAGCTCTTGTTCCAGTTGGTCCAAGATGTCTATTGCTGTACTTTGATGCCAGATCCCCACAGTTCTTGAGAAGAGCTCTGCATTCATGCTACAAAACTGCTGAATTGTGCTCCTTCAAAAATCTCCCTCGGAGCCCTCCTTTGGCAGGATGGCCGCAGAAAACTCAGCTGCACAGAGACCACTGTCTGTTCCATTGATGGCCTAGCTCTTTCCCTGCGTTTCCACGTTTCTCTGTAGCTCTCTTTCAACTCTGAACTGTAAACTATTTTCTCTATTGTTATTCTCTGTTTGTGCAGAGCCTTTCACTGTGGGCTCCTAGTCCATGACTTCTAGAGGATATGTCAATGCACTCAAGTAATACAGGACATGAATACTGCAACCAAGCCAAAGCTCTTGGAAATCTTCATGAGGCAGGGTGTTCAGAATCTGAACCTCGCTCCAGCCACAAATTTTGCAATTGGCCTGCAACTCTGCAAAAGCTTTGTGAAAAACTCATATTGGAACATCCTTGAAATTAAGGGGTGGTGTTGGAATCCACATCCAAATTTCACAGCTGTAGGTCACCTCTCAAACACGGATATTTGGAAGACGGTGAGGACTGTGCTGTAAGCAGCTACATTGGCGATGAGATATTACTGCTGTTTTTTTGCTGTCTGTGTTTTTGAAATGCTTGCTACAAGGACAGCTGTGAGGCAGATGCCGTTCTGAGTTCAGATGTGGAATGTTACAGGGTCACTCTGCTTACCTTATCATAAAAGAGCACGCGTTTTTGTGCTCTTCATGTACCGGAAAACAAATCCATGACAAATACTGTATTGTGTGCAAGGGCTGGGGGTGGGGGAGAAGAAGGGAAGGGTATCTTGTCCTTAGGGGCTGCTGGTGCTAGGCACCACAAAAGAAAGCCCTGTTTGTCAGCCACACTTACAGACAGAAGCCCCAGAGTGAGGCACCTGCAGCAGCTTAAGGATGGGTCTGTGGGTGAGCAGTTCTGTACAAGGGGCTGGGGTTGCTTGCCTGCCACGCAGAGGCAGGAGGAGTGGTGGAGTTACAGGGGAATCCAGAGGGTGCACACCCTGACAACATGGGGTGAGGAATTCTCAGGTGCTTTTAAGGGATTTCTGCAAGAGGCAGAATACTGTGTGGTCCTAGCCTTTGATTTATATTATTATGGACACTAAAAATTGGTGTATCCTGAACTGGTGATGGAGGATAGTTGTGTAACAGAATGTTGATGCTGGTGTTGCCAGCTGGGTAAAGCGAAGGTTTGAATCTGGAAACTGGACCTTGGGTATAGGGAAGGAGTAGAAGGTGTTCAGAGATAGGATAAAGATCACTGGAGAGGAGCCAAGACGTGGAGTGTGTGATGGGCGACAGGATGATAAAGAGCAAGTGGGTTTGAAGCCTAATGAGCCATGGCAGGAGATGGAAGAACCAGCAAGTGTTGAGGACTCCTGAGCAAGGAAGTTTAGGCTGGAAAGTGAGAGCTTGCTGGGGTCGGCTGGCAAAAGAGCTGGGCTGCTGGGGCCATCGTGGCTGTGAGTGATGGCATGGATCACATGGTGAGGAAAGGCTGGTGGCAGGGCCACAGCTAGGTCACCAAGAAGGGGAGAGACTCAGAAAAGGAGGAGGGGTGAAACAGCCAGAAAGAACAGATGCAGAGAATTTATCTCCACCTGGCTTTTTTCTACATCATGAATAAGCTTTCAAGGTTGAGGAAAACCTTCACCATTTACTTCCCTCTGTCTTTCTTCCCAGTGTCGCTGCATCTTGGAAAATTGGGTTGAGCTATGTGAGGCAGGATAAGAGAGAGAGGATGGAAGGAGTCTTACAGCATTGGAATCCCACCAACTTGTCTGGGCAGCTGTTACTGCTGATTATGTATGCTATATTCATGCATGCTACATTTCCCATGTTAGCTGCATGGTCTGGAGCCTGCAGTTGCAGACAAAGGTTTTGGGCTGTGTTCTTTCAACTCACTGGCCTGTTTAGTTTGTTACAGCAACAGTTACAGATTCCAAGGCACACGATAGATGAGAAGCAGCAAAAAATGGAGACTCTCTCCTGCTTGTTGTCTGCCCCGTATG
Organism: Thinocorus orbignyianus; assembly: GCA_013400375.1. Taxonomy (NCBI): domain Eukaryota; kingdom Metazoa; phylum Chordata; class Aves; order Ciconiiformes; family Thinocoridae; genus Thinocorus; species Thinocorus orbignyianus. Next base: position 35,633 of record VXBW01003601.1, on the reverse strand, counting down.
TCTGTCTAGCTTTTGTACCTCTATGCTTTCCTTCAAGGTAGGGTCTCTGCGCCCATATAAGTTGAACACTGAACATACTTGGCACAGGCATGAATATGGAAATGTTGCCCATCGCCACATTTGTGCACACAGTTGCCAAGACAAATATACGGGGTCGTATCCTGCTGCTATTCCATGCACAGAACTCCTATTAAGAGGCAATGAGAGTTCTGCATAAAAAATCAATGGAAAGATTTGACCCCTTTCAGATGGAGCAGCCTGTGGTATAAATTGCACTACCTTTGTTGTGCACAGAAGATAAAACCCACATTTTTTCCTGACTATCCCTTTTTGCTACCATGCCCTTTGGAATGTGCTTTTTCCATCCCACTGTATCTAACTAGCATCATGAGATGGTTTTTAATAAAGGCACAGTAAAATCATCCAAGGTGGGAGTGCCTGGTTGGCTTTTTAAACACACTTACAAATATTACTGTTGATTATTCATACGTGAGCTCTCGGCATGGTATATTTTAAACTATATTAGAAAAATTCAGAAATAAAATAAAGGTGTTATTAAACGTGTGGGGATACCATCATTATACCTACAGGTAAAAATCACTGTCTGAAATCACCTCAGAGGGATGTGGACTGAAAGAAACTGCTAGTTTGGCTGGTGGTTTAGAGGATGTTCTATTGCTGAGCTACTAAATAAATCCCCTTTTGCCCTGCACTGCCTCCAGCAAGCCCTTAGCCTTCCCCACTCTGTCTTCCCCACACTGTTTCTCTATTTTTCCTCATAATCTCAGCCCTGATTCTCTTTTTCCCATTCTTCTGAATGTTGAAGTCATGACCTTTGTGGTTTATAGGCCACAAGAGACTGAGCTAAATGTGTTAGCACAGAGTCAAAACAAGTAATAGCTGGCCAATTAAATTAATAATCCATATTGTTACAATGTTTAACCACGGCTGTTTCCTCAGTGGTCTGTTTAAATCACAGCCAAGTCCTGACCTATTAAAATGAATAACTGGAATTATGAGAAACTCCATTTAATAAACACAGCAAGGAACGCAACACAATCAGTATGAAATATTTATTACCACTTTAAGCAGCAGCTAGTTGAGATTTAAGATTGGATTAATGAAGGGGTTTTAATTTCTGGCTAAGGGTAGAAAGCTTAAACCTGGAACATTTCCTCAATTTCCTGGTATGGCTTTGCAATGGGCAAGATTCGAGATGGAAGCGTACGATTCGATTCATGCTTTCCCCTTGCAGAGCTCTCTCCAGACACGTTCGATGCAGGAGGAGATCAAAGCAAGCAGGCTCCAGACAAGTGGCTCAAGTGGCTTGAAAAAACTCAGGGGAATAAGGGCTGGAGCACTAGACATGAGCCTTTGGATTTTAAAATGAGCACTCCTGCCAACCGCCATCCTATGGAGAGCAATGTTAATGGAAGGCTGGTACATTCCCAGTGACAACAGCTCGTGTACACGCATTTTTTTTTTTTTTTTGCAGTATGTCTCAGGGCTAGAGGAGGGGGAGAAGAAAAATTTCTTCTCTGAAATTTGTCAGACAAAATCTCAAGCTGGGAGCAAACCCTTATTGTTTCAAATGGCCCAAGTATTGTTTTTCTTAAGTGCAGAACTACCAAGGTTTTGCTATTTTTATTCATGCTGCATGTTCATCTTCAGGGTTTCTCCACTCAACACAAAAGCAACTGTTCTTCTTCGATAGAAATTAAAATGTTGCCAAGGCTGAAAAATAGCCTACCATGCCCAAGCGCAAATGGGGATATTATTTTCCTTTTGTTTTCTACTCCTTCTGATGTAGTAATGCTGAGCAGGTTAATAACATGCAAATCCTGGCACAATGGAGCTGTTTGGAGGTACCATGTCAAGGGGCCATGTAATAATTGCTCCGGGCTACACAGACACCTGGAGCATCATTGCTGCAACGATGGATCCTTCCCATCATTTCCACCATAATGGTTCCACGCCATAAATTGGCACAATCCATCAGAAAGGCTCTGATGCATTAAACCTCTGCCCTAATTTGTGTAAATACAGGCTGCTGCCATTGCCTCCAAGGATCTCATTTTCAGCATGTTGCCGATACCAAGAATCGTATACGGTTTTTCCTCCTCTCTCTCTTTTGATTCTCAATGAATAGCCCCAGCCTGAGAAGTGGAGAGGCAGAGGCTTTTGCACAGCTATGGACAGCAGGACCATGGAGGAAGCAAGCTCCTCCATGCTCTTCCTACAGCACATTTGAACCCAAAGCTGGCAAGACCCAGTTTCAACACCCATTCAGCCCCATGGATAAGAGAGGCCAGCAAAACTCCTCGCCTCTTATGCTGGTAGCCTCAGCTACAACCCTGGTTACACCAACAGCTCTTTCCTTCAGACAAGGTGGCAGACAGCATTTTGTCCTGTTCCCAGCACATGTTTATCCTATACATTGGGCTGCTCAGTGTGGGGATTTCTGCTGGCTGTTGTTTCCCAGTTCAAGTCAATTGAAGATTTCTGTGGTGCAGCACCAGACTTCGGAGACCGAGAAAAATCTAATCGCTGTGCTTGCTCAGTCTCTGCAACGCACAGCAGCCAAGAGGAAGAGCAAGCAGGTGATGTCTACCTGAAACTACCTGAAAGGAGATTGTAGAGAAGTCGATGTAGGCCTCTTCTCTCTAGTGAATAGCGACAGGACCAAAGGAAATGATCTGAAGTTGCAGCAGGGAAGGCTTAGACTGGATATTAGGAAGAATTGCTTTACTGAAAGAGCTGTCAGGCACTGGAACGGTCTGCCCAGGCAGGTAGTGGAGTCACCATCTCTGGAGGTATTTAAGAAATGTGTAGATGTGGCGCCTCAGGGCATGCTCTAGTGGCTGAGATTGTAGGGAGTGGGTTGTGTTTTTGTGTATGGTTGGACTTGGTGATCTCAAAGGTCCTTTCCAACCATAACAATTCTGTGTTTCTGTGATGTCCTGGTGCTCACTAGAGAGCCAATGGCAAAGACAGGATGGAACCCCAAATTTCTGTGTTCTCAAGTTTCTGTTGGAAAATCTGTTCACTGAATGCATTAATTTGGGATATTCTCAGTGCTTTAAATTAAAGATGAACTGGATCTTTTGTTGTTTTTCCTTTCAGCTGGCTTCCAGTGTTGTGAATATCTTCACTTCTCTGCGTTGTTAATCAACGTCGTTTCATTTCTCCACCTGTTTTTTGGTATAAGGATGTCTCTTAAACGGTAAGAGATTAAAGCACATTTCTGTGGGCCTAAGGGAATCAACTCCCTCCTTCATGAGAAAATTACACCTCGGGCACTTCCCTGCTGTCTCCTGTAAACATCCTCATGCCCGTGAGTGCTACTGGCTTACGCACAGGATGCGCAGCGTACACGACGTGCAGCACCAGCATGTCTCCAGAAATACATAGCAAGTTATTTATGTCCTGAACTGCATGCAAAAAAACTAGTGTGAATGGAAGTGACGTGGCTCGGCCAGGTCTTCAGTGTCCTGGGCTCGTGCCTGGTGTGACTGGGGACAGCCCTGCCACCAGAAGTGAACTTTGGCTTAGGAAGTTGCTCCACGGTGCATCTGGGCCAGCTGCCTGTCGGGGAGGGAAAGCTTTTAGCCAGAGGCTGGCACGGGAAAGCCCTGCCGCCTTGGTAGCCCACAGGCTCCGCTTGCGGGAGACCCACAAAAAACTGCCAGCCATTATGCCGTCCAGGATCAGGAAGTAAAATTATGGTTCTTTGTGTTATTTCGCTGCCCTGTTATTGGTTTATCCTGTGTTTTCCTTTCTGAGTCTTCAGGCTCCATTTCACATTGTTGTGTCTTGCTGTTCTTTCCACAGTTTCCTTCAAGGTTCCCTCCAGAAAGAAGAAGGGCACAACCCTCTGAGAGGTTAAAAGAGAACATTTCTTTGACGTCACATTGCCTCATCTCATTTTTCCAGGTTTCCCTCATCTTCTAGCAAGCTCAGGTCCTCAGAAAGCCTTTTATGTTGCTTACATACCCGGTAAATAAATTTTAATCTGGGGTTATGTACCTGCTCCCAGCTGCAGCTCAGCCTTTCCCAGGCAGATCATCATCTATCCCTGTGCTCCTCGACCTGGACACATCAGCTGAGCACTCCTTCCCCAGTTTGAGGCCAAATGAGATACAACAACCTGAGCAGTTTAAGTGTAATGACCTTGATTGGTGGCCTTGCTCCAGGAGGGACGGGTGCCGGAGGGGCTTCCACCAGCATTTTAGGTACTGTGGGTGACCTGTACCCCATGGTTGTACCCAAGTGATCCCCATGATCCCTCACTAATATGATGAACATCCCAAGCAGATGAAGGGACTTTCCCAAGACCTTGCACCAGACACAGCAGCCTGGGACCAGCCTTGCTTCGGAGCCTCTTTCACAGTCCTGCGAAGCACAATCTCTCCCAGTGGGTTTGAAAATCGCAGAGCTCCAGGGAATGGGCAGATTATATATAGGGCAGATTTCCTGGAAGCCAGAAACTGATGTTTTTATTTAGGATTTTAGCAGAATTGTCGTGGGAAATGAGAATCTATTGGGTTACCTTGCAGGGAAACACATGTGTAAATTTTCCCTGAACAAAGCTCCTGCCCAAGCTAGGGTAGTTTTCTTCAGTTTCCCCTTGCCACTCACACCGAGTGTCTTCCACGGCAGCCTGTTGTTTGGTGCATCATCACAGGCACCCGGGGAGAACCTTCTGGTGCCCTGAACACAGTATTTTAGAAATCTCGTTTCAATAAAGTTGTGGGACATGATGCTTAAAATATCTGTGGTGGTTGGAATGAGGTCTCCTAACGCTGGCCAGCCCAGGGGAACCAAGCGGGTGACAGCAATGGGAAGGATGACCTGCAGAATAGCTCCAGAGCAGGGAGGGAGCCTGGGAACTCTCTGCCTTGACCACACTGGCACTGGGACCCAGGACTGAGCTGCTCTGCAGTTTAATGAAGTCAATGATTGGGCTTCTATAGTGATCAGGAGACATCAGCAGCAAGGCTGAAGCAGATCTCATTCCTGGATGTCATAATTTTGCTAAGGTGATAGAAAAAGCACCTGAGGTTGGCTGCAGTCGTGGTCTCCAAGCCAGTATGGTGTTACACAGCATCCCGATGGAGGACCAGTCACATACCTATCATCCTTCAGTGATTTTCCCTCCCCTTTAGCATGAAATTTCTAGGAAAGCAAAGTTTGCCTGATTCAAGTTGAATATGAAGTGTTTCAGAACCCTCACAAGCACCTTGTTGTTCTGGTTTGCTTGTTGCAAATGAGCTTGGTGGAAACATAAAAGGCAGGTCAGAGAAAAAGGAAAAAAAAAAAAGGAAAAACTGTAAAAAATAATGGAAAAAATTAATCAGACCCACATAATTTAAAACAAATATTGTTATTTAATTCCACTCTTCTCTTTTGGAGTGTGATAAACGTAGATGTTGTTATTTTTAAAAGGAAGTAATATGACATCCCATTTAATTTCCTCTGAAACAAGACAATCTGGCTTACCAAATATAGCCTGACAAAGAAAAATAGAAATTTCCTGATCAAAGATCCAAGAGTGCAGTGCTCCACCTTAAATCCCTCCCACCTATTAGGCCCCCCTTTAGACAAAACAGAGAAACAAATTTCTCACACATCAATGATGCCTCCATAATCAATTTCAAATAGCCCCTTGCATAGGGATGCAAATCTTAGCTTTCTCTTAATAAAGCATTTTAGAAGATGGATGTACTGATCTGATATTATTAAACGAAAAGTGGTCTCTTTTTAATCTAGAGATGCAGGGGCGTTAGTAACAGAGTGAATCAAAGGCCTGGTCTCTTTCTCTTCCTAATTATCAATAGTGTTTTATAATCTTATTAATATTGATACACAGTATACTGAAGATCTGTTAACGTATAATGTATGTGGAGGATAATTAACGAGATCCGAGTCAGATCAATCGCCTATTTGACAGCAAACGGTGTGTGGCTTATAAATTATACATATGCTAGGTATGGCTAGAAATGTTTAAAGTTTCAGTCCAATCCTTCCAGTACAGCACTGGGAAAACTGATGAACTTAAAGGCACAGTCCCTTGCCTGTTAGGTTTATACAGTACACTCAGAGGAATAACTCTTATTTAAAAATCAAAGAGTTCCATTAACTGCCAAGATCTCAAAGCAGCACAGAAAACACACCTTCTCCTTGTGAAGTGCAGCTAAACAAAAGGCAAAATCTTGTAAGAAAAGGGATGATTAATAAAAGTGAGGTAATTTTCCTTTTGATTTCTGAGAGGAGGTAGCATGCAGGATGTTCCAAATGACAGAAATGATCCCACATCTTCACACTGGCCTTTAACAAGGTTAGACTTGCTACTGCAGTAAATACAATTAATAATCCCAATTAATATTGCATGTTTTGGTAGGTTTGAGAGCATGAAAGCTTTCCACAGATTACTCTTCACTCCCCAAAGCAGACGTGGCGTGATGAGACGAAGGGGTGGAAATGTGGAAATAAAACTTTCCTTTTTTGTTGTTGCAGAGCTCCTGATAAGCATGGGGCTGAGATGAAAGGAGATGTCAGGTTTAACAAAAATAACATATTATTATTATTAATAATTTACCTCAGGGGTACGACCCAGTGCAATAGTGACTGCTCAAGGCTGTGAAACTTCACCAGGTTTGTGAAAATGGCTCAGACTTTCTCAGCTTTTCCACAGTAGACCTGGGGGCAAGTTCAGCCATGGTGTGAGGAGATGTGATTCCCAAGGTGGAAATACTACATCAGTCCCTTGTGATTCACGTAGGAAGGCTTGGATCAGATTAACTATATAAATTCAGCTTCTCCTGGAACCAAACTTCTACTGATGTCAGGGTGGGAGTTTCTTGAGGGAAAATACAGGCAGTGCCATGCCAGATCACACCTGAGACAGGATATACTTCATCCAGTGCCCTCTCTGACAGGAATGAGCACCCAGCACTGTAGAGAAAGACATAAGGTGGGCTGTACTCAGCCATGGTATAGAAAAATTCCCTCCACAGCATGTTCCAGACTATGGCCAGAACTGGACAACACAGGGAGGACGGAGTTGGTGACTGTACACCTTGCAAACCTGTCTCACAGCAAATTTTTCAATAGGTATCTCTGGGTCAGAATCCAGCAAGATCTTGTTCCACTTTGCCTCTGGAAGCAAACGTTTTATCCACAAGGACAGACTTGGGTTGTTGTGGTTTTTTTTTTTTCCTTTCCTTTTTTTTTTTTTCCCCACAAACCACTATATAAGCTGTATGCCTGTATAAATACCCCTCTTTTCTGGAGCAAGCCAAGTGCTCTTACTGGCACTGATGGCAACATGACAGACACCAAACTTGTCCCTAAACACAACCTTTTTTTAAAGCTAGAGATTCAAATTCACTCAACTTACCCCTGGAAATACAGCGATCCTCAACAGCTGTACCCAGAAACAGTTTGCATAAGCTGACAGTTCGTTTGTAATTAAGCCTTTAACTTATGACTATGTGTGAGCTTGTGCTTGTTGAAACAGAAGCCCTGATGGGCAGACAGGAGCCCCAAGCTGGCTACCAGTAGCAATATCTGGATACCACAGAATTGCCTGATGGAGATTCTCAGGGTTAGCAAACCTTTTCCTGAGTCATCCTTTGTACAGCCCTTGCAGGGCCACCTCAGTCAAAGCGTCCAGCCCATCCGTAGTGTGGCAAGTAAAAGATTTGCCTTGTTAAAGTAAGTGGGGGAAAAATGTTCCACGCTTTGCCAGGTGAAGCATTAAATACAGGATCTGTCACAGGGAAGGGCAGGAAAGGCTTGCTAGATTACAAAGGCCATTACTTAATGGCCATGCCATCCCTTAAGCCAGGGTTTAAAGTAAATTATTTAAATTATAATATTATGCCTTTTCCCCCGAGAGGTTCACAGGGCTACAGTAGCATGAATGAGTGGATGCTCATAGCCTCCAGATGAGGCAGCTGCGGAACACGGGAGCTCGGGTCGGAGCGCTCAAAATGGCTGTAACTTCACAAAAATGGACCCCAAGCCAAAAGCAGCAATAGTTTTGATACAAGTGAATTCCTCACAGTCTCTCAAGATGAGTCAGTAGCTAAATCAGGTAAAACTGCTCTGGTCTCCTGACTCTCCAGCACTGTGTTTGAACCATTAGACTCATGCTTCCTTTTGTCCATTAGTGGCTTCATTTCTGTCTCATAGCATTAATTCAGGTTATGCTGCTTGCAGTGCTCCATATAAATGAGTTTAAGACCACACAGGTTCACAGGAATCGGTGCGGTCAGGAAATGCTCTTCTCGCTCACTCACACCTTCCCATATAGGCTCCACTGGAAGATTTTAATTCTGTCCTGTCCCCTGATCAAGTCACTGGTGTGGTCACTGTCTGGACAGTCTGGGCTTACGTGTCCCATCAGCCTGCTTCCCTGTAATGCTCTCCAAGTTGCTTTCACTCCCATTTTGCACTTACTTTTTTCATTCCATTTTCTTGACATAGTTTAGCCTTGGTTAACTATATTGAAATAATATGTCAAAAATATTCTTAACTGTAGGTCAAAACTGCTTCTCCAGTTAAGTGCTCTAATCATGTGCCTTTGCTGAATCTTTCTCAATGGAAAGTCAAGATCAGAAGTCTCCTTTTCATTCCTCCTTTCTCAGAGACAAGGATATCCATCCACAAGTGCTGTGACCATATTGCATTATTCTCCACAATTTCCAAGTGGGGATAAAAAAAAAAAAAAGTAATAACGAGCTAATTTTTCAAACCCAGACCCTTGAAGGAAAGACCAAAGCACCCCATTTGGATATTCACTGGCTCATGTCAGCCCAGGAACTGGTCTTTAAACACCATTCTGCAATACAAAACACAATGAATTAACGTTAAAGCGAGCAGGAAAATTGAGGTACAGATCAGCTACAGGAACAAATTAACAGGAGGATGGAAGCAGCAAGTTCAGATAGCGGGGAGTTCTGCTGGGTTGCAATACCGGGAATGAAGACATCCCCCTCCTCCCCAAAGCAGGCTCCAGCATGCCAGTGGGTTCGATTGGTCTCATACCCACAGGCTGCGAGATATTTATGGCCCAGCCAGCATCAGCCTAGAGGCTATGCAAATGGAGCTATTGGATCCTAATTTGGAGAACTACTTTCATAACGCTGAGATTTTTCACACAAAATTGAGGATACTGTGCAATTGATAATTCTTTCAGCTACGCCGTCACCCCAGAATAGGGAGTCCTGGATGCCCGCAAGGACAGCTGAGCAGGGACCACCTTTCCCACCAACCCATCCCCACCAGCCTGGGAAACCAGCTCCATGACCAAGAGGTAGGTCAAAATGGAAGGTGATGGGGGCAAAGCAAAATTTGGAGCAGCAGCCAGCCTCCCTGCCTGGGCTGGGAGCTGCTTAGGAAGCTCTGAGGCCACCGCAGACTTGAAGGCGTCAGGTGTCCAGGAGGAGCTTTTTTGAGGGCCAAAGAGGTCAGTTGAACAGTACTTTTTCTTCCCTGTCTGGCTCCTCCCACTCTCCCACACACTCTTCTTTTGTCTGCTCTAAATTGCAGTTTAATGCTCATTACCAAGTCAGCTATTGTATATGAGCAAGGAAAAGGAAGACATTGAATGAGTGGAAGTAGAGAGGGGTGGCAGGGGCTGTGAGGAGACCTCCAAGAGACGGGTGCTGGTGGCCAAGCCTCAGTGTGTTATGTCCAAAAACTTCCTTGCAAATACCTTTTCACTTACTGTCTCCACGCTCCATGTAGCCCCCAAAAACACAAGGGCAAGCAGAGAGGAGAAAGTATGGATCCTGGGGTGGCTGGATGTGAGGGGAGGGGGTGCAGGGGCTGTAGCCAACCCAAAGTCCCCACCCTACTGGAGGAGGACTCATCACTCATGAAGCATGGCTGCCTGTAAGGATGCTCTTTCCTCAGCTAAACCACACTGAAACGTCTCTGAGTCTCATGGCCTGTCAAGGTTTTGTCAGAGGATGTCAAAGCGCCAGTGTGACAGTCTGTGTCCTACCTCTAGGCACCCCAATTTATATTCCAGTGCCTTTCTCAGCCGCTTGTGATAAAATGCCAGATTTTACACCCGAGCGGCTGAGGCCCTGGCATATTTCCCTGCCTGCCAACTGTCGTGAGTGGAGGTGGGAATGGTGAAGCCTTCATCAGCCAACGCTATGCCAATGAAAGCCGGGGGCACCGGACCCCCGCGGCAGCCTGACCCGTTTTCACATCACCACTTGGCTTAGGTCAAACTGGTGCAACATCCTGGTGCATATAAATCCATAGGGATTCTGATTGAAACCTTTTAAGGCTGAAATGTTTTCCCCTCCCTAAAGAAACACTGTTTTACAATGAGATAAGTTTAATGGGGAGTCCATAAAGCAAAGTTAAGCACCTCGGCAAAATCCAAGGGTAAAACACACAGGTAGTAAATTGTTTGCAGATTGCAACATTTCCTGGTGTCCTTGGACAGAGTGTCTTTACATCTTTTCGGGTTCAAGCATGGTGCTTACAATTTTATTGAAAGTCAGAATATGTTTTTAGGGATCTCTGCCCTGCCTGGAACACTGAAGTCTGAACACAGAAATATATGATTTTCAGAGAAGAGGTGCATGTCCTGGTTGCGGTACGGAGGCTGACCCATCATCTCATGGTGTTTCATGCCCCGTGCACTGCATCAGCTTTGGAGGGAATCACAAGTGCTGGCCTCCTTCGTGCAGAGACGCTTTATAATCAACCTGGTCCACTCTAGCAAATACTAGCAGAGTGTATTAAAGATCCATGCCTTTCCCCCAGCTAGTGCAGTAACTAAGAAGCTTTACTTATTGAGTAAAGCTGGAATTTTACAAAAAGCTCATTTCCCAAGTAGGCAGTAAAGGAAGAGAGCAGAAATTTTAAAGGCCTCAGCACCCTGGGTGCTCACTGAAAACTAAGTCCTTTTGAGAATCTGACTGTTAAGGTGTCACCATGGGAGTTAGCAGAAGCATTGAGCACTTGAGAAAAACAGACCTGAGTTTCATTGCCTGCAGGTATACTTACCAAGAGTTTCTTTCTTAGGATAAGACTTCAAGAGAGAGTGGCTCTAACATAGTGGCTTGCTGCTCTCTCCTTTCTTCCCCCTCCCTTCTCGCTCTTCAGTCAGGCAGTTCAGCTCACTCAACCACTGGAAAAGTGTTCACATTTTTTGCCAGTTGAGTTTTCTACCCTGTGGAGGGCTGTTTCAAAGCAGCACTGGGATTGATTCACAGGACGTGGTGCACAGGAAAGAGAGGAGGTGTCAGGAAAGCCCTCCAAGATTGACTCAGCCATCCACTGAATGTCCACGCTCCTCCATCGAGCTGTTTGACCCCACTGAAATGTCATGAACCAGCCCGGTTGCTGAGACTGTGGATGGCCATAGCAGCTCTGGTAGCAGCTAGACTACTCTGGGCAGATGGCATAGATTATGGGAGCTTGAAATCTTTTGAAAAGTTGGCACTAGGAGAGAAAGAATGAAGGTGTTAAATCGAGCTGGCCTAATGCCATTTTAAAATTGTATTTGGCTACTTATGTACAATACAGAGAGTATTTTGTTTCCCTTCAATAGGTAGCTGTGGACTTGAGGGCAGATCAGTTGTTTTCTGTCTTTAAATTCTCACAGAACCAAAAGAATGATTTTTTCCATTCACTTTCTCGATGCCCTATTTTAGCAAAAGATGCGAATGCCCCACAGTGACTTCATGCTAACTAAACAAAAGCAATTCCTCTCTTACTAACAAGACCAGCAAATTAGAACTAGAGAGTCCTCTTTTTTCTAACCATTTACCACTCTTTTAATCCTCCTCCCCATCTTTTCAAATCCTTGAGGGAAACAGATGAGCTTTAAGCATGCCCTGGAGGTCGCTGTAGATGTATGTTTGTACATACACATTCACTGGAACCTTTGCACTTCCCTAATCCACACAGGTCATCATGAGCATACAAACCCCAGCCACCTTGCCCCTCAGCAAAGATTTACTGGTCTATGCAGAGTGAAGACACTATTGTTAAGACTACATTGACCTCTTGAAAGGTATTATAGAGTATTCACTCATCTCCTGTGAAATATTATCATAAATAAGCCGAGGCGCATAAATGAATGAAGTATCATTTCATGTCATAATACATAAATTCATTTGCTTCACAAATTGCAGGACTCACTGCAACCAGCTGACTCATTGAAAAATGCAATTCAGTTTTGGAAGATAAACTCCTGAGTAAAAAATTACGTATTACACGCATAGATACTGAGCTTACTAAATATAATGCACCTATCAAAATACTATCTATGTAATAATTGCAAAGGCACAGATAAATCATTTTATCATGCACCTTTGCCTCCATGTGTTTTGTTGTTCACCGAAGGTTCATTTATAGGTTCCTATACAATTTACCAGCATTGGAGCTTTGCACTTTTGAAAAGAAAGAGTGAAATTATGGCTATCATGGAAATCAGTATGAAATGCATTTAAATCTAAGGTGGGGCAGAATGCGAGTGAGTCCTTGAAAGCCCTCCAGTGCCACAGCTAAAAACTGAGATTTTTTTTCTCAACCCTGTCAGAGGATTAGTCCCATATATTTCAAGGTGAAAAAAAAAAGTACACATATATTGTGATGTCTGTGCAATGAATTTGTGAACCTCACAGTACAACACTGCTTGAAATTTTTTTCCCATTTAACTTTGACCAATTTACTTGGACTTGCCAACTGAAGTTCTGAAATCACTTATGTCTATTTTCACTTCTGTGGCTGATCTTTTGGAAGTCTTGGAATCTAGTTGTTGTAAAGCAGAGCCTGTGCACAGGAAGAAGGTCTGATCATCTATGAGACTGACAGGAGCTTCTTACCACTGGAAGGGAAAGAGACCAAGCTCTTTGTGAGGGTGGTCAGACACTGGAACAAGTGATGAAGAGAGATTGTGGCATCTTCATCCCTGGAAACAGCCAGCCCCCAGGGCAACCTGCTGTATCTGACCCTGCTCTGAGCCGGGGGAGTTGGAGTGGATGGTCTCCAGAGGTGCCAGGTTGGTGACAGAATGATTTGCATGTTCCTTAGAACCAGAATGAAATTAACATTTAGTGTGCAAGAAATTGTTGCATCATTATATGTAGGAAAATAACATGATGAGAATGGTGTAACATACTTGGTAATGTTTCTCTCCTTTGAAAGTCAGTGTTTGATATATGGCTGTTAGAAAAAGTTTTGGTTTTTGGTTTTTAAATTCTCTCAAATACATTTCTTGGGCTTTTTAGATCTCCCTTTTCTTAATGTGCTGAAATGCTAAGCACCATTCCAAATTCATGTCAATGTATCTATTGACATCTTTCTTGCTGTTTTCCTCTTTTTCTATTCTCTGTGGTATCACTCTTGCCAACTGCTCCTGAGATTTTTGGTTATGATCTAGCAAAGCCCTTAAGCACATGCTTAACTTTAAGAATGCAAACAGTCTTTGTGAATTCAGCAGGACATTTCCTTTAACTGCTTAGCTGGGCTGGGGCCAAAGTGCTCAGTGCTCTACATACAGATCGAAATATAATAATTCACACACAGTTAGTTAGAAAAAATCACTGCAGAGTGTAAAATAAATTGGAACAGATTTTTCCCAGTCCCTTCACAGAATTTGGCCATGAAACACTACAAAATTCTACCAGCTCTGAATATAGTTTATAAATTAACAGGATTCAATTCATCAACATATGTCATGGAAAATATCTGGTTTATACACAAAGTTACTTTCACGTGCACATTTTTTTTTCTCTCCCTCTCTCACGCGCAAACACACACACACTTGCAAGACTCAGGCTTGCATGACTCTGTTTCTTATGAACTGTATTTCTCAGCAAATGTCATAACTTTTTCTGAAGTTCAGAAAATCAGCACAAATTGCTAGGTAAAAATTCATGACACTTTAAATCTCTTAAAAGACATTTTGGGGGAAGCTGTGCACAAGTTTACCAGTAGACTGCAGATAAGCACAAACAAGGCAGAGATACAAACATGAGACCAGCCTAACAGGGTCAGGCCAAAGGTCTGAGTTCTTGCTCTACCAGGTGCCAAGATAAGGGCACAAGAACCGGGCAAACGTATTGTGGCATTTACGTATTCTACGTTTATTCACTCACCTTCCAGCAACAGGTGGCTCAGGGTGTCCCAAGCCAGGTGTGATATACTAATATTGACTAGTACAATAATTTGTAATGTTTTTATTGTCATTGTTTTATCTAGTGGCTTTTGGTGTTTTGTTGTGTGATTTAGTTTTTTTTTTTTTTAATCTGTGTAAATTTCTGGCACTCACAAAATCCTGTGGCAAGGAGTTTCACAAGTTAATCCAGTCTGTGCAGGACTGCCACCAAACACTTGCTGTTTGTTGTGGACATGCTGTTGTCTCCTGTGCAAGAACTAAGGGCAGCAAATGAAACAGCGGTTCCTTACTCACCTTCCCTGTGTCATTCATGATTTTATGTTCTATTGTAATATCCCCTCTCTGCCAGCTCTTTTCTTAGCTGAAAAATCCTCCTCCATCTAGCCGTTCCCCTGTCGTATTCTTTGAAAGCAAGAGCTGATGTGCTGGAGGAGGCAAGCTGTCTACTTCAACAAGGTGCTTCCAGGGGAATTGGAACTCCCAGACTAATGAGACCTGGACGAAGAGATTGAGCCAAGTTGTGATGCAAAGCTTAAGCTTTTGTACTGTGGTAATGACCAGCTCCTGGTGCATCTACTAGAGCCTGTACGCTGTGAGTTGTGAGCTGTAAAATAATGTCATACATGAATGAGAAAAGCAAACCATCCTTTCATTTTACTGCTAAAATGAGAGAGCAAAAATTTCTCAAAATTGTTTGTGCAAGGCATTCTGTTGGTTCTAAGAACCAGACCTTGTGGCCCTCTTTTTGTAGCAGTGGAAGGTAGAATGGTAGAGGTGAGGCCCATTTCTTCCTTGACATATTTACTTCAAACTTTCTTTGTGGGATTTTGTGTGTAAGCTTGTTGTACACTACTAAGGTTCAGGCAAAAGAATTGGTGAACAAATGGCATGACTACTGAAAAATGCAGCTCAGACAGGTAGCTGAAAACAACAGAATAAATGAACAAAAAGAAATCCAGATTTTTTATGTCATGCTGAAATTCCTCTTAGCAGGGTATTGTACATATTGTACATATTCAAGACTGCAAGATTACCTCCAGCTCTGATAGCTGGTAGTCACGCGTACTTCCAGATGGTCTTCTCCTCTGATAAAGACAATTATTGTTAACCTGCTTTGCATTTCTCATAAGCTGTGATTATTGCTGCGTTTGTTCCCACAGCATTTGTTCAGGACTATGAGGCCTAAATCTTGTATTCCTGCTATAATGCATTGAGACCATGAGATGTGTCACTAAAACACCTAGAAAAGCAGAGGCTAATGCACTGCCTTTATTTGCAAGTGTGTTACATTATGAGTCTTGGTTAATCCAGTACCAAAATGGAATGAAATCATGGCTTCATGAGTACCAGCAGCAAAATTCACACTGGTATCAAGGCCTTCAGGAATCTACTGACTTCTTCTGCCCTGCCAAGTGTTGCAAATCTCTCAGTGCTGATGTCTGTGAAATGAGAAATGAGATGGTAACACAAGGATTCAACCTCAAAATTTGGTGCTGCTTTATGGGAATCTGTAACTCTTATATTGTGTCTCCTAATGGATATTCTTTCTCCTTTTTTTTTTTCTTTGGCTGCTTTTGAGTGTTTCTGGTGTGCCAAAGGAGGGTGAGCACTGGCTGTGCATCCAAATGTACCAGGTACAGTGTGTCTGCCCTGGGATGTTAATGAATGTTGGCATCAGGAGACTGGCAAGCAAAGAGCCCCATAAGAAAAGCCTTTTCTTTAAAAAAGTTCTTCTGTGCCCCATGGCTGAGGGACAGAGTTTAGTGTGTGCCCAATGGGTTGCACAATTTCTCATCACTGCGCCTGAGAATTTGGGTCCTACTGTCAAAGTTCTTGGTCTAAAATTTGCACAATGATCTGGAAATGCCAGTTCTTCGAAATGTCGGAGGTGGACCTAGTATCTGCTCTCCCTTCTCCAGCAGCTGGGAAATGAGCTTAATGCACTTGACTGAATGTGAGTCTCTGGGGTAAGTCATCACTGTTCCACATGAATAACGAAATACCATCAGCTTTTTCACAGGGGTCATCTTACTTTCCTTAGTTAAAACACAGTGTTGCTCCCCTGTGTTCTAGCTGTGACTTTGCTTCCTTCATGCAATGTAGAAATATATATTCCTCTCGTGCATTAAGGAGGTGTACTACAAATGTTATATATTGAGAGGTAGGACAGATAAATTCAAAAGCAACAGTGGGCTGCAGAGATACAGTTCCTACAAGACTCCAGGACATGCCAGACTTGGTGTCATTAGCTATCATTAGCACTTGGAGCTCAGACAATGGCATATTTAAAGGATATGGGTGGCTTCAATCCATTTCCTAGTGGGCAAGTGTCCACATGACAAAAACACCGCTAGAATTGGCAATAAGTGGTGCACTGGCAGCTTACCCAGAGCAACCGATGGACAGGAACCCAAGGCAGGAACGCTCTCATGTTTCTAGGAAGATGTTTCCAAGATGGGTTTGTGACAAATGAATGGCTGAGCCAACTGTCCTGCCACTTGGCCAGTACTGCTCAGGTGTGAGCATGGCACCATTCCCATTCCCTAAACACATGTTTAATCTTTGACAAGGCGTGGCGTTTGATAGCAGCATTGTTTACATATGCATGTGCTTGGTTGGGCTGAGGTGTGCTGCACTGTTAATGCCGTATCACTCACTGAATGGTCCTCTGAACTCTCCTTCTGCTAGCCTTTTACTGCTGAACAGAGAGAAAAATGGCCACATTTTAATCACTAAGCCCTACTTTCTTAGAGGTAGCTCTTTCCGCAAAGATACAGTCTATGAAATCCTTTAGTCACAAGAAATAAAGCCAATGATTGATTTGTATTCTGCAATGCACCCTCTGGCTAAAACCAAGTTATAAGTACCAAATGGTTGAGACGGGGCTTGTGAAAGGGCAGTTATGTGAGTGGCACTAGAAGAAAAATGTTAATAAAGGGCAGTCCATTGAACTGAGGTTAAATACTTTCATACTTCTCAACCAACCCAGAAATGTCCCTGAATTCTCATTAAAAAATGTTCTTCATAATCTGATGTTTTACCTCATTAAGGAAGGGGGATCTTGAGGATCAAGAAATATCACTTCGTTGAGGAGAAATAAAGGTAACAGGGGTAGAGCTTAAAAAAATCCTTTATTCCTTTCATTTCCTTTAAGCATTTGTCTTGCCTTTTTGTTCATTTGTCTGGGCTTTTTTTTATTTTTAGTTTGGAGTTTTTCAAATGAGTGCACTTAAAGAAGTTTGGAGGCTTGTCCCTAACTGTGTGCACCCTCATTCCTGCCCCTGAGGCAGAGCTGAGTCAGGAGGGCAGCCACTCTCCCCACTGCCACACCAGGCACCAGACCCACGACCAGCCCTGATCACCTTCCCTTTCCCACTCCAGTGCCCTCCACAACACCCCCTGGGAATGGACAGTCTAGTTCCAAGTGAGTATTGGAGGCTTTGAGGTTTTTGATACGGGGCTGGAAGTCTCAGGGAAACAAACCCAGCCAGGTATATTGTAGTACAGTCCTACACTTCTAGGTTAAAAATGGCCAAAATCCCAATATACTGCAAAAGGACTTTACAACACTTAGCAAAAGCCTACAGGTGTTTGAGTCGTGGTTTGGGATGTTGTCAAGTCTGGCCAACCAAGAGTTATCTTGCAGGACTTTATACCAGGCACACAGTACAAATCTTGGGTTTAATCCAGACCGTTGTGTGCCTCATCGGTGGGATTTTGGATCTGGCACGTTGGTTTACCCTGCAGTTGTGCTGGTTTTCAGCTGTGCCATTCTGTACAACCTGGGCTTTGGAATGCTTTGAGGCTGCTAACACTTCATCTCTAATTTAAGCACATAGAAAGTCCCAGGGAAGTTTGCTTTGTATTATCATTTGCCAAGGGAAGTGACTGATAAAAACGGTGTGAATTGACAAGCTGAGTCTAGCATAAGGAGGCGTGTGTGTTAGGGAGAAGCCCCACAATGTACAGGGGGACATACTCGAATGGAGATTCCCACTCTGTGGCCAGCAGAGCCCTGACCTGGCACACCAAATGGACTGACCTCCAAGAAACTGTTGCAAGGAAGTCATCTCCCTCCTTAGGAAGGGGTGTCACATCTGTGAAGAGCTTTGTCCTGCATTAGGGAACTGCACATACCTGGATTTCAAATCATAAGCATTATAAGCCAACATTAACTTTAGATTTAAAATTAGGATAAAACAGCATTTTCATAAGTGCATGATCTCCATACCCATTTAATTACAGTTGGCATGTTTGAAAGTCAGGACACGTTTAATTTTGGACTTTTCTTTTTAAAAAGTTTAACCTTTTTTTCTTTAGCAAATGCTAGATTCCAAACAAGTCTGTCTGTATTGACTGAGTAGTGTTTTTTTCTGCTACAGAAGTGTTTAATCCTGAGAAAACTCAGATCTGAAAACCTCTTCGTTGGCTGAAATGTTCAAAGATTTAACAAATTCAGCAAGTGGGAAAATTAATCTTTGAATAGAAGAAACAATCTGACAAAATAAGCCATAAAAGTAGGTGCCAGGTGTCGTAAGGAAGTTCTTCATGCAGCACTTGCTTAATGTATACTCAAAATGCATCCACTTTTGTTCGAAGATCCAACAAAACATATGAAATTGGGTTACACCAATTCTCTTGATCTATGAATCTTCCACTGTGTCAAAGATAATACACCAAACAAACTTACATGTAAATGGTGTGATAAAATGATCTACCGTATACATTATCATCCATTAATATTGTTGGGGCTAATGCATTTCATCTGTCACACACGTTGTTTTATATTATCCCCACCTTACTAAAAAAATACCATAAAACCTGCTCGGTTGACAGTCATACAGGCTACCTGCTGGAAAGGGAAAGTCCAAGGACACGTGTCCTGTCACAGCCGTACCCACAGGTGCTGGTGAAGAAGGAAGCAGGGTGGTCTGGTTGTGAGGAAAGGTGGGCTCTGCTCTGGGCATGGCTACTGTCCTCTGGATAAGCCACTTAATTTCTTTCTGCTCATCTCCCTCTTCCACTCATCGCCTGCCCTGTCCCTTGTTTGTAAATAAGCAGAGCTGCGTGTGTGTTCACAACAACCAGTGCTAACGGGCCCCACGCTTGGCAGAAGTCTCCAGGCTCTATGGTATTGAGTAGTAAGTCAAAAATAGCAATTCATAATAAGATGAGAGACTGAGATCACTCTGACCTTGAATTCTCTGCTGTCTTTTAACAGGGAGAGGGTGAAATTGGACTGAAACAGCCCCCTCGTTTTGCGTAGAGCCACCAGTGACCCAGGCTGCATTTGAACCACAGCCCTAGAGGCGAAAGGCTTTGCGTCTCATAGCCAATTCACAGCAAGAACATAACTTGAGCCCACACACTAATGCTAAGCAAGGGCTGAGTGTTACTAATCCTTATTCACATATCTACACCTATTAAAATCACATGTGTGAAGGTTTGCAGGACTTGTTCCTTTATTGTAAAGACTGGCCCTTTCATAACGTGTTCTTAAATCAAATAAAAAATGGTATTAGCTGCCAAAAAGGGGAAAAAAAGACAAATGCGTGAAGAATACATGGCTTTCTTCCTCAGACATATTGTGCTGAACAACGTTGTTTGGCTTAAACTGAAACATGATGTTTTTAGAAGGCTGAGAAGAATGTTTAGACATAATGGTTTGAAAGACTCGTTATCACAGGTGCTGCACTTTATTCTCCGTATCATTCTTATTACCAGAAAAGCCACCTCCGCAAAGGCTGCCTGGCAGTGTCCCTCCCGCTGGAATGCTTGCCCTTCTCACTGGCTGCATAATGTGTGGAGGGCAGGATTATCTGACTCGCTAACCATCCCTCCCGGCCCACACGGCTCCAGGATGCTGGGGAAAATCCACTTGGATAAGATCTTTCAGATTCTGACTTTCAGTGACCCTGTGACAGAACAAGATAGAAAACTGCTGCTTTTTAAAATGCCAGGTAGTAACTTTCAGCTGCTAACAGATTTCCTCGTTCCTGACAGAATTTATAAGCATCCATTATAGCTCTTTTTTTTTTTTTCCTCCCCCTTCATATAAATTATGTGTATTAGTCCAGAAAACCTTAAAGAATTCTCATAAAAGGCCATTGCATTCCTCCTGATGCTTGTGTTCCCATGGACCAGGTATTTCAGAAGGGAGACCAGGTGGAGTGCCGGAAGACGAGGGACTACTTGAAAAAGAAAGGTTCTCTGAATTTTTCAGCCAGCAATGGCAGCCAGAGGTGAGTGATGGAAGTTGCTTGTGCAGTGTTTTTGTGAGCACACTCACAGTGCTTATAGGCTGTATGTCATAACCGCAAATTGGTTGTTATATCATTTTGAGCCCTTTACCGATACACCTGCAATCATGCAGAATAAATCTCTTAATTATTGTCTTGCATATCATACTGTTTTTTCCCTGATGATGATGGGAAGTTATCAGAGGTAAATCACACCTGTCTAGAAGCTGAGCAGCCTAAAATGCCAAATGACAAGATTTCTTCTCCTACACTCTTTGTACCCGTAATTTCAGAACTACTTCTTTCCCCCCAAACATATGCCATTATTTGAACTATTGTTTTTCCAGCAAAGCTTCTATCATCACTTCAATATCTTCATGTATCTTCCCCAGGATCTCAGTTATTTCTTTTTAAAAGTCACCTGTAAAGAGAGCTTTTTTGACTATTGCTGTAAAAACACAGTGGTCTGTGGGCATGGATGGATGTTGCGTTTGGGAGATGGCCTGTCATGCCATGCCAACTCCAAGCCTTCCACTTCCCAGTGTTCCTCCAGGCAGACTGGTTCTTTTTGTTAAAGGAAAAGAGGACAAGGGGTTCAAGTTTAAAATATATCAATGTTTTGCTAACATTACTTTGTCCCATAAACAATCGTGTATTTTTTCTGCATGATGCAATTGTGGCTAAGAGATGATCTGTGTGGGATGAAATAAGAAATAATGGCCCATGAAGTCAGGACTAGAAAGCAAAGTATCCACAGAGTAATATAAAGAAGTTGTCCCCTATTGTACACAGCATACGGAGCCTGTAATCCTTCTTTATTCAGTCTCTTTCCTTTATCTGTTCGTGAAACTATTTTATACAAAAGATACTACGGAAAGTAACGTGGCCTTCCATTGTCTTGTGCACATCACACTCAGTAAGAATGAAAGCACTTTGGTTTTATATGGAAAGAAAGATAGAATGTTCGCTACAAACACATGTGATCAAACTCAGTTAATCAAGTCCTGCCATCAAGAAAAAAATAATCTTATAGGGCCAGGAAAAGTCTCAAATGTCATCACTCACCCTAACTGCCAACACCTGCCATTCTGCATCAGTACCCAGGTGATATCAGGTATTAAAAGTGGCTTATTTGTTGCATACACCTGTATTTTTCAGCTGGATTCTATGAAAACCCTCCCAAAGTCAGGCCGAGCAAAGCCAATTGAGCAGTTTGCTCCCTGTGAATCTCTTGGGTGCTGGATTGCTGTGGGTCTGAATGGGCTTCTCAGTACAGTGGTGAGCTCCCAGCTGATTTTCTGGTTTTAATGAATGTGTTTTTTTCATTTGAAGCCACTGTAAAAATTATTCCTTGCTGAAAACAAGCATTCCTGGATCTTAAAAACAAACAGTATAAATAAAGAAGCCAGGCCTTCAAGTGTGACTTTGTTCCAGAGAAACGCTAAATGCAGTACATCACACAAACTCACAGTCGCTGTCCTCACTCTCTTTTTAATTTATACTTTCTTTTTATTTGCAGGTTTGTTTTTTTTTAAATAAAAATAAAAAAATTACATAGCACAGCACAACTGGCCATCAAACTGAAAGGAAAAAAAAGTAACCCAACACTTTACTCAGAGGTTGGAAATGCTGCAGACAGAAATTATTAAATCCTTAACATATCAATCCAGAGTTGTATAATTCACATCCAGAGCTGCTACCAAGTCATGATGGGGCTGACTTAATACGTTCCCCAAAGTCCATTATGTTATCCATATCCAGGAAGATATCTGTGCCAGGGCTTTCTTGAATCAAAGCGATGTCCACCATTCTTCAACTGTGAGCCTGCTGAGATTTTTTTTTTTTTCCCAGTTCCTGGCAAATAGATATCTGGCTCTAGTACATGCCAGATTGATGCACTTTGCGACTGATCCCTTAATAATATTCAAGTCTCCTAGCCCCAGAACACAAAAGCTCAGCAACTGCACAGATATCTACCTCAAATATTTTTTGCTGATATAAAAAAAATCCTATTATCTCCCTCCCCCAAAACATACTCATTCTGTTGTGCTAGCCCCAACAATTTTTGTTTGTTTGTTTGGCTTTCAACATAGGGTTAGCAACTAGCAGATTTATTATTAGTTTTAGCAAATGTGGGGTGAAACTATAAGTGAAAAAGAGAGAGGGAGAGAGGAGCAGAGAGTGTGGGAGTTTTACACATGGGGGCTGCATTACTTCTATGCAATATTTCCTAATATGTGAATTCATATTGAGATGCCCTACATGACTTCAGTGCCTCCTTCATTATCTACAGCTATTACTCTTGAGTCAAGTCTGTGTACAGAGCTGTTTTCCAACTGTGATTAAAAATTCCAAGGATATAATTGTTAAAAAGATTAACAACCACCTATTGCAAATAAAGCACTGCTCAGAAATCAAGAGCTAATTGTAAACAGTCCAGTCTGGTTTGATTTCTTATCTTTTTGTTGCTATACCCCTATGAGACTAAATGGATAGAACTATTTTATAACATTGTGGTGCTGTATAATGCTCTTTAGTTGCAATATCATGATATATTAATACCTACCTACACTTCAGTCTTCAGCGCTTCTTTTCATCTGAACAGATGAGATCTAAGCCACTTTCTTTCAGTCCTTTTTGATTTGTGGACCCCTACAAATTTCCTATGAAGAGTATGTCCCCCTTTAGAATTTCCATATGCAGAGATTGGTACATTGCATCTGCGAACCAGTTTCCCTTAACCTTTTATTGGTAAAGGTAGCAGGAGTCTGTAGGTCACAGACTGAAAACATTTTCTAAGACCTTACAAGTTAATTAAACTGCAAACGCCTCACCCGTCTAGACCAGCAGTACCTCTGCCTTGCAGAGGTGCTAGCGAAGGGACAGAGAGGATCATTGTCTTCCCAAGAACACCCCTATAGCCAGAAAATTTGCCCAGGACACCGAATTTCCAGACATGCTGTTAACCTTCGCTCTTCCTGGGCAGCACTGGATCTGGGCAATAGCAACAGATCTGGAGCACAGAGGTCTACAGTGATTTGAAGGATTCTTGTAAATGAAGCCACCGAGCCTGTGCCTGCAGTGCGCCTTCACAAGGAACCCTTTGCTGTATTTTCAGTAGTACCAAGACTTTTTAAACCGTAATCAGACTTTTCCCCTGTTCTTTGGATGATATAAAAATTGCTGCATTCAAGATGTTGTGGGTTTCTTTTCTTTTTTTCTCTCTTTTTTTTTTTTTTTGTGGTGCTTGTTTGTGATAAATGAAGATGACTTAAAAACTGTAGTCAAAGCTATTTCTTTGCTGCTTGTTTGCATTTCTAGTATAGGTCTTATCTTTCACAGCAGACTACATTGCCACTGGAGGGCTAAAAAAAAAAGCAGGACAGCCCATTAAGTGAAGATCAGAAGTTGAACAAATTGGGAAGCTACTTTTCATGGAACTGTTAAAATCATCTGGTTTTGCTTATTTGCTCTTAAACTATAACCTTGTGAAATGTGTGGTTGAGATTAAATCATCGTCAAAGTTTCAGCCCCTGTGCCCTTCCATTACAGTGTGTGAGAGTTCCCCCTGCTCATTCTGAGATAAGTCTGGACTATTTTTGTTAGAATGGTTAGTGCATTCAGAGCGACTTGTTCCAGCACAGATAAGGCAAGTGGTGCTTTAGGATGTACTAGCTGGTCTTGCTGAATGTGTGTTACAACAGGCTAAGTATCGCTTCCTTGTCTACACTGGCAATTTGGAGTAAATTGGGACATTCTAGTTAAGCTTTTGTTAAAAAATTAATCTTTTACAATCCTGAATTTAAACTGCTACAGACTTCTTTGAGATGGACTCCAGCACAGAGACTCCCAAACTGTGCATGGTGGACCGCTGGTAGTCTACAGGAGGATGGTGGGTCTTGATGGTGTTTATTTCCATTTTTGAGGAACACAGCTGATGACAGTAAGATAAAATTGAGAGTAAAAGAAAAGCTAACAGCAATCAACAATGTTTTCTTCTTTTTTTTTTTTTTTTTTTATTTCTGACATAATTCTTCCAGTGGCTGTAACTGCAACAGGGATATGATGTGATCTTCCTTGGAAAAGGAGAAGGATTTGATATTTGTGAGTGGGGGAAGGGGTTCATGGTATAATCCCCAGGTGACAATGGCATTAATAACACTGAGTAAGCAGTGTGGTGAGCAGCAGGACTTGGGGAGTCTGCTTTCTGTCCACCTTCTCAGCACAGGCTCTCTGTTGTCTGGTACCCACATTGCCCTCTCCCTGTGGACCTTCCCTCTGCTGGGTGCTAATTTGGACCTCTCTTACAGTCATTAAGTTGGAGGATGTAAATATTGCTGATCTCCCAATCTTCTGGCATATTTAGCTGAAGTTGATCTATGGTTACAAATGTTACAGCACGATGAGGTGAGCCACTTTTCTCCAAGAAGTCAAGATGAAAGAGGTGAGATTGTCAGCCAACAAAACTAAGGAAAGTTAAACTTCACATATCTCTCTGATGAAAAACAAGCATAATAAATCTTTCAGAAAGTAAAACAAAACAAGGGCGCTCTGTGTTGTTAAGAGAAACAAATCCAGAAGGATTTTACGAAAACTTTTAAGAGTTCTGGTCAAAGTTCTACTAGAATATCACATATTCTCATGAATTAATGTTGGTGCCAGTTGCAGAGACTGTATCCCCAATGTCACAATCTTGGCATTCCCCTTAAAACCACAGTTCCTGGATGTCTGTCTCTCAGAGTCTCTGTGCTTGCTTTATTAAAAAACAGAAACATGGATCCTTTATGGTCTTTATGGTCAAGATTTCAACTAGGGAATGCAAACAGGAGCGTACTGTAAACTGTCTTAATACTCCAGACAATAAATTTTGGGCACACAAAGACATTGTTTCTTTTGTAAGCTCATAGCTGTTTCCTTCTATAAAGAATCTTCTTTATAACTAGGGTGTAGCTCTTCAGGATGTAAAATTCTGGTGTGTAGTCTATGCCAGTCCTTCAGGCTGCAGTCAATGGAGCAGAGAGGTACCAAAGGGAGGTGAGTCATTGTACGGTAGAAATACTTGAGCTAGCTGGGATGACTCCCTGTTTGGACCTCTTGATTAACTATATGGGACAATCAGATAGCCAGCTTAAAGCTAGGCAAGACAAGAAATTCTCTGAGATGTTACTGCTGCAGTTGATCTTCAAATTAGTCTGTTTTCACAGCCTTATCCGGCAATCCTCAAAATATAAGCAGAGCATGTTGTGTCCTACTTCTGCCAGGGAGGTGAATCTGAAGACCTGTCATGGACAACAGAATTGTAGGAAAAGGAGTGAAAGCCACTGGTGAGTACAAGGTGGTACTCTTATCATATTCATTTGGTTAGAACTAGAGGAAGATGAGTTTGAAATAGAAGTGTGGTGCTTTTTTTTTTTATCCTTCCCCAGAGAGGGTAATGAACAACTGCTGGAACAAAATTTGCCTACACTGGGAAGGGGGTTCTGACTTGAAATCTTTAAAACCAGGCCAGATGTCTTTCTAAATGTAATACTGCAGCTCAGCTAAGAATGACAGACTTGAGTCAGGAACCACTTGTTGAAATTCAATGACCTCTGTAATACAGGACCTCAGAGTTGAAGATCATAATAGTCTCCTAAAAATCCTACTTTTATTTATTTGCGTTAAAGTAGTGCTTAGATCCAAATAACATCTGCTTGCAGAAAAAAAACCACCACATTTAAATTTTTTTTTATGTTAAATTAAAACTAACATCGCTTTTTCTGCTAAACATTGTACACACACTTAGTAAAAATAGACAGGCTTTGCCAAAAGAGCGTTTTATATGCATTTTCAAATACAAATATCTAATTTTGTGCACAGAAAGGACCACGTGGATTTTGGTAACAGACTGATGCACACACACCCTAATTGGTCAGACGCACCCTGCATGTCCTGAGATGGCTATAGATGGCTATTGACGACATGACTTATTTGTCCAGACAGGAATATCTTAAGGTCTGATTCTGCAAGGTTTTGGTTATCTTCCTAAAGGGAGCCTTAGGAGTTTGCTGCTGTTCAGGTCTGAAAGGAGGAAGGAAGGAATTTCATATTCCTACAAGACAGCGCACTGCTGCCTTACCAACTTTCCTGTAATTGTCCCGTACTGCAACAGTCAATGTTTCAGCCATAAATCACGTAGCTCCAGTGCCACAGGAAAGTATGCAAAATTGGCTGCATGTACTATTTTAGCTACGCTCTCCGCTCCAGCCTGGACATAGATTTCTTTAGGTCAGAGGGACAACGAGAATGAGCTGAAGGGCACGTGTACATTGATAACAACGTGCTCAGTTCTCCAAGCTCCTCTGTAGACAGACTTCTTCAGTCTGGGCCACCAAAGGAATCTGAAGACCGATATTATTCTGATTTATGTGATCTCTGATTTCTTACACAGTCCTCTTTAGCAAAATTATTGCCTCAGATCCTTGCCTTTGAGAAGGAGGCTAAGCTAAAAAGGCTTGCAAGGTAGAAAGAGAAGATGATGCCTCAAGGCAAGCAGTGGAGATGCCAATTCCACCACAATGCCTTGAATGCCAGATTATGTCTTCCCACAGATACAGGTGATGTCCTAAGGGTGCTATTGCCTGAAGAATTACGGTGGTTCTTGTACAACCATGAGTTGTTGTAAGAAAGGTGAATGGAGCGGGTGTGTATGATAGACCTGTGCCTCAGGTAAAACAGCAGACAAAGTGCACTGTATTTCTTCTTGGGAATGCAGGACCCAGCCTTGCCCTTTGTGCCTTCATAACTAGAAGGAAACGTCTACAATGAAGTTTTACATCTGCCAAATGCCTTGAAACCCAAACACTGTACATTTTCTGTGAGATGTGCTGATCACAATCTTGTATTTGCCTTTCGGTTTGATACTGCAACCTCCTTCCTGGTCAGGGCTAGGAAGATCTCACTGGCAGAACAGAGCTCTGTAGGATTAGGGTCTTTGAAAGGAGCTAATAGATCCAGAGGTCTGAGGTGGAAAAGGAGGAAAGCAGCGCCCTGCCTTCCCTCTTGCAGAGGTGTGCTTTCTGATGGAGAAAGTAAGTCAAGAAGGACTGGCTGGAAGAACCAGAGTGGAAATGTCCTGAGAACTACTAGCTCTTCTTTTCCCAGCCTAGCAGATGTTTAGAATTACTCCTGTAAATTATCTCCCCTATACACCCATTCCCACAGTGCTTGCAGGTCCACCTCTTCTA
This sequence comes from Thinocorus orbignyianus, assembly GCA_013400375.1. NCBI lineage: Eukaryota > Metazoa > Chordata > Aves > Ciconiiformes > Thinocoridae > Thinocorus > Thinocorus orbignyianus. Next base: position 8,013 of record VXBW01003601.1, on the reverse strand, counting down.
TGTTTCTAGGGATCCTGAATTAAGGACAGGGAGCTCAGACGTCAGCTCGGCTGGAGCTAATTGCAATACTTCAGGCTGCAATGTTTCCCAGAAAGGACCCTGTTCCCGTGTGCCTGCCAACTGTGCCTCTCCCGAGACACTATCTAGAGGCACCAGCGGCAGACAAGAGCCTCTGATGCAATAAATCTTGGGAGCACTCCTGAGACACAGGGTGAGCACTTGATGTTGCTGCTATCCTGATTGTTTTGGATAGCTCATTGTCACCTAATTGTACTGTAGGAAGGTCTGTCCATTCCCTCCTGTCTGCTTATTTATGCCCTCAGGCTATGTAAAGACTGCATGTGCTTAAAACAACAGCCAACCACAAAGTCTCCAGTGCCACTCTTTTGGTATGCACTAGCTCAGATTCCTCGTTGCAAGAAAAACCTCTGTCTGTTGATAAATGGCAGCATATTTCATAAAGGGAGAGAGGCTGCTCTGCTCCTTCAGCAGGACTCTCTCTATCTCCTTGGCTGACTTGAAACTGCTTGATGCAGTTGGGAGGCCTCTGCCAAATGAGAAAGACAAAAAGGAAGACACACGTTTCAGGAGCTGGAGGAAGAAAAGACCAAAACAACCTTTAAAGGAGAATTATTAATCAGAAAATTGTTTGCTAGGAAATAGTAAAATACAGTAAATGTCTCTATTATAAATGGCCAGGCCAAGCTATTAAAATACTTTCAAGAAGTTAAGAAGGATTTTCCTGAGAACCTTTTTACTTTGTTTATGCTTTAATAGATCAACTATTAATTGTTATGATCATAAACTTCCAGTATAGGGAGCTTGTTTGCACATGTGGTGGCAGCAGGACTTCTCTGTGCAAAACTCTGTGCAAAATATTGGGAACAACTGTTTCCATGGAGAAAAGAAATCATACATTCCTGTAGCTTTTTGTAAGATGACAATCTGCATTCTAGTCTTCAGTTGCACCCAGAATGAGTGCACTTCTTGTCGAAGCATGGCTGGCAGCCTGCAGACCTGGCTGGGGTCTGAGCTGGGTGTTCAACTCCAGCCTTGTAGGAAACACAGCTCTCATTCACTTCCTAGCCTAAATTAAACCTTCCTGTCTAAGCCCAAAATGTCATTCTCTTAGTCAGCCTCCATTGTCACCCTTACTGACTGCATTATGATGGTGGCCGCAGGCTGCTCTGAAGATCTGAGATATTCAGCACAGAAAAAAAACATATGGCAAGAAGCAGTGGTGCATTGAAGAGCATGAAACCTAGCTGGATTGATTCTGAGAAAAACTGAGGCTTGAGGGGAGGCACTCACTTGCTTATGGTCTGAGGACAGCCCAGTTGGGACATGGTGGGACCACTCCTGTGACTGGAGGTCTGCGATGGACTCTTTAGGAAAGACAGGCAGGGAAGAAAAGCAGGTGGTGTACTTTCTGTATGAAGGTGCAGCACAAATGTATGGGAAGAGGAGACAGGCTGGTTGGGAGCTTGTAGATCTTCGAAAATCAGATGACAAGCCAGTAAGGGTAACATTGTGATGGGTTTGTTACAAATCACCCAATTAGGTGCGAAAGTCAATCAAGTCTTTACATCCCCAGATTACAGTCCAGGTGCTATTGGGAGAATTTAACCTCCTGACTTCAGCCGGAAGGACGAGACAGTGGGATGCAACAGGTTCAGAAAGTCTCTGGAGTGTGTTAAGGGAAACTTCTTAACAGAGATGGTGTATGGCCAAAGGGTGGGTGATAGTCTTCTGGACCTGCTACTCACAAACAAGGAAGAATTGAACTGGGATGTGATAATCAACAGCAGCCTTGGCTGCAGGAGTGAAGAAGACAAGAGTGAAGAAGACAAGCAGTGGAGCACAACCCTGAGACTTCAGGAGAGCAGACTTTAGCATCCAAGTTAGGCCATTACAGTCTGAATGGGCAGACCATTAGTTGTGTGAAAGACTGGATGAAGAAGCTCAGTGGGCTGAAGCCCTGGTTGTCAGTGGCAGGTAGGGAGCTAAATGGGGCTGTCCTGGGAACTATCCTCTTTGACATTTATGTCACTGACCTGGTGGAGGTCTAATCACATTTGCAGATGACACCAAATTGGAAAGACCAGTTGACATGCTCAAGGGCAGAGCTGCCATCCAGAGGGACCTAGAATGGGCCAAAAGGAACATTATGAAATTCAACAAGAACAAATGCAAAGTCCTAACTCAGAGCTGTCTCAGCTCTGTCCTTGGAGGTTTTTGAAACCTGACTGGACAAAACCCGAAACGAACGGGTCTGAATTCAGACATAAACCTGCTTTGAGCAGGAGGATGGACTAGGGATGTCTTCATGCCCCTTCCAACATGAGTGGTTCTGTGATTGTAATGTATGATCAGATAACCCTGTGTTATTAAACTTGATTGTTTTAAGAAGTTACTACCCCTGTGCTGACTACTGCCATCCATCAGCCAGAACCCCTACAGCTGGAATGCAGCTGGCGCATGTTCATGTTCCTAGACCATTGCAAAACTAATCCCTTTTACCTCATATTGCAACAGACTACAAATGCATACGCAGCTAATTACTGTGTGTCAGTTGAAAGGGCAGCCACTTCTGGCTGAGGGCATGCTCACGGCTTAAAGCTTGCTGGGTTTGTTGCTTACCGCCATCTGCTCTCAGCCACAGCTCACCTACAAGACCACCCTCATTGACGTTGCACCAGTGCAAGCCAAATTATTACCGTTTTAGTATCTGTAGCACCACACCGTCCACAAACTCTGTTTAGGAACCAGCATCCCAACAAAACCACTGGGCAAAAAGAGGGCCCTTGCTCCAAAGCACTGACTGCCCAAGTAGGTAGAAGAACACAGGGAACCAGGCAGTTAGGGGTCTGCGGTCTCAGTCAGAGACCTCTGTGCTCCAGCTCCTTAGATGCCATCGTGTATTTCTTAGATAGCAGAAGCAAACTGCATCTGGCTAGCGTTTGATGTTTGCCTGTGTGCCTATGCACACCTGCACTCAAGTCCTTTCCTGTGAAACTGAAGTATTTTGTAAATACAATGGACTACTGTTCTGATTGTTTTGGGAAACAGACAAATAAATACAAATCTAAGCATGATTAGTCTAAGAATGTCTATTTATAAATAAACATGGATAAGTATGCTGGTCTTATTTATTTGCTTCTGTTTGGAATATTAGATCTGGTCTGAGGCAATGGCCAGCTATATGGGTACACATATATCTGTGTTGCACAAATAAATCAAACTAAAGTAGCCCAGTTCCTGTAGACCAGCATTAGGATAAGTATATCTTAAGAAAGTTCTTATTCAGACTTGGCTTCAGGCAATAAAACGTCATAGATGTATAACTCTAGTGAGTGAAATTTCTAGGGAGCAAATTAGGCTAAAAACATCTTCTAGAGACAGCTAGAAAGGAATCAGACACCACCCGAAAATAAGGCAAGTTATGCAGTAAATGTTTCATTTATTGGATTTCTTCCATTACTATTAGGGTTAAAAGACACGTTGTCAATAAAAATGGTATATTTATGGAGGGGTCTGTATTTCAGAAGCCTATTTCTTGTCATTTGCTCCTATAGTGCTTGATATCACCTCACGATAAAGTGTGAATAATCCCTGCATGAATGCTTATTTCTACCCATTAACCATTTTCTTATTAGACAGAATTATCTCTAACTAAAGGCGAGGTACAGCTGCGGTGTAGGCGCTAAAAAGGAGGTATGTTCCTATGGAGCCGTAGCCATGACTGGGTAAGCAGAACATGGATTGAGAGGCTTTTTTACGAGGTTGAAAACAGACAATGCACGAGGGTTTTTTTGTACCTAATTTTCCAATGTTTCTCCATCAAGTATGGCTAGAAAACCCACACCTATTGCTCAAACAACACGCCATGACCTGGGTGGTACTTGTGAAATCTAAAGCCACAAAGAAATCTAACAGTAGCCCCACAATCTGGTTGTTTGTCGATGTTTTCCCATTTGATAGCTTTCTTGAATTTTCACATGTGCTTGTTTCAGGCCATGCAAATGACTGCAGTGAGGAGCCATGGCTTCTGTGTTTCACGCTGTCATCCTGTCTGCCCTAGAAAAAAATCCCCTCTCTGCTAACTCTGGAAGAGCCAGTACTGGTAAGGCACTTGGGCAGATGTGTTTGCTTCGTGTTATTGGAACCTTTTCAATATTGAAATCTTTTTTGACATTCAGAGCAGATTTAATGATCCAAGATTATTTGTAAACATACGGACTCCTTTGAGCTGTAGACTCAAATCCCAGCCTGGTCAACCGAAGTCCTTTTATCTTTCCAAAATAAATAACTTGAATTTTACACATTGCAACCTACATTGGGACCTTTTGGAGAAGACCATGAAAACGGATGACTCACCCCAGATATGTAAACATTAGCCAGGAGATCCAGCTGGCAGTTAGCAGACCATATTTCTCCAATATAGACTTGGGCCTCTGGTGAGACATTAAAGATTCCAAAGCATTTTTCATAAAACAATAAATTTTCTTGGCTGCCCCTGGTCAACCTCTTCCCTCTCCAGTTCACTGCAATGTGAGCTGGGAAGCAAACCTCACATTCTTTTTTTGCCGTTGCTGTTCGTGAGATTCTGCAGGATTCTTGGGGCCAAAATGTTGTGCTGAAGTGTAAAATGGTGACACCACTGCTGGTAACCAAAAGCTGTTGCTCAGCTATTTGTATATTGTACCAAGCTGCAGGACTTAGAAAAGCTTGGAGTGAGGCATTTCCACTTCTTCATCGGTGCTAGAGGTCAGCTTTGACGAGATAGCTGACATCTCTTGAAGACTGAACTTGGAGCACCTGGCTTTGTCTCGCCAGCTGTTACTTAAAATCAGCTATTCAAACAATAATTCATGATTCATACACTGGATTAATTTGATGTCTTGTTTTGTTTTTTTAATATTGTGTTTCTTTCATTGTTAAACACTATATTCTTTTTTTTTAAAAAAATCTAAGGTACCACCTGAGAACTCACTACTCAACAGGTGCTGTTGACCCCTGGAGAGCTCTCACTTCCCCAAGCATGAAACAAGAACAGTTACATAAAGGAAAATGAAACAAATAAGACGCATAAGGTATCCTAAGTGACTAGTACCGCCGTAATTACACCGTGTCAATTTAACAATCATCAACAATACCTAGACTTCAAAAGTAAGCTAGCCATAAACTGCAGTTTGAAAACAAAACCCCAGAAGTTTGCAATAGGAAGAACGTGATGTCGCCATGAAAGCTAGAAAGCAGTTTCCCAGCCCTTCGTGGAGTCCACTGAGGTGGCAAAATTCCAGCTGTGCAAACATGCACGGGCAATGCCTTCCACAGCTGGGGCACAACCCCGTGGCCTTCCAGCCAGAAGCCACCAGAGCCAACCTAGGACCACCACGTGGCAGTGGAGCAGACAATGCCAAACTCCCTTCCATCGACATTTGCTCATGGGAGTTACATTAGTTTTATGAGTAGTCCTGGTGCACCATCATCCTCCTGACCAGCCTGCCAGGAATGTCACTCCCATGTGTGAGGCTCTACAGAATCAGGCCCTTCTTCTGCAACTGGCTTTGGGCAAGGACTGGGCAGGCCTCCAACATCAACCATTGATGATGCTTAATAAGGAGTTAGCAACTATGTTGCGACTGAACCAAAACTCTACTTGTTTAAAAAAAAAAAATAAAATAAAAAAACCCCCACAACCAACCAAAAACCTCCCAACCCAAAAAACAAAAAACAAACCCACAGCAGATTGTAAAGAGATCTTTGAAAAACAAAATAAAACTGTGCAACTGTTTTTGTTCATTTGGATCAAATTACAACACATGGCCCTGCAAAGTAAATAGGAGTCTGTCACATTTGTATTTCTAATCTCATATTGTTCTGGGATATAAAGGCATTTTAAAAATCAAAAGGCAAACAAAAATGGAGAATATTTGTTAAGGTGTCACTCTGCAAGGCACTAGTTAGCAAAGACAGTAAGTGCATAATCAGGGGCAAATGGGGAGTGTGCATGCCCACAGACAGTTATTTTGTGAAATCCGTGAAAGTAAAAAGCAAGTTAGTCAAAAGACCAGTGGAAAAAGAAACTGTTCAATTTGTACATTGAGTTAACAGTGAAGTATTTCATTCTTCATGTTTTTACTTGGTGTCTTGGAATAATCCCTTTTCTGTCTCCATATTCCCACTTAGACATTGTTCACAGACTTATTTATTTATGAAGTCTGAAGGTTAGTCCCTACCTGCTGAGACTAATTAGCCCTGTTCTTTGTGTCCTATGCAATCCTGTCTGATTAAATGTACACATTTGTTTTACTTCTTTTCATGCTCCCTTTCACTCTACTTCTGCTTTACTGATTAATATTAAAGTTGTAAGTTGCAGTGATTTTTTTATTTCTATTTTGTCTGCATCTTTCCCTTTAGTATGCAAATTTCTATGTGAACTTTTTAATGCCTGAGAATTCGTGTTAGCCTTGTCGATCTCTGTATTATTATTTTTATTATTCTTTTTATAGAAGACAGTTTAGCTGAAGCCCCCAAACTCTCTAAATATTGCATGACAAATTGGCTTTGTTTTGGAAACCCTATGTGCCGAATGGCCCTTAGCGTGAGCAGCAGGTTAGATTTCTGGAGGAATGTTTGGATTATTTAGTACAGCCCCGTCCCTTGCTTTCTAACACCATTTCCATTAGGCAATTTACTAATTCCCATTGAAATTACTGT
>VXBW01003593.1:114922-127032 GCA_013400375.1 Thinocorus orbignyianus | reverse complement strand
GGTGAGTAGAACTCAAGAAGTGATAAGCCACCTGTGTTCAGCACTGGTGAGGCTGCATCTCGAGTAATGTGTCCAGTTTTGGGCCCCTCAGTACAAGAAAGACACTGAGGCGCTGGAGCATGTCCAGAGAAGGGCAAAGAAGTTGGTTTGGAACACAAGTCTTGTGCAGTCTTATGGAGGAAAAGAGGCTGAGGGAAGACTTTATTGTACGCTACAACTATGTGAAAGGATGGTGTAGAGAGGTGGGAGTTGGTCTCTTCTCCCACGTAATGAGTGATAGAACAAGAGGAAACAGCCTCAAACTGCAGCAGGGGGGGTTTAGATTGGATATTAGGAACAATTCTTCACAGAAAGCAGTATTAAGCATTGGAACAGGCTGCCCAGGGAAGTGGTTGAGTTTCCACCTCTGGAGGTATTTAAAAGATGTGTAGATGTAGTTCTCGGGGATGTGGTTTAGTGGTAACTTGGCAGTGTTAGGTTCATGATTAGACTCGATAATCTTAAACTGAAATGATTCTATGATTCCACGTCAATTTTTGCTTTAGTAGCTCTTGTTATTAATTTTTTTCCTAAGTCATGAAACCTGACAATTATCCATAAATCAAAAAAATAGAACATAAATCTAAAACATAACAACTTTGAAATGGGGCAAAGCAAGCTGGATGCACTTTCAAGGACTCTTTGGTAAGAAATAACAAACTATATATAGGCATTTTAAAATCATGAGAAAGATGCTTATAATTTACAGTATTTACTTGAAAAATTTTATTTTTAATATTACACTTAATGATTCATCTTTTCCTGTTCATTGAGCTGTTGGAATACTCACCTTCCTGTCATAAAGAATTTTGTGGAAAGTGTTGTGGATAGGACTCAAACAAAAAGCAAGAGAAAGAGACAGGGGTTCTGTGACCAACGGACTCTGGGAGCAAAGGCTTTAAGACAAGCATGAAGTATAATTCTGCAAACCCATTTTGTATAACCTTATCACCAACACAAGATGTTACAGGCATGGTCCTTGGAGGTGAGAAGAATAGAAATGCTTGCATTTTCTTCCCCATGGTAATAGTTCTCCGCTTGTCTTTCAGTGGATGCGAAGCAGGGAGGCTTTTTGATTTTTAGGAACAACAGTGCAGTCAGAAATGTTTTTGTTGGAGCTCAGCTGTTTTGATCAGCCCCAAACACAAGTTCAGTGCTGGTGCATGCACAGAAAAACAGCTGTTTTAACATCACTTCCATGAATGAGATTTTGTTTTGAGACACAGCAGAATCACAGAATCATGGAATTGTCAGAGCTGGAAGATCTGGAGACCATCCAGTCCAACTTCTCTGCAAAAGCTGGATGGCAAGGCAGCTCAGGATATGAGCTGCCAAGAACAGGCTGCCTAGCTGATTTAAAACCACTGGAGTGAAACATGATTATTAATGCTGTTTATCTCCATACAAATCAAATGCCTGCATTTTCACCCACACTTCACAAAACAGCATCTGACTAACAAAGCCTGCTGTCCTCCAGTTATGATGAGAACCACAAAGATCTAACTGGGAGCAGAGATGTAGAGGGAATTGTCAGTTCAACTCACTAGAAAGATATTGCAGTAGATGGAAAAGAAGGAAAATAAAGATGAAAAATAAGTCCCATTAACCAGACAATCTTATAAAATTATCTTTTGTTTACACACAGACCAGCAAATGTATGGTGTGAAGGGAAAATGATTTAGTTAAAATCAGTACAAGTTTCAGGGAACAGATGTCTTTGTTTCACCTTCAGTTTGGATAAGTTTAATGTGGTTTTAAAAAGTGCTGTTTTCTAAGCCAAAAGAAACAAAAAGCACACAGAAATGAACGTGTCACTATCATAGCCCTCACTGGCCTGTACCAAGGAGGCTTTTCAGGCTGGAGACACTGATCTCTGTTTCCCGAGGTAATGAGCTAAGTGGCGCTGTTCATAGATCCTGTTGTATTCTACACTGGCAGCAAAAAAAGCAAAATAGGTGACAGAAACCAACTTCTTGTCAACCTCCAACTTGCAGTAGGTGCATTTTCATGGCATTCTTTCTTTACTTTTGTGGGTTTTAGGTGCAAGGACAGAATATGTGTAAGCATAGGCTTGCACACTGCAGCCTGTGAAACATCCTCCCAAGGGCCATAAGGAAACCTCACTTAAAATTAGATCAGGTAAAACAGTAGAGGACATACTGCAATTACTTAGCACCTTCCAGTCAGGAAGAATTTAACTCTGCAAAAAGCGTTCTTTTCAAAATCAGAACTTTTCAACAGAAAGTTATTCGGACTTTTAAAACATTCCTTACTACCCAGAGCTGACAGGGAGGATGTTTTGTGTATGCTTGTCAGAGAAAAAAACAGAGAGGAAAGATATCAGGGGTAGAGGGAACTTAAACTCCTCTAGGTATTTGTTTTCAAAACAGTCATTTTAATTTTAAGCATGAACACTTTGTAAATTTACTATGGGCAAAAGCTTTTTTTTAGCCAAAAAACCCCACCCCAACCAAAACCCAACAAAACCCCCTGAAAGACTGAACATGTTGTAACTTTAAAAATACAAAATTAAACATACAAATATATCTTTTCTCCCACTTTCTCCTTGAGGATTTAAGCACATTCTCTGTGGATCAGCAGGGTTTTCTGAGTATGCCAAATAGCATTTTTTTCCCACTTCCCTTAATCTCTTTCAGTTTAAATATTTAGGACTTCACAGGTTCTCAATAATAAGCACAAGCTCAGTAAACCTTTAGTTGGACTGGTGAATATGCCTTCTGTCTATATTTAGCATGAATATTTAATGATTCCTATTCACTTCAGTTCTAGGAAGCAGAGGGAGGGCTGTTAAAAACCCTAGGATCGCTTTCTAAAAGGGTATGTTGTTCTGCAAACGTAGTTTTGACTAATGGAGAGGTTCTTCTGGGTGGTATTTGTAAACATATTGCTTTGCCTCAAAAGTCAGTGAAAAAGACAACTTCTTCCAGCTGTTCGTATCATGGCAAACAGAAGACACTTCACCTTTCCCCAAGCACAGTATATTCCCCCTTGCTGTTCCCTGTTGACTGAAATGGAGTCTATATACCTCTGGGACCAGGTTTTAATTCTCTGCTTGTTCTACTCCTGTTACAGATCTCCTTGGAGAATTTGATTTGTAACTGCCAGCAAGCGAAATGCTTTAACAAAACCAAACAAAGCCAAAACAAAGAAAAGAACCTCACATACAGCATGCATCCTAATTTTCCTAAATACTCTTTGCATTAATAGAAAGATTTTATATTTATTCCCATTAATATTATTCCTGTCTCACTTGAAAACACACTGCCTCCCTCTCTGCTGACTTTTCCTTCCTCCCTGCCTCCCTTCCTCCCATCCCTCCACCCCATGGTCTTTCCTCATTTTCTTCAGACTGAATGAGCAAGGCACCAGTCTGCCCCACATCAAGGCAGTCCCTAGATATTGCGTGTATAGAAAGAAACAATGAAAGCCCAACAGCGCCTTTTGCCCATCTGCCCTCTTTGACAGTGGCATGACCTGAAGTCACTGCCATCCCTGCCTCACAGAAATGATTATTGACAGGCCAATTCCCAAATCAGTCCCCAAGAGCTGGGATAAAAGGTTGTTTTGTCCCTCTTTCGTTGTGTGTGGTTGTGTTTTTTGTCCCTTGTCTTCCAGTCCTGCAGTTAGCAGAATCCTGATTTCAGATTCTTGAGTTCGGGAGACTGATGCATCTGTTACACTCATGTTTTGGAAAATGCTTTCCAACACTTTTAAAAGCAGTTGTTGCCCTTTTGTGATCATAAAGTGGCAGAAAACACATCTACATATTTGATAGCACATAAGCTGGTAAATATGTTAAGCCAAATTCTACCTTAGTTCACTCAAAGCCAAATTACCACCAGATTTGGTAACAGTCAAGCTTTGTGCTCTTTTCCAGTTTCAGCTGTTTGCAGCAAGGTAAAAGATGCCTCAATACATTTCTCAGACGAATAACCATTGTGTTACGCATCTCCCTTCTTTGTACATTTTGCAGGCTTGTATGGCATAAAGTCATGCATCTGTCACCTTGAGGGCACATTCACAGTCATGGTGGTGTAACTTACTCCCACCCAGTGAGGAACCCCCATTCCCATTGCTCTGCAACTGGTAACAACCATTTTAACACCTACATTGATCCTTACTGTCAGTGACTGGGAACTGAAGAGTCAGCCCTGTGGGTTTTCTGCGTGCACTGAATCTCCCCCCAAGAAGAGAGAAACAAAAGCAGAGTTGCAAAATACATCCTCAAGCTTAGCATTTAAAAAAAAATAAAAAGCGCAAACCTTTAGAGCCAATTATCTCTCACTTGATTCTTTTTTTCTGAAGCCACGCTGTAAATCCCAGGAGTTCATTTAGCCAAGGTAGCATAAACCAAATGCTGGGCCATGTGGTATGAACAGAAGGGCAGCGAGGCAATGCCAGGAGAACCTGCAGGAGCTCAGCATTACTGCAGCCCGGATCCTCGGTATGAAATGCAGCCTCCTTCAAGCTAAAAAAACAGTCTGCACTGCCAGACTGGACTTCTAATCAAAGAATAATCTTTAAAGTAGAGTTTTCTCTGTAATAGAAAAACTCTGGGTTTTTTTTTGTAGTAGAAAAATTGCAAAAGTTTCTTGGAAGTTAAACTGGAACCTATTAATCTTTCACTTTCTCAGATTTTCTTTATCGTTATTGTTAGATGCTCCAAGGGGAAATATTTACACATAGAATGGTTGGATTCAGCGGACTTACAACTTATCTGATTTGGTCTCAGAGAGGCGTAATGCATTTCTTTGATGAATTACCAACAATGAAGACCATTTTAGCAGGAATAAAGGGATAAGAATTTCCAGTTTAAGCTGAGAGAAAGTTAGTTGAGTTTAGTAATATTTGCTCAGTTTCAGGAGTAACTGAAAGGGCAAAGAAGCAACAAGAATCAAAGGAATTAGAATATTGAGTTGTGTTGTACAGCGGATTTTGGAAAATCAGTACAGAGGCTCACCTGTTTAATGAACCATTAATGTCAGACACTGCTGAGCAACCAAAATGAGGTTAAAGAAACTGATTTACAAGGCTTCAGTTTTGCTTTCAACAGCTGCCACATGCAGACAAGCTCCCATACACTTCTTTGGATAACTTGTATGCTTTTTACTTCTGCTCTCTTTTTCTCCATAACTCTACACTCAACTCCTGAATTGAGAAGTCCTTCAAACATAATAAAGCTCTGATTATAAAAAGGCAAGGTGCTTTTTTTGAGTGTTTGCCATCACAAAGAAGAATTAAAGAATAGCAATCCAGCACTCTTTTAGAGTGTCATTTCCAAATGTTGATCATTTGCTTGTCATCAGCAACAACGTTTTATCCTACTACTTTCTTTTCATTACCATGTAATGATTTCTCAAACTTCACTCTGTCAGTACCAACTACTTCTGCATCTAGTGTATTCAGACAGTGGAAAAGCACTTGCCCAAAGAAGACAGAAAGCCTGTGAGCTAGTAGTGAACGCAGAGACTGCATTTCAGAATTCTCCTCTGATAGTGCAATAAAGGCAAAGCCTCACAATACTGCAAAGTGTAAAACTCGCTTCCAATTTGTATTATCACTTTTACCCATCCCATTGCTCACTGAAACCAAAAGCACAGCTTAATCTTTCTGTGCGAACTGCAGCATCACTGACATCCTCTGACCCACGTTCCACAACTGTAAAACATGCCAGGTGGCATCTGCACTTACTCTTTGTTTACCTCGGTGCAATGAAGGAACAGGATGGGATGTTTTATGAGTAATGGCCCCTGGAATGCCAGAAATGGTACAAAGAGATTACACATTGCCTGGGATAAAGCAGGCCTTTATACACCCTGTAGCATATTAATGAAAGCAACACCAGCTTTCTTTGATCAAGAGCTGCCATCCCAAGTTTTACAGCATGCTATGGGAGTCTAAGTATAACATAAAGTAATTCCAATTGCCACTGAGCAAGTTTTGGCTGTCTTTCCCTTGCTATTTGCTGGGAATGTGCTAAATTGGGCCCCTCACAGGAAAGACACTGAGGTGCTGGAGCGGGCCCAGAGAAGGGCAAAGAAGTTGGTGAGGGGTCTGGAGAACCAGTCTCGTGAGCAGTGGCTGAGGGAGCTGGGATTATTCAGCCAGGGGAAAAGGAGGCTGAGAGGAGACCTCCTTACTCCCTACAACTCCCTGAGAGGAGGGTGTAGAGAGATGGTCATAAGTTTCTTTTCCCAAGTAACAGGTGAAAGGACAAGAGGAAATGGCATCAAGTTGCAGCAGAGGACATTTAGAGTTGATATTAGGAAAAAAATTCTTTATTGAAAGGGTTATCCGGCACTGGAACAGGCTGCCAGGGAAGTGGTAGAATCATCCTTGGAGGCATTTAAAAGACAGGTTGACATGATGCTTAGCAACATGGTTTAGTGGTGGTTTTTGTCAGTGTTAGGTTGGTGGTTGGACTCAAGGATCTGAAAGGTCCCTTCCAAAACAGACACTTCTATGATCCTATAAATCCTGCCTGCTGTATTGCTGGCCCCTGACACTCATGGGGACATAGCAAAGGCTCCCACTGACTTCAGACTTCAGGTCAGTCTCTAAACTGCAAAAGATTTCCAAACATGGGGGATGTTCTTAAAGATCCTTAAAGTAATATTAGAGTTTTCATGCAAGACATACAAGCACATTTAAAACAGGGTTTTCATTACTCTGGAAGTTTTCAGAATAAAATTCAGCATAGGAGTTACGTATGTACATGGAAATAACGTATATGTTCGTTATGATCAGCTCTTACCCATATGTTCCAAGCATTCAGCCTGCAGTAAAAAAAAAAACCCAAAACCCAAAAACCAACCAACCAACCAACCCAACCTCTGAAACTTACTGAAGTCAGCATTAAGATTTCATTTTGCAAACGCATTCAATTTATTAGGAAAATAAGAAAATCAGTCCATAAAACCTTGCTTCTAAAATGGAAAAAAAAAAAATCAAAATCCCTGAAACAAATGAAGACTCAAAGCAGAAATAATGTACTTCTCCAGGAGGGTCAATCTGCAAAACTGCTATGCCTCACAATATGATTAGAAATTTGCAAGGGTCAACATGAAGAAGTAGCCACCTCATAACTAAAAATCAAACAAAAAAAAAAGTGCTAGAATAGATGAAATGTTTCAAGTGAAATATTTCCCAATTTTATAGACTCAAAGACCCTTGAGAAACATATCAAATCACAACAGCACAAGTAAGTACAATTTTTAATTTTTGAACAGAAGTTCTCATTAGGAAATAAACAACACGGGGAATAGGAGCCACATCTCCCACATCCCAGTCCACTATGCTACCATAAAAATTAGACAAGAAAAAATAAAAGAAGCCTATTTCTCAATGCATTCACCTTTTCTGTGTTCTGCTGACATAACTGAAAGTGCAAGACTCACTCCTGTAAATTAAGATGTGGATACTTCAGAAATAAGAACTGTAAAATGCTTTCAGAGCTCCAGGCATAGCATTCTCTTGAATTACCACGTTCTGTAAAGGTTTCCCTGGAAAAGGATTATACCGTGAGAAAGAACTGAGAGAGAGGGAGGCAGGGAGAGAGGGAGGGAAGGAGGAAGCAACCTACTTAATTCTCTGATTTACAGAAGTTTGAGAAACAGTGCAGTTAACTGGTGTTCTGACAGAGCTATGGGATGGCCAGTTAGACTGAACACACCTGGATGTGCAGCAGAAGCATTAAGGTTGGTATAAATTACATAAAAATAGAAACGTGTGTGTCTGGATGGATAGGATTAAGAAAAAGGAGACCCTACATTGGTCTGAATGGATGTGAATTCCAGAAGCAAAAGCAAGGAACACATTGCCTCTGCCAAGCCCAGAAGCTTGCACCCTGACACAACCACGCCACCAATGACTTCCATTCCCATATCAGGAAGATGGCAACAGGAGAGAGGAGTATTTTCTATGCCATTACTCCAATAATTGAAGAATTTCTTTCCAACACCCTACTGCAGAAACAGACAAATATCCCAAACAAACAAGGAAAACAGAATGAGCAGCAACCTTGCTTGAGATTAATGAAACCACAAGAAGTAAAATCCTGATGGATTGGACATTTCCATACTACACACAGCCTCCTAAAGGTTATGAAAGACCTGTCCCAAACCTACTGTGTTGTCTCCAGTCCAGAAGGACACCAGGAAGGTAAAGCATAGTCAGACACCAGCTGCCCTTGTCCTCTGTACCACATAAATGGGACTTGGGAATGGTGGGTGTGAGAACATGAATAAATGAAAACTATGAGAAAACAAATGCAAGTAAAATCAACTTACTTAGAGGTTTTCTAAATAAATACAGCCTTTCTCTTATGTGAGATCTCGCACAGAGTTTTGTTACGCTTATTTCCAACATGCATAATATTCACATGTACATACATTGAGTTGGGGATGGCAACTGGATGAACCCATTGTCAGCCTTTCCCTGTACATGTTTTGGTACAAAATTCTGGCTGATGTACACTTTCTGACTAGCAGTCTGCATAGCTCAAGTATTGTCCAGAAAGTTTTTCCAACAAAGAAAAAGGTAAGGAAGAAAGAAATTGGATCAAGCTCCCATGAAATTTTCCTCAACTTTTCATCTGAAATTTGAAAGCTGGCCATCTTTTGCTGCTGTGGAAAACATATTGACATTCTGGGCAATTTTTACCAAACCATTTTACAAAAAATACCTTTCGCTTGCCAAGTTTTTGTTTAATCTTTTCCACCTTTATTGTGTATTCTTTCCTTAATTCACAGCTCTCTGGTAAAGTGAAAAAGATAACAGTGGAAAAAATACAATAAATACAGTGACTGGAAAAAAATCTCCATGTAATATAAGAACCAATTGAATGTCATTTCAAGTTTGTTCTTATTTCAGGAGAAATTACAAAGGTTTCAAACAAATAGAGATTTCTGGTGTATATTCCTGTAAAAACGAATGTGCTAGCTGCTGTTCCGTCCCATGTGTTCTATCACTGACTTGCTTCTGGCAGTTGTAGCTAAGCAGACACTAGTAAATAATAAACATTTTGTACACATATTTTTAGAACAATGAAGACGTAAAATTTTTCACTTTAAATAGATTCATGTATCAACTTTAGTCTGTAAATTTTTAACTTGTAAATAAATTTTAATAAAAACTTTAATTTTGAACTGTAATTGGTATAAATCATCTTTTGGTGTGTAAATTCAGATGTGGTTATTAGGCAAACAAATGACAACCAGTTACACAGTTCTTTCAAGTAACTATCTTCATTTATAGACACATAGTGCCTACTGCCCGCCTGGCCTAAACAGAATGTAGAAGGTGCAATAAGCAAGTTTACATTAGTCAGGTAC
Source organism: Thinocorus orbignyianus (assembly GCA_013400375.1). Lineage (NCBI taxonomy): Eukaryota > Metazoa > Chordata > Aves > Ciconiiformes > Thinocoridae > Thinocorus > Thinocorus orbignyianus. The sequence continues at coordinate 117,640 of VXBW01003593.1, read as the reverse complement.
TAGAAAAAAAGAAACTTTGACTTCTGGCAGCTATGCTTTCAGTCAGCTCAGCATCTCAGGAACTGCTGGACACAGTAATTAGACGTAGTGGATTTTTAAATTATTATTAATATTTTCTATAAAAATCAGGGCAATTGCATAAATACCATATCTGGTAAATCGCTTCTGAATACAGAGACATGATGCCCCTTTTCACTCTTTTAAGCCACTTTATTTTGAAAAGTTCCATCATTGTTTCCAGGTGGAGTCTCTGAACAGCAAATCTATTATTTTTCTATTAGTTACGCAGTTGCAATTAGAACACAAAGGGTTTTTTCAGGTCTGAAACAGATGCTGACATTTTGAAAAGGGTGCCATTGATTGTGCAGGTCATTACACAGCAGACATTTCCTGAACCAGCTGAAATCAGCTGGAAAAATAGCTATCACAACAGGCCCATATTCAGTACAACAATGCTCTTTCTGCTGAAGATAATACCTGTCAGCTGATAAGGCTGTACTTGATCAAGGTATCAACCCCATCCCGTGAAATCCTACACACAGTGCTTCCAGGAAGAACTGCTTCTGGTAGTGTGGAGCTTCCCAGAAATGCCTCTTGCTAACAATGCAAGAAACTCAGCAGTAAACATGGAAATGCTGTAGTTAACAGTTTTAAAACACAAGGAATTAACATTTTTCAGATATTCTAGCGCTAGAACTTGAACTTTCCAGCTCCACTACAAGTCTCAGACCTCAGGTGTGGGACAATATTCAAGGCACATCACTCAGAATTAAGTGCAATCCCTTACCAAGTCTCATCTGAATAACACAGGACTGAACTCAAAAGATGGGATCCCATGTGAAAATGTGTACACCAAGAAAATTTTGCTGTTAATTCTTATAAGTGACTGTAGGAATTTCACATCTTTAGGGAGGTTAGGAAGGGTGATGTTTTTGAACTTTTAAGTTGCACTGAAAATCTAAGGGCATGAAAGTAATATCTGAGTTAGCATTTTGCTTTGTGTTTTAATAATGACAACAAAGAGCTGCCTGTCTGGTATCTCTGTGTATTTTTCGTTCAGTTTATATTCACTTTTGAATTACTCGGGGAAGGTTCTTCAGATTATGGTATTTGCATGCAATCTTTGTGTTACAGCACTGTTCAGTATTGTGATTTCCCGTCCTTTTTACACTAGGAGATCCTCAATCTCAAATCAGGATTCCCCTTCCCTCTCAGCAGCACAACAGATGTAAGAGCAAGGATTCTCTAATATCCATGCACTAGATCAAGAAATAGAACCACCAAAATGATGTACTGGATCTTGGCAAAAAGATTGTGTTTTCATTCTGCATCAGAAATCGCATATCTTTTCAAGATGCAATTTTGTGAAAACAGTCCATTTTCAGGGCCAGAAGTTCAGGATCATGTTTTCGCTCACAGAGATTTTTTCTCCTCCCTTAATCCCTAGTCAGAAGTGACCAACTGTAAAATATATCATGATAAAAGCTTGCCTGGTGCCAGTGTATCTCACGAAATGTGCTGCACTTAATGGAACAGGGTTCTTAAAAGCTCCACTGGAAGCACTTTTGTTTCCACAAGCATGTCTTCTCCATGCATTAAAGAAAAGACAGGGGAATTTGTTAAGTATCACAGTGTTCAGATTTTCGTGTTTCCTTACAATAAAAAGAAGTGGCTATTTATTTAGGAAAATAGCTCTACATTTGACAAGGGAGAATGAATAATCCATCAACTCTACACATTTGACACTTGATGAAGAAGCTTTTGAACACACTTACTTACCACTCACTCTTGCTGCTGTAAGCCCTCTGCTTTCTGACTTGTTTGGCATTCTGTGGAAGTGGCTGAGGTGCCCTATTTTCTAATGCATTCAAATAAACCCCAATCCAACTGGCGAACACCATAACCAAGTATCTCCAGGTATATAAACCAGCTTGTGCTGCTCACCCAGCAGAGCAGCCTCAGGCAGCTCCTGCCTGCCCCAAGTCCTCTCTCCCGGGCAACTGATGGAGACCTGCTGCTGCTGAGGAGGGAAATCAATGCACAAGGCTTTCATCTCTGTTGGTAGAGGTCAAGGTTCTAAAATCAATGCTGTGCACTGCTTCTAAGAGGCATACCCTTTCCACTCATTTGAGATGCCACAGTGGGATGATGGAAAGACAGTATATGCTCCTACCCCCTGACAGACAGGTGGCTGACTTCAGGCAAGACAGAATCATAGAATTGTTTTGGTTGGAAGAGACCTTGAAGATCCTCAAGTCCAACCACTAACCCAGCACTGCTGAGTTACTGTGTCCCTCAGCACCACATCTACACATCTTTTAAATACCACCAGGGATGGTAATTCCACCTGGGCAGCCTGTTCCAGCGTAAGACAACCCTTTCCATGCTGAAATTTTTCCTAGTATGCAATCCAACCCCCACCTTGGAACAACCTGAGGCCATTTCCCGTTGTCCTGTCACCTGTTACTTGGGAAAAGAGACTGACATCCACCTGGCTACCACACTTTAACTTTCAGATAAAAAGGAGAAGCACATTATGACAGCCAGGCTACAGGCACTCAATTCCCATAAAGAGTGGCCAAGTGGTTGTGTGTGTTCTGCCACACTAAAAAATACCAAACTCTTTTTCTTCACTACAGGCCTCATAAAGGATGGTTAAGAAGCTTTTTTTTTTGTTGTTCCCAAGCCATTTTAGTAGAAAATTCAGAGTAGTCAAAG
>VXBW01003593.1:82714-106027 GCA_013400375.1 Thinocorus orbignyianus | reverse complement strand
GGGAAGGGGAAGGGAAGGGGAAGGGAAGGGGAAGGGAAGGGGAAGGGAAGGGGAAGGGAAGGTAGAATCAGTAACACCTATACCATGAATCAGTGTAATTTCCCACACATCAAGAGGATGCTGAAGGAGATTTCATTGAGGGAGATACATCTGATCAACATGGCCAGCTGTTCCTGTGACCAGGATCATTTGGGAGCTGCTGCCTGTGAACACAAACTGCTTGGGAAAATGACTGTATTTTGTCTCTGTATTCCCAGCATCCGCAGAATCCTTAAGCATTTCTGAAGGAGAGTTTCACATAAATCAGTAACAATAAGCCTTTAAGACCCAGGAAGCCTATACACAACGTTCTTCAGGGCAGCTCCTGGTCAGAAATTTTGGGTTCAAAAGGCAGGGCAGGTGGCTGAGACGAGCTACTCTAACTTCCCTCACCCAGATAAGGGGAGAACCACGTCCTCTGGGTTTTGCAGAATGAATCAGCAGGTTTTTGCTTGTTTTTATAGTATCCTTCCATATCCTCTAAGAATAAAAGAGGTATTTATTCAGAGAGCTAAAGGTGGTTCCTTGGCAGAGTATTGTGGCGGGCTGACCTTGGCCAAGGGCAGAATTCCCACCCAGACTCCCAATCACTCCCCCTCATCAGCAGAATGAAAAAGCTCATGGGTCAAGGCACAGACAAGGAGATTGCTTACTGGGTACTGTGGTGAGCAAAAGAAACTTGAGTTGGGAGGTGGAAATTAATTTGATTTATTGACAAGTAAAATAGGTTCAGGTGGCGAGAAACAAAGACAAACAAACCAACACCTTCTCTGCAGACACATCAGAAGATAGCGATTTTTCTCTGCTGCTCCTTCCAGCTCACACTGTCCCCCTGCTCCAGGTTCTCCAGTGATGGCAGGGCAAATCTGCTCCAGCCCTGGGTGCAGCTCACTGCTGCCTGCCCATCCTTGCTCTTCCCTCGCCCCANTTTAAAACTATTACCCCTTGTTCTATCAATAGAGACCCTACTGAAAAGTTTGTCTCAATCTTTGTTAGAAATCCTCTTTAAGTACTAGAAGTCTGCTACAAGGTCTCCCTGGAGCCTTCTCCAGTCTGAACAACCCCAACTCTCTCAGCCTGTCCTGATAGCAGAGGTGTTCCAACCCTCTGACCACCTTCATGGCCCTCCTCTTGACTTGTTGCAACAGGNGGGCTACCAGCGCACATTGCAAGCTCCTGTCCAGCTTTTTATCAACCAACATCCCCAAGTCCTTATCCTCAGGGCTGCTCTCAATCCTCTCATCCCTTCCACAGGTTTTGGCAGCTGCAACCATGGCTGAGGGCCTAGTCTGGTCATGGCTGATTCCAGATAGCTCCAAGGATCCACTGCAGGGTGTGGAGCTGGCTGGAGCCATCTGGAACCAGCCATGACCAGCCTTGGGCATCCCCCAGCAAAGACATTGACATTGATCCCCCTTCAGTAGAGATGCTGAAATTGAGATGACACTGACACACATTTATTTAGATATTACATAGGATGTGATTGAGGGTGAGACAGGAAGGAAAAAATCAAGTTGACTGTTGCAAGACTTGTTTTCAAGGGATGTTAGTGCATTTTTATCAACAAAACCACACACCTCTTCATGCCCAGGTCAGACCCCTGCAAAAAGGGAGGAATCAGCCATTCCCAACTTACTCACTCTTTAGGTGAGAAATCTCCTTAGATTTTTAGGGCTTTGATTCATGGCTGTGGTCCCTGCCAGGGCTTGCAGGAAGAGGAGGGCAGGTATCCTGCCCCACTGCCATTCTCCCGTTTCCCATCCACTGGTCCCAGGAAATTGTTCCCAGTGCTGGAGATAGGACAATGTTGACAACCCCCTTGCTCTTCTTTCAGCTTAGCAAGATGGATGAAACTGCACTGCTGTGAGTAAGGAGAAATGGGAGATGTGTCTTCAGATCACAGAGACAAGCAATAATTTTCTTGCTGTTGATGCTGAAGACATAATGTGCTGAGTTTCAACCACATTCAACAAGAGGGGGAAGAAAAAATTCCAACAAAAATCCCCAACTATAAAGTTAAGTCTCTGTAGTTAAAGAGGAGACATTCCCTCAGGTCACTGCACCACTCTCAGATTTGATGTAAGTGACTCTGGCGTGAACAGACAGGTAAACAGGAGCTGTACATCTGCGGAAGAAGATAGAACAGGCCAAAATAAGGGCTGCAGTAGCTGAGTCAGATGCTCTGCCTGACCTGTACCCATTATGGTGGCTGTGCTGCCCTAATGAGGACTGCAGAGGAGCTCTGGAAGTTTTGCTTTTGACCTCATTCATTGACTTCAAGGGAACTGGGGTCTTCTATTCAGGAATCCCATTGCAACAGGCTGCCTTCTTCACCTCCTAGCAAGCACTTACTTGAAAAGCCAAGGAATGGACTAACACTGTGGCTTTATTCACAAAGGACTCTTGTGTGGTATGAAAGGCAAGATGATTCATGATACAAGCGCATGGAGAATCTGGACTGATCCCAAAAGTAAGACTAAGACCAAATGACTACTGAGTTTGGGTTGACCTGAAGAACTCTTCATTCAAACCAAATCAAATTTTCAGCCACAGCTAGGGATGATTAATATAAATAAAATGTCCCTTAGTGTAAATGCTCAAAGAAGATGCACTTAAAACTAACAGAAGGTGATAGCAGTATCTCCTTGGTTTTGCTAGCTCTGCCATTTACAAAGGTAGAACTCAAGAAATAAGCATTGTTTTGATATGCTTATTGAAGTTGAGTGATACAGTGGCAAAGTTTGAAGTTAGAATGTGTTTAAGTAGTTTGTTCAACTTAATATAGCATTAGCATCTCAGTATGCAATGCTCCAAACACTACTATTTTATGCTATTACTTGAGAGTGAATACATTTCATCAGAGGTCTTTCTGCTGACAATACTGTGCTGCACATTACATTTACCACGCAGAGATTTCACATCTGTCTCAAATCATTACTATGATATCCGAGTGCTCGGTTCAGTCTTCCCTTGTGAACAGTTAAGAATCAGACAGTGCAACATGATAGCAGCAATGCCTCCCTATTGTGACCACACTTCTCCATACAGGATTTTCCACAGCACTCGGCTTAAGCTCTTCATTCACTGGCGTCTGTACAGACTGTACCATCAGTTGATATGTGAGGGCAAATAGGGCGAGGCTGGGTGCTTCAGAAAACCTTGTCCGCGGAGCCCCAGAGCATCCTCAAGTGATAGCACTGAGTAGCAACACACCCCCCGAAGCACTCTTTGCCCCTGTTCAGACGAGATAGTGCGTCCAAGAGAATAGGCAGGCTTTTGCACACCCACATTGCCCTGAGTCTGCAACAAACACGGTTTCTGAATAGATTTCAGCTCTCATCCTTTAATCTGAAAAGCTTGGCTTTAAACACACCTCATTTACAGAGTCTTTCAGACATACTGATGTTTGAGTAAGAAACAAGAAAGCCTTTTTTTGTCACCCTGTTACTATTGCATATGCAAACCAGAAATGGGTTGGAGAAAAAACAGAATAACGAGTGCTTCATTCTGGGTATTTGGCCTTCAGCTGTAAATCAGGCTGACCCCAAATAATTTGGGATTTGTGATGTTTGTCACATCAAAGGTGATTACAAACTCCCAGTGGTGGAATGCAAGGACAGGCTTTTTGTGATCTGAAGTGCAAGGTGAGGATGGCAATTAGATCTGCATTGTACTCAGGCTCCAGGTGTAAAGACATAAAACACAACCATTTTCATATGTACAAGCACAATAAGCTTGTTTCTCCACAGAGCCTCACGGATTGCTGCACATAAGAGGTGACTCAGGTAGGCACCTTCACAACCCTAAAATGGACATTTTGGTCTCCATACCCTCCCTGTCCTCCTTCCTTCCCTGACCAGGATGGGGGAAACAGCATGCCCTCTGCCACAAGACCACAGATGTCCCACTTCTGCTGGTCCTGTTGTACCATCAGGCAACCACCACACAAAACCACACTTCTGTCTCCTAATCTCAACACTGAATTTGCACACAAGGTTGTTCTTAAACTAGATACCTGCTAAGAGCAAACATGGGTCATTTACAAGCTGTTTGCCTCTTCTGCCACTGGAAACATTATCCTCTGTCCATCTCATGTTTATGGCTCCTTAACAGCAAAATACACACATCTTGTGAGCAGGAGTTGCTTGCTTCCTTTCCAGGGTTAAATACCTCTGCTTCCTTCCCTGTCTGCAGCAAGCAAACCCTCTGAGGAGGGACAAAACATTAAGCCCATATCCTCATTAGTATTTCTTAGCACAGAGCAAAAAGGTTTCCCACAGAACCTTTTAGTTTGATTAATGCTATGAAGACATTCGTAGGCAAAGCTTGGCCAGGCAAAAAAGGCACAAAACATTTTTCATGGATGTCACCTCCAATTCAAAGATAAATTTGCTTCAGCTATTCCCATGTCTTCCCCTGCTCATGTGGCTCTCTCTCCAGTGAAAGAAAGCCTAGTAAAAATACGCTTGCTTTTCTCCTCTGTACACAGAAATCACACCCAGCTTGGGCAGTCCTTGGACTTAAATGGTTGGAGGTGAAAGAATGGTACAAAGAAGTACTGTATATGTGCCATTCCAAGGCAGCCTGATGGCCTTAACCAGATGCCTTTTACTGCATTACATGGATGTAGCCTCGCTAAGAACCCCAGACCACCAAAAAAATGAGTACAGCTCCAGATGGAAACTGTTCCTCAGATGGTTAGTTTTTAAACAACAGCATGCTTTGTAAAGAAAGTAAATATTTAACTTTCAAAAGGCCATTACACAAAAAATATATTTTTTACATCAGCAAGGCCAACTTCACAGTTTTGAAAGGTCCAGAATATTAATCGGGTATCCATTTAAAAAAATAACCTCATATAGAGCATTCTCACTTTAGCAGCAGAGCAAGTGAGTTTTGTATATCTAGTTTCTGGAAGAAAGAAGTAGAGGGACAAGAAGGAGGACTAAGACAAAGCAGCAGCACCAGCAAAAAAGCTAAGTTGTCAGGAGATCAGCCAGTTGAAAGAGTTATTCTTTTTCTGCATCTTGTGTCAGGGATGGACATCTATTTGCTAGGGCAGAAGAAAATGATCTGGCAGGAGAAAATCCAACTTCCAACGCTTTCATGCTGCACATATACCCATCAGTGGCAGCCTGGGCTTAGGACACTACATCAATTCTTCCTTTCCCCAGACAGAAACAGATTACCATTCCCTGGATCTCCTTTCTGCTCAACCAGCCCAAGAAAGAATGAGAGAAGGAGCACTACAAGGAACAGTTTTCTGCTTAACTGGCCTCCACACAATATCACAGGTCTACTTGGACACAACTGGAACAGAAAACACAGCCTACACCACCTCTACACTATGCGAGTCACCAGAGCTTGTAGCCTTCTCTTTTCACATGTCTCAATGTTTTTGCAACTAAGAATGTAGTCTTAGAGAGTTCCTTAAATAAGGTTCTAGACAGAAAAAGAAATAATACAAGAAGTTAAAGGAAACATCAGCAGGTAAAAAAAGCACCCTACCATTTATATATTTTTATGTCTGTTTTTGATAAATCCATGCAGTCAAGACTCAGAGCATATCCATGGAACCTAACGGCCATTCACCTGTGCCAGGCATCAAGAGATTAACATGACATGTTACAGACTCTTAAAACTGTAATATATTTCATCACAAGCGTAATGCAGAATACATTATGGAGATGAAATTCAAACCTGTTTGGAATAGGAAGCAACCCCAATCCAGCCAACGTATAATGAACTTCAGCAGGAGAGCTCTAGAGTGAAGAGAATAAAACTGATGGACCAGAGAATAAGGCAGTTCAGTGGGTCTAATGAGTCTAATAGATCTTTAGGAGAATGAAGGGGACAACAGGACAGAGGCCCAGATTCTGAATCTCAGAAACTGAATCCCAGAAACTGAATTTATATTGAAACTGAGAATAGCCCAAATGCATATCACAACTCTCAGGCATTCACCTGAGTGAAGAAACCAGCACATCAAAAGCCTGGCTGGCCCCAGATGCATCTTATCACCCAGTGCCCTGCATAAATCAGTGGTCTAATCTCAATCACCTTAAATCTGACTGAATCAAATGCCTGCTTTCTTCTCCATTTGATTTACCTAGCTTATCTTCTTACACAGCAGAAGGCTTCATCTGATGTTAATGCTTGTATTTAACACTGAAACACGAGATTTTCTGTCCCCTCTTGCCAACTGGCTCTACAAAGTTAGTAACAAACAACAAACTGCTTCTTTAATGCTGTGTGCTACAGAAGATGGCTGAATAAGGAGCCACAGCTTTTAGAAAGACCCTGTGAATTTCTGACAAGCACACTTCTAAACAACACTTAAGGTTAGTTTACGTTCAGATACAATATTTTATTATTATCTATATACTTACAAGTGAGTGCCAAGCTGCATATCTCTGTCTTGCTCAGACAACACAGAAACTTCCAAAATAATTAGCCAAATGAACAACCTCACATAAGAAATAAAATATTTCAGGAACTGATTAAAATCAAGCAGATATTCCTTGGAGAGAAAGGAATATTCAGATATTCCTGAAGATAAAGTGGGTTGTAAGTAATTTACCCTATACCATAAACCTTCCTTGCAAACCCTCTCATTCCCTCTCACCAAAATATTACCACACCTGCTTTCTTCTTCACAAACCTGTTATGGCCAGGTACAGCTCCTGGATCTTCTCTATTGGTTTAACTGGAGCTTCAATGAAGCCAGGGCTTTATTTCTGACTGAGATTTGGCCCTTTATCAACTAACTGGAAAAATGTCAAGTCCTCACCAAGGAACAAAATTAACTACATCTCTTTCCAATGGCTTTCACTGTGGCAGCAGCAAACCACCTGCTTTTCTACTTGTTAGCTTGCAAAGCAATGACAGTCGTGAAGCTTGCCAGAAAAGGAGGAAACATTTATTTTGAAGTTACACAAGCATAATGGATTAGACTTTAAGGGTCTGACACAGTCCAAGGTGCCCTGAATTATAAGCCAAAGGTTCGTCTCTAACATCCAACATCTAACATCACTGTCAAACAAGAAAGGTGGCCAGAAATGGCATTCAGATGACCTTCCAGGGCTGCTGTACCCTGTTGCTGACTACTTATGTCATGATCACGCATGTGACAAAATTCACCTCTAGGTGACTGGCTTGTGAATTCACCATGCTCTTGGGCAAATGTCCTGTCTGCAAGTCTCTGGGGTCTAATCTTGGCTTTGATATTTCAAAGCTTGTGCTTAGCTGTGACACAGTCTAGTAGGCTCCCATTCCTATGAGTATGTCCATTTCCCATGCTGATGCATTTGGAGCAGATCTAGGGCTGGGGCTGTTTTGAGCAGTGTCTTCAAACTAGGTGCTTTCATGCCTGATGAGCAGGGCAGAGACCTAGGGGCAAGCTCTCAGCAGACTGAAGCTGAAATGGGAGCTAAGGGAGGGTTTTGGAGACATTGTTGCTCTGTTTCTGCCTCAAACCCCACACTGTATGCTGCCTTTACTACAGATGGCCCATATTCAGGGCAGTGTCGGGTAGGTGAAGTTTCAATTCAGTTCTCCCACCTCCCAGATGAAGGCTCCACACTATATGTGTGGATACTCAACCCACCTCTTTCACAAAAGAGGTCACCAGTAGAGTTCAACCGTCAGCTTTTTGCCAGTATTATCACCTATCCAGGGAAATTTAATTACAGTGGCTCTAGTTGCCACATGACTTTGTGTAGCAACTCATTGTTTTGCACAGAACAACCAGCTGTAGGCAGAGATGGCCATCTCCACACCAACTGTCCTAGAAGCTTCAGCCCTTGCACATGTACCTGAACCAGGTCTGAGGGACCTCCTGGGACACTACTGAAACCACCCAAGTGTTCACCACTGCAGAGTGGTGATACTCTTGTATTTTGAGCCTTCTGCTCTAAGTGATTACTTCCACCTGAGTGAGCTGCTGGAAGCTGGGGTGACACAGGAGGCTTTGTCTCTCAGGAGACTACGGACAGCGGTCACAGGTGAAGAGCACACAGCAATAAGAAGGAGAAGGAGGGGGGAACAGTAAAAAAAACCACTCCTGTATTTCATTCCTTCTCTTGGCTGCATGCTGAGCTCATCCAGGCACGCAGAAATTCATAGCAACCGTAACTGAAAAACTTGAACTTTCTGAAAAGCTGCATTTCTAAAAGCACTAATCTCTAAGCTTCTGGCTGGCTGCAGGAATGCTTCCTGTGAAATGTTTTACAGGTGATGGAAAGGGTGAAGAAGCACCGCTACATTAAAGAAAGATAGCTGAATGCCACCAAAGCGGTCATTACTGGTGCCACTTTCCCTCTTTTTGGGTTTAGGGAAGCAAAGGGCACCCAGACTACACTTTGCCTGACTCCTAAAAGCCACCCCACAGCAACTACGGAGAAACAGAAATGTTTCACAGCATGAGAGAGATCTGTTGTAGACATCAGCTTTGCAATCACTCTGAAAGGAGAGACAATGCAACTACATTTATATGGTGAAGCCAGAAGGACAGAAAAGGTTAACTTTGATGGCCTTCCCAAGCGAGTCTAAGTAAGAAGGCAGAAGGCAAGAGCAGCGAGAGTGGTTAGGGTGAGGATGTAGCAGAGACACAACAAAACCCACGGCACAGACCGGCGAAATCCATTAGCGAACACAAAGGGCTAAGTCCTGCTCTTATCTACAAGCCCTCAAACAGATCACACGGATGCCAGGTGTCAGCAGGGTGTGGCCCCACATTACCAGCTAGGCCAGTGTGTGGTTGCGGTTGTAGAAGGTAAGGTCTTGACTGGCAGCAGAAAACAACATCCATGGAGCTAAGCCCTCGTGAGGCTGCTGGAGAAAGGTCAAAGAGCAGGCTTTCAGATAAAAAAACAAACAAACCAAACCAAACCAAACCAAACCAAAACAAAAAACAACAGAAAAACATATTTGCACCAGGAATGGCAGAAATGGTAAAATAACCCTGAGTGATGAGATTCTCCCGCCTTTCACCCAAAGATCACAGGCCTTTGAGAGGAGAAGCAATTTAACATGAGTTAACTCCTGCTTGAAGTATGTGTCCACGTGAAGAGTGGTGTGACAATCACATCCCCTAAAGTAACTGCTTTATGATAAAAAAGGAAATCTGCTACTTAGGAACACGTTGTGTCACAGAAAATCTATCGGAGAAAACAGTACAGCACATGATCAAACCTCACATGATATGGCTTTTTTTCTAAATTTAAATTCTTACTGTTCATTCCTTTTCATCATGCACAGAAGGGAACAACATTTTATTTCAATGTATTTAATTTTAAAATATATGCATTAAAAGAATACTAAGATTAGATTTTTCTTTTTTTTTTCTCTTTTTTTTTTTTTTTTTCTTTTTGAAANTTTTTTTTTTTTTCATTTTGAAACTGGTGATATTCCTTTCCTAAAAATCTATTTTTCAACAAAGGAGCCAAAAGGATTATAGTTTAAAAAAAAAAAAAAAAAAAAAAAAAAAAAAAACGAAAAAGAAGTGACCTTAAAAATCTTTTTCCCAACCCCTGCAGTTCTGAGAAAGAAATCATCTATAATTGGCATAACTCATTAGAAAACTCAGCTATGCTATGATAGTAATAAGTGGATAGCAAAGTGGGACTAACATTTTAATTAAGTCCTTTTCATTTCTAGGCTAATTCTCTTTGTATTATGTGAAAATTTGAGGTTTATAAGAGTCTGTCCTATGGTCAAAGACATCCTAAAAACACCATTCCTCAGCCAAATCCTGTTCAGTTGCACACCCATTGCTTTGGTTGAAAGCATTTAGAATCATAGAATCATAGAATGGTTAGAGTTGGAAGGGACCTTAAAAATCATCAAGTTCCAACACCCCTGCCATGGGCAGGGACACCTCTCCCTAGAGCAGGTACCTCAAAGCCCCATCCAGCCTGGCCTTGAACACTTCCAGGGATGGGGCATCAACAACTTCTCTGGGCAACCTGTTCCAGTGCCTCACCACCCTCACAGCAAAGAATGTCTTCCTAATATCTAATCTAAATCTCCCCTCTTCCAATTTAAAACCATTACCCGTCGTCCTATCCAGGTCTCTATTTATTTATTTATTAAACTTTTGCATCACAGAAGCTTGTTTGATTCATTTGTCTTTCTGTTAGGTTGTGAGACTGGGAGACAAGGCTGGCAAAGCAGAGCAGAAGGTGACAGAAAAAAACAACTTACAAGAGTACACTGAGGGCTGACTCAAAACAGCCACAAACACATTTGGCTGGGAGAGAAGTGCCTTAATAAATCGGTGTTCGTTGCATGTTGGCATGCAAGGTGTTAAGTGTTTAGAGACAACCACACACTGTGCTGCGAAGCTGCCCCCTGGAAGACTTCTGAAACTAAGGTGAGACCACACATTTATGTAATTATTTATTTTAGGCATTAGCCATTTTTATGTTAAACTTGACAAAACTTAAGTTTGGGAAGGGAGGCGCTTGCAAATACCGTGTCATAGAATCACAGAATGATATGGGGTTGCAAGAGACCTGTGGAGACCTGGACCCCCTTGCCAAAGCAGGTTCTCCTAGAGCAGGTTCCACAGGAACTTGAACAGGCAGGTTTTGAATGTTTCCAGAGACGAAGACTCTAACGCCTCTCTGGGCAGCCTGTTCCAGTGCTCTGCCACCCTCAAAGTGAAGAAGTTCCTCCTCATATTTAGATGGAACTTCTTACGTTCAAGTTTGTGACCATTTTCTCTTGTGCTGTCTGTCACTGGGCACCACTGAAAAAAGACTGGTCCCTTCCTCTTGACATCCAACCTCTAAGCGGGGCGCCCAGAACTGGTCAAGCCTTGATCCCACTGAATCTGACTCTCAAATTCTATTTAATACACTGGAACAGTAAGGGGAAAGCTGTTGTATCTCAGCACAGCTTCTCCAAAATGAAGAGCTGACATCAAAAGATCTAACACTGTTCTTGAAACCCACAGAATTCGGAATTCGGTTTTGCAATTTATTTTTTGTTCCTATTTCATTTTCAGGGCTGTAACAATGGCCAAATGGGAGTTGAGACTCCATTACCAGAAAGAAGTTTTCTAAAAAATGAACAATTTTTAGGTAATACAGAGAGTACAAAGAATTTGAGTGCCTGTCTTAATCACCGCTCAACCTGAGCCAGCCAGAAATGAGAGAAAAATTCCATCATTTTTCTATTTGGTTTAATTTCACCCCACTCAATTCACATAATGATGTGTAGTACATAAAACTTGGGCTACCCGCACAAGTTTATATTTCACCTTTCACATGGATGGCATGTGCCATCCTCTGTTGTAAACCTGTAAAACTCCACTGGTTGCGGCAAACCAGGCTACTGCCAGAAGTTCAGTACCATGAACCATAACTTCATGTATAGACCGAAAGAGAGAGTAAAGAAACATATGCTTCTCTGGAAGATGCTTGTAAAGCTTAGATGCCTTTAAGACATACACTGCACTGTTTAAAAGATCAGCAAATGAAACTCCCTGCCTGTTTGCACAGGAGGTCAAACCAAGAGCGTGCTCCACATGCAGAAGCTGAGGAAAGCTAAAAGTGCTGTAGACACACAGACCTTAATCCTGATAGAATAGCTCTGCAGTATAGAACTGGCTTAGAGACATGACCTTCTGTGTTCACATACGCACGAGTACGGACTCCAGGACAGAGTGGGGGACCCAATCCTCTGCTCAGCCTGGAAGGCCTAAAAAAAACAGGATGGCAACAGAAACCAAGCCTCATTCATAGAATCATAGAACAGTTAGAGTTGGAAGGGACCTTAAATATCATCTATTTCAACACCTCCGCCATGGACAGGAACACCTTTCACTAGAGCAGGTTGCTCAAAGTCCCATCCAGCCTGACCTGGAACACTTCCAGAGATGGGGCATCCACAACTTCTCTGGGCAACCCATTCCAGTGTCTAACTAACACTTGTCATCCTAACATTTGTCATAACTAACACTTGTCCCCCACACCTGATGCTCACAGAACCACTACCGTTTCACTCCCTTCCTTTTCCACCTCCACTTTGCACCATACCACCCTACTTCTGCCCTCCTGCTGACAGTCCAGCTGTATCAGTGGTAACTCATATTCACCATACACGCTTACATTGTGCATCCATTACATGTGAAGTTCTGCACAGCTTTCTGGATAACAGCTATACCCTCCCAGCACCTCAGCAATTTTTTTGCACGCTGCCACTGCTCAACTGTTTGGCTACTGTTTGCAGCAAACTGACAAAACAGGGCATGAACTGCTTCTGCTACACTAATGCAGAGGGAGAGAGAAGTTCTGAAAATTAGTTTCAAACTCCCATCTGTCACTCACCTGAACTGAAACACCGCCATTACCTCCTGCATTCCATAACGCGTCAGCAAAACCTTCCCGCAGAAGGTTTGAAGGCTTAAAGGCAAACAATTTTAAAAAGTACCAGTCTTGAATGTCTCATGATTTGACCAAAACTTTAAGTCTTTTACTGAGACTGCTGGGGCTTAAAACAAACTCAAAACTACAATTGCTACCAAGAATGCCTTAATTAATACTTGGAACTAATCTCACTTTACTTTCTTGACATAATGAAGTTTCTAAGGAAGCCTCAGCTTCTTCTTTCTGTCATTACCTCAGGTAGCTGAAATCAAAACTTGAAGAGACAAAAGTAGATAAGGATTTGGAAGATCAGTATATTAAGGAAGGCCAAGGCTGGACACCCAAGCAAGGTAAGAGAACACCAGATTTCTTCAGGAGCCAATCTGGGAACAAACTTGAAGAGGATCTGACTCTTGCCAGCCAGGCTGTCGAAGGCTTTTCCACTGAATACATCCACTTAAACAACCCTCAGATGAGTTGCATGACTCACAGTCACACCAAAGCAGTCAAATAAAGCAGAAAGAGCTTGCAGTTAAGGTACATGAAATGTTGTCAAGGAGGATGAAGGAGATGAGCATCCTGGTTTGGGTCCTGAGATGGACACCTCACGCATCTGCCTTCAGGGCAAAGGGCAAAGAGAGAGGAGAAAACATGGCTTTTTCTATTACAAGAGGATGGAGGAGCTGACAAGGGACAAAGCACCACATAAAGAAAACTCACTAGCCTGAGGTCTAGGAGGACTCCGGTGCCCTGACCTTCTATCACCTCTCTTTATCTCTGCCCAGGGAGCCATTCTGTGCCAATCAAAACTCATTTAGGTATTGACACAACCTCTTCACTAAGGCGCAGAATGCAAAAATCTCAAAATGTGCTTTTCCATCCTGTGGTTTGATAAGAGCTTTACTTGAAATGCTCACTGTGCTCTCTCTGTTCTGATTAACATAACATTTACTGCCTGACTCATTCACCTCTCCTCACTAAACAGCATAGATTTTATTCCTATTTCCCTTGATGAATGTTTTGTAATACTTTCTCTATTTTCCTTCTTTTAATTTATTTGTATTAGCTGCATCATTGACTGGCTTTTGTTGAAGATCACTGAGCTAAATGAAATTCTACAATTATACAAGCAAGAATATTCTATATTTTGCTATGGCTGTCTATCCCTACCTTGAATAACAAGGCAGAGGAACGGCAGTTTTAAAATGATTGCTTTCTATTGTTCCAAAATAGAACAAAACTTTTTAAAATGATTCCACATAACATCATTGCAAAAAGGAAATGTGCTCTCCATGCACTCCATGGTAACATTTTGTATGAGACCTGTGTAATGGGATTTAAAGCTGAACAGCTGTTTTTTCTAGCCCTCTATACCCGGGCAAACAACTGCGAATCAGGAATC
This sequence comes from Thinocorus orbignyianus, assembly GCA_013400375.1. NCBI lineage: Eukaryota > Metazoa > Chordata > Aves > Ciconiiformes > Thinocoridae > Thinocorus > Thinocorus orbignyianus. The sequence goes on along the minus strand of VXBW01003593.1, from coordinate 92,215 downwards.
AGCATGGTCTCAGCAGGAATTTAGGAGCCAGACAAATACATATCAAAAGAATAATGAAAAGTATGCTCTACTCAACAAATCATTCTCTTCTTTGAAAAATTACCATTTTTGAAGTCCTCCCGTCTTTGGAACTCATGTTGCTCACACTTACAAGTATATTTTCGTGCCTCATAAAAAGAGTAATGCAACCAAACATCTGCTCTCTGGTGCATGCATTTTAGATCTGTGAAGCCATTTCACTGAGTTATTCAGCCAAGAAATCCATGAATAACTTTAGACCAGATTAAGTCATCTTTAAGGACAGTGAGATACATCCATCAGACCAAGTCTCTGACAGCAGCAGAAACTGTCTTTACCATATAAATGAAGCCAGGGAAGAAATTCTGCTTAAGATAAATTAAACCTTACCATTATGAAAGCATGGCAACATTAATAATTTAAGAAAGTGTTATGAAGACGTTAGTTTCCCAAGAAGTAATGACCAAGGCAGATAGGGTTCTGTGTTAGTCAAGATGAGTTCTGGTAAGCAAATGAAGAATTGCAAAAATAAACCTCACCCCAGTCTGTCATAAAACACTGGCCAAGTAGCTATCTCTAGTATCAAAAAATAACTTCTTAAAATACTTTAGAAGCACCAAATTCCATATTTTGTCATATATTTCCTTTCTGATATTGCTGAACCAAAGTCCACAGCTGAAAACTTCAGTCTCTGGGTGTGATCATCATTATCACTGTCATTATTCTCCTAAGGAAAGTGGCATATTCTCCCCTTTGGCTGTCAATTTGTCTTTACAAAGCTGCATCAGCTGGAGACCAAAGAGAAAGGGGTCTCCTAAGCAGGCAATAACATTGCAAATGTCTTCAGCTAGTGCCCAGAGCATGATGATGAGCAACACAATCATTTTCAAAGCACAGCCTGGTTCAGCAGTGTAAGGTAGGGTAATGATGATCTGTACATTGATGGCATCCTGGACATGGATGAGTAACACAAATTTCAAAGTCATGTGCTGAAGGAACAACATACTACAACTTCTGTCCTAACCCCAGATAACCAGGAACGGTACTAACATCCATCCCTAAGTTAAGTTTGTCTAACCTGAGATGGAGTACAGTTTATGTCAACTCTTAATTAACACTATCAGTATTAGTTATTTTCAAGTAACATTAGTTATCTGAAAGCAATTTATATTTTTTTCCCAGCACTGAAAGAATGTTTATAGGGCTGCTGGGCTGAACAACATTGCAAGATGGCTCCTTCTAGAAATGGATTAGTGGATCACGTAACAGCTTTGCTTTAACTTTGAGCACCCTACTGGTGTTGACTCCAAAGACAGGAGTATTTGACTGGATAAATGACTGCAGATTAATTGCAGATCATTATGTGCTGGAAAATACAGACTACCATGCCAGGAAATGCAGAGCTATCAGTATTGAAAAAATGTCAGCAGGTTTATTTACCATTTCCTTGACCTATGTATTCCAATTTAGAGAACAAAGTCAGCGGGAGCACATGAAGGTCAATGATATTTACTCATTTTTTGCCATTCCAGCCAAGGCCTCTTTCTGTTACTCTTTGTTTAGCTGGCAGAAGTATTTCTTTATGAAAATAGCTTGTTCATGACCCTCATGCTGATCAGAAATGAGGTCTGAAGTCACGCTTGGGCAAATCAAAGAAAGTATTTAATTCTATCTGAAATGACACTGCAAGAAAAACAGCTTACAGCTTTGGTCAACCCAAAACAATTTCCTTCCCAGTTCCCTCCTCTCCTACCTTACCTCCTATTTCCACCATGGAACCAAAAACTCAAGAAAATATCTTGAAGAATCCCATGATCCCAATGAACACAGATACATACAAAATCAAAATTAGTAGACAGAAGGGACCTCTACGGGATCCTTAATCTTTTTTGCTATTTCAAGCTCCACATCCCTTGTCTTACTCTAGATACCCAAGATAAAAGAACTATTTTCTCTGCCATACTCAAGACACTAACATAACACAGAAAAATAGATAAACCCTCACACTCTCAATGGGAAATAGACAAAGCAACTCAAAATGGTGGATCATTTTATGTTTGCAATTTTAAGTAAACATAAAACAAACTNAAAAAAAAAAAAATCCGTATGCATAATTTCTGCTCAGTGTTTTGGGCCAAAACTTTTCAGAACTGAGTAGTTTTTGGCAGAAATCTGTATGTTCCAGAATTTTATTTTACTATGGAAACTGCCTGCATGAGAAAAACAAAGTCGCAGCCCAGACAGTTCTAGTCGAAATTTCCCCCACTTTCATACAAGTGAGTGATTGGCATCTAGTCCTTGAACAGCTCCGCTCTAAAGATCACTCCTTGCAGCACAGACATTGCTTTTTTGGCTGAATACCTGTGAATTAGTTATATTCTGCTACTGCCTTACATAACCCGTTAGCTGATGCAAGTAGTTCATACTCTGGCTCCAGCATCCCCCGAGTGATCTGAGCTCAGTGGCAGCCTGTGGGAGGACCAGGTGTCCTTTTGCTTATGTGAAGAATGTCTCCTGGAGGATGTGTGGCAGGATGGATGAATTAATGTGGCTCTGTGCTATCTCTCCATTGACACTGCAGCTTCTGCATAAAACTCAAGTTGGCTATCACCAAACCTCTCATTTTCCTTCCTTTCTCAGGTGCCTTGGTTCTTGTCTAACCTAACATACCTGAAACAACTGAAAGTTGTTTCTGAGATACATGGGTCACTGGCTTCATGCACAAGAACATGCATAACAGCAGGAGAGGTATTCTGCATGGCAACCCCACACAAAAAACAGCCTCTCTCAATTCACTGCTACACCTGAAATGATTGTCTACCCATCATTTTCCTCTTGTGTTTTTGGCAGCCTAGCAGTAGCGATGCGGTTGCTACAACCTCCAGCCCACCTCTGCTTTTCCCAATACCACAGGCTGCTACAAAGGGCTGCCCTTGTCTGATGCTCATCCGCACAGAAAACCAACCACATGGCCAGGACACCACATTATGCCTGCAAACTATGTCTGTGTTTGGACTGCACGGCCTCATCCAGCCAGCAAATAGCAGGGCCACAAGGACGGCCTCAGGAAGCTGGGTATTTCTTGAATGCTATTTTACTTTTTTGGTATTTTGTTTGCCGAATGACACTACCTGTTCCTAATGGCTCTCATGACTGACAAATTGTGTTGTATCTTCTCATGTCTTTCCAAACAACACTCACTGTATTCTCAAGATAAGCAAGACTAACTCGTCTGAGTGATGCAAGGATATGAAACCTTCATCAGTTTGCAGCTCACATTTGCACTGGGGAGACCCAAAATTCCCTTGACTCAGCCCAGTGCTACAAGTGCAATGCTGGAGACCGGTGTCTTCTGACTGACCTGATCCCACTGTAAAGCAACATAACTATCACCATGTGTTTCTTAAGGTGGACCCCTTCTACCAGCAACTCAAATCCCTGGAATACCTCAGTCACAAAGATTGCCAATTAGCTTTTCACTCTCAGTTCTTATAATTATCAGCTCCACTTTCAGCCTGGTAGATTATTGGCCAATGGTTCTGCAAGCTAGCAAAGGTTTTGAGGTGCCTGACAAATCTCTGAGTCACACCAAAAACACCTGCAAATGCTCCTGTCCAACACACACTTCTTTCTTCCCTCCTCTGTGGACAGCATTCCCAGCAGGGTGACTGGTGAGAGACATCCCGGAGGTACCTCTGCATCAGGATCATGGTCGTGGTTAGAGCAGCCAGCAGGCACCATCCTTACAAAGAAACAAATGGCACTTTGGGGGCACTTTGCAGTCTACTGGGGCTGTCATCCCACAGCCCTGCGTTTTGTAGGACATCATGCCCTGCTTCTTCTTGGGTCTGCTGAGGTCCTGCTGAACCAGCACAGTGTTTTACAAGCAGGGCCAAGGCCAGTCCAAGAGGCACAAAAGAGTGTATTGGTGTACAAGCAGGCTTTGAGCACAAAGGAGGGTGATTTAGGTGGTTTAGGGAAGAATAGGTACATTTTTATTACGACTCTTCATTCTTCCAATGCTTTTCCGTTCTCCAGTAAACGGTTCTCATGGGATGCTCCAAAAAGCCCAGCTGCATTTGATGGAATTATATTTTTGAGGTTTCCTGCTAAATATCTCAGTCAATTTAAAAACAAATAGTTAATACAAACTGTGTTTCTCTTCAGTTCATGTGTTATTAAACACCCTTCTCATGCACAAGGAATGGAAGAAGAGCTGGAATAAGTAGAAAAATAAGTTACTGTAGAAGAGCTAGCTGTAATTACTCAGCAAATACAAGAAATTATTGTATATGTGGAAATTAAACATACTTCATTTTGTTGTCAGTGAGTATTTTACAAGCGTGGGTGACAGAAGCATGCAGCAGAATATAAATGTGATACAACTGCCTTTTGCAGTATGTGTGTTTCCATCAAAGTTGGATATTTTTTCTCCTCCTCCTCTCTTTTTGATTGATTTAAACTGATGGATGGTAAAGCAGGATTCTGAATTCACTGGTGCCTCAGCAAAGCAGTAAAAAGCAACAGCAGAAGAAATATCTACAAAAATTCACACTGAAATCTCATGCTCCTATTGGAGCTACTGAACAGGACAGATCTTAGGACCTGCTTCTTTAGAAACCCATTAGCTATGAAAAACGTCAAGCAGGCATTCAGGTCCACTCAGATGAGACCACGCTGGGGACACGAGGCATGAGATCCAGACATGTTTCTTAGAGACAGACTTATATAGCATCCATCCTCAGAGAGGCTTAGGAAGGAGGTTTGAGTCTGCATTTGTGCAGAGTTCCATTTTAAAATTAGTTCCGACTTCTGAGAGTGTAACAGTGGACTTGGAGCCATTAATACAGTTGGTGTCTCACGGACATTTGCCATGAGTTCTGGAAACCCTCTTTGTCATCAATAACAAGAGTCATTAACTCTTAAATGTTGCTTCTCCATACAGTAATTTCTCCGAGCAAAGAACCAGCCCTCTACCTGCTAGCACACAACAAAGAGAAAATAAAAAATCAAGGGAGGTGTGCATAGTCAAGGCTATCTAAACAAATGGCCTAGAGGAGCGGAGGATATGTAGGAATTGTCATGAAAAAAAGTGACACCTTTAAAATAAGAAAAGCTGAAACCCACTCCAAATGCAAAGGATGTCCAAGCCCATGGGTACCCTTAAGCCTCTGCCTGACAGATAAAATTCTGTTAGCCTTTGCATTTATGCTGGTCCTCAAATCCCTAGAGGACATGGTAAATCAATGATCAGCACATTGGTGCATGTGGAGCTGCCTTGAAGGTAATTCTTGTTCTGGTTAAGATACGAGAATAATGCAGCAGGAATCCTTCAGAAAAACAGATCAAAACACTGCCATACACATATAAGCCCATTCTGTCCCACTCTCCTGCCTGTGGCCACCTCTTTCTGTTGTATTATGTCTTCAATGACTCCCATATGGTTTCCACTGTGACCCACAAGAACATTGGCTGCACAAGACACACCAGGCACTGTCATGGTTTGTCCTGCAGCCTGCACTAGCAAAATTTTGACCCTTTTGAAATAAAACACAGAAACCCACTTGAGTAAGGAAAGTTGCCTTGTATTTCAAGAGGATGGACAGACCATGATCCACTTGCTTATTAGAGAAAGAAGGCAGCACAACAAAGATTACTGTATGAAGGATGCTACCCTCCATTACCTACAAATGCATGGAATTGCCCCCATCATCATTACAGGTGATTCAGGCAGCTACTGACTGTAAGGAGGTCTGACTGTGGATGACACAGACAGGCTATTCAGAGCTGTTTTGACCATGCACAGGGTACAGGATACCAATGGAGCAAGTTTCCCAAAAAAGGTAGGAAATGGATGCACGTTGGCCCCACATCTAACAGCCCAGCTCATGACGACTCAGTGTAGCTACTGATTCTGCAGCCTCCCTTTTTCAACTTTTGTTCATGCCATTCAATAGACATCGACGGTAGCATGATTTTAACAAAAGCAGGAGATTTTCCAAATCAGGACATGCATGGAGAACAACAATGCCACTCACAAATCGCTCTCTCAGCTGCCGCCAAGCAAGCATTTCTGAAAAGCACCGCCGAAAAGCAAGTTTCACCCTGGGTATGCAAACCCAGCAAACAATGCCTAAATAGGTAAGAGAGAACACACGAGCAAGCTGCAGCAACAATTTTGTATATCAGTAGCAATAAACATGTTCATTGTTAGTTTTGTGTTTATGTCCCACCCAAACATCTACCTACCAAAAACCCCAAGAGCTCTGGATGTTCTTCCGAGAACTGGGTTTGAAGACCAATGTTTGCACCCAGTCCTTTCTGCCTGNATTGCCTACGAAGAGCACAGGGCTACATTTGCAGAAGTCAATCTGCGAATTGAAGTCAATCATCAAACCAGGCTATGTGTGTGGATTTACTCCACAGCTGGGAAATTCAAAGCATAGAGTATTGCAGACCCCCAGTGAGAGCCACAATAGACACTATGCAGAAAGTTCTGGAGAACTAACTTCCAGCATTGCCAAGCAAGCTGAATTAATAGAACTAAACCTGGTTAATTCACATGGAAGTCTAAACTGCAACAAAATGGACTAATAACCAAGCAAAGTCTTCAAGACCAAAGCCATCATAAGCAGGGGTGCTCTTGCTTCCTAAGAAATAACCACTCTGATTTCAGTCTCTCAGAATGAGGTGGTACAGCTGATTTCAGCATCCCCAGTGGAGAACTGATCATGTTTCACACGTCTGTTGGGCATAAAACCAGGAGAGGGTGAAGAAAAAGGATCTACAAAGGCTTCTGGCATCAGCACTACAGAATTTGTCTTTGTTCTACCTTTATTTTCAGGAAACAGTGAGGGGAGGAAAAAAAATCTTGGAGACAGATCTTACTCTTGAAGAGTTGCCAACTTAAAAAGTTAGTCTATCCCCATAACTTTAACCAGTTCAATGAGGCCAGCGTTAGTGGATTAAAAAAAAAAAAAAAAAAAAAAGCTTCTTTTTAACACTGTAGCCATTTTCCATTAGAGAACCATTGCATATCTTGAGACCCTAGTTCCGTGATGAGTGACAATCACACAATAAAATTCCAGTCAAAGTGATATTCACAATACGTCCTGAACATAACTGGAAAAACATGCTTCCTCAATGCTGGTATATTATCTGCAGAAAATATTAAGAAGACAAATGAGAGCACTAGAAAGTAGGCTAATCAGTTCGACATACTATCTGATGAAGTTGCAATTATGGAAATGTTTTCCAATTTAAAAAATCCCTCAAAACATCAAAATACATCTAGACTCCTACCATTGAACAAAGAGGCAGGAAAGAGTGAACAAAGGGGAAAAAAGGAAAGTTCTTCGTCATGATCGAAGCTGTCAAAGAAAATTAAGATTCAATATTAAGAAGAAGACAGTCATGATGCAACTGCAAATTAAAAAAATCTTCTTTTCTACTACTGAACTATCTCAATTCAGTCAAGGTATGTGTCCAATTACAGACCCAGCAAAAGATTCTGGAACTGAGCAGATGAGACTGCATGGCCAAGGAATTAAGGATACAGTTCCCCACTAGCTTTTTCTCTCCTCTGATGTCTCATCAACCGGCAGGGGGTGGGGGAAACCAAAAACTATAGTCTTTATTGTGTGTGTTGAATCAGGTTGGTAATCACCAAAACCCTGAAAAACTTGCACGGTTTTGCCCAGTTAGCCTACATATTCTGAGAAAATCCAACATTCACCACCAAGGAAGAAACAGCACTGAATATCAACCCTGTTGATACACGTGGGTTTAGCATGTTTTTCAGCATCACTGGTTTTCCACCTAGAGTGAGCATAAGCCAAGACTGAAGTGTGCCACGTGAGAGCCAGCAATGAAAGTTGAGGAGGAGAGGAAGGAATACAAATAAATACGGGGAGGTAGTAGGGAGCTGTTGTCATAGCTCCCAGTACTTGACAGATCCTCAGCTGATGTAAATTTTCCCTCCGCTGTGTCAAGCCTCCAAAGCAGGTTCTCCTGTACAGTACATTGAAACTTACACATGGACAAATACAGAAAAGACTTCGCCTAAGGTCTTACCCATCTTTACTTTGAGAAATAGCTTACACCCTCCCCCAACCCCTGCAAATCACACTTGAGAGCAGTGAGATGTCCTAAAAAAAAAAAAAGACGGAGGCACACAGTGATGTCCATGCACTAAACTGGATCCTGAAATTCAAAGGCTGAGAGCAGTCACACCGAGCAGCCTCTGCCTCATAGGTAACCCCTTCTGCAGTAACTCCTCTGGAAACCTTCTTTCCCAAGTCCAAGCACAACAGTCCATTGTACAAAACTGAAAGGTTTGGAAAAAAAAAAACAACCCTCCTTTCTTGTGCTCAGCACGAAACAGGCAGAAATCTGAGCACAGAGACATGATCTCTGCTTTTCCTCACCATACCCATCTCATCTGCAACGGGGGGGATGTCACCTGAGGTCTCTGCTCTGTCCCAGGTGTCTTCATGCCCACACAATAGCCCACATCACGCGCAGGACCAGTACTGCTACTCCTGCCCATTGATTTCCTAAGTACTCGCCCAGAGGGATCAAGACGACGACTGTACGACCTCAGATGTCAGCTAGGAAATCTGATTTCGCCACCTGCAAGCTTTAAAAGACAGCTGATTTTTTTTTATTTATTTTTTTTTTTCCTTTGTGGTACCACCTAGGTTTTCTAGAGATGCAAAAAAGACTCTGGGTCAGGTCTCTCAAAACGTCCAAACCCACCGGGGATGCTGCATATGGTGACATTTTCACATCTCTGCTCCAAAGCCTCTTTTCCCTGTATGCAGCATATCCATCACGCCCTGCTGCAGCGCACCGTCTTCTCCCAAACTACCCATCAACTCCGCACAGCCCGGAGGAGAAAGAAAGACCACCATCGGGGAACGGTCACCCAAACACGGTGGCGATTGCATTTCAACCCCACTCGGCTGCCAGTGGGAATCCCGGCTCTGTTCCCACAGGGTGGGACAGTGCCGCAGGCTGTGAGGAAGGGTGTGTGCTTGCTCCTCTGGGGACCCCCACCCCAGCCAGCTGCCAGCCCGCACATCCCCGCCGAGAGGGATGCGGACGCGTCGGTGAGGGCCCCCCCAGTCCCGCCTGGACGAGGCGCGTCCACCACGGTGGCCCCACGCCTGGCACCTTCTCCTGAGACCAGAGCCCCCCCGCAAAAGAACGGCTGTCACCGCACCGCGTCGCCCCGGCGGGCCACCCCTTCCCCTCCTCCGTTGGCCGTGCGGTGACCAGCGATCCCGCACCGCCCCCGGGGCATCCCAGGGATGCTGAAGATGCAGCAAACGGACCTGAACGCTGCCGCATCCCGGCTGGCAGGACGAGGGGCGGGGGGACCCTCCGAGAGGGGGGGCGGCTACCAGCCGCTTCGCCCTGGCTCCCGCAAAACAGGGGCTCCCGCCGCATCCCCGACCCCCGGCATCGGGGGCTGCAAGGCTT
>VXBW01003593.1:60224-73619 GCA_013400375.1 Thinocorus orbignyianus | reverse complement strand
TTTTTTTTTTAAACTGTTACAAGAAAGGAAAGGGTTAGAAGAGGAGCTCCTGCAGACTGAAGATCCAAGATCCAAATCTTGGACTGTATCTGTAGCTTCACCTTTCTCTTCCTTTCAAAGAAAATTGTGCATCTTTGCTGAAAAAAAAAAAAAAATTAGATTCACTGTTTTTTGAAGTATTTAATTTTCTGAAGAAATGAAAGACAACAGAAGGCACTGTGTAACAAGATGAGTAGTTGCTTTGGTTAATCAGAGACAAGAAATTAGGAAAGTTGATGACTTTTGACTCTGACCTGATTCAGTAGTTCTTATTAAATAAGGGATATGTGTTTGACTTTCTCCCCGTTTGGGACAGAAAGTGAATGCCACCCTCAACAAAGTTATGATGACAAATCATGGAATCATAGCATCATAGAACAGTCTGGTTCAGAAGGGACCTTAAAGGCCATCTAGTCCACCCCCCTGCAATGAGCAGGGGCAACCTCAACCAGATCAGGTTGCTCAGAGCCCTGTCCAGGCAGGGCTGTCCCTGTTTCCGGGCATCTACCACCACCACTCTAAACAGGCTGTGCCAGCGTTTCACCACCCTTATTGCAAAAAAAAAAACCAACAAACTCTTTATATCTAGTCTGAATCTACCCTCTTTTAGTTTAAAACTGTTACCCTTTGTCCTATTGAAACAGGCCCTACCAAAAAGTCTGTGTCCATCTTTCTCACATGCCCCCTTCGAGTACCGAAATGCCACAATCAGGTCTCACTGTAACCTTCTCTTCTCCAGGCTGAACAGCCCCAACTCTCAGCCTGTCCTCACAGGAGAGGTGCTCCAGCCCTCTCATCGTTTTTGTGGCTCTACCCTGGACCCAATCCAACAGGTCCATGTCTTTCCATGAATGGAACCTTAAAAAAACCAGATAACTCCGTAAGGTTTTATGTATTCACACCACTTGTATATAGGTGACAAGCCACTGCCAGTCAAATCAAAGTGTAGGCAGAGTAAGAAATGCCATTGCAGCTACAGAGCACTTTGGATGGCAGCTGACAATGACCTACTGCCCTGTGGAGGTGGCTAAAGCAGTCTAAGTGTCAACAAGAGGGTAAATGGTAAGGGTTCAGCAGATACATGTTTAGCTATCAATCAACAGAAAAAATGTATTTCATAAGATACCCAAGGTACAACCATGAAGCGGGAAAGACTTTTCTTCTCGAAGAACAGCTTCACACATAAGGTCTCTCCAGGTTTTTTGTGATGCATTTGATTGTACTGTGACTTGCCAAGATGTGCATTTAAGAGCGAGGAGGATATACCATTGACTTCATTAAAGAGACTTCCAGGGGTGTTTCCAAAGTGTGGTCAAACATCTCTGCCTTATTCACTCCAGAAATTTCATTGATTTAAGAAGGTCATCCACAATGCTTGGAAGGGGAGGAAGGAGAAAACAAAGAGTATTTGGCTCTATCAGTTTGTTCCCTCAGTTAAAAAATGCTTCCTCAGTGAAAAATATAGCAACTATGTACTGTTCTGCTATTTCTCTTTAACAAGTATCGAGATAGAAGACAGAAGAGGGAGGGTAGAGAAAAATATGCATTTTTTTCATTACCACCTTGTGCCCTGCTGGGTTTAATATAAGATACAGGAGCACCAAGTAGAACAGAATAAGTTGTTTTATCAGATACAACCACTTTTATATTGAGTTGACTTAATGAGAATTATTTAGAATACCTGGAGGAGGTTAGAAATATTAGAAAAAAAAGTTTAGTTTATGTAATTATTATATACATGTGATATTATTTAGAATACCCGGAGGAGGTTAGAAATATTAGAAAAAAAAGTTTAGTTTATGTAATTATTATATACATGTGATATTATTTAGAATACCCGGAGGAGGTTAGAAATATTAGAAAAAAAAGTTTAGTTTATGTAATTATTATATACATGTGATTACTTTCACAGTTCTCAAAAGGGTCTTGTTTAGCTCCTCAAGTACCACAGTGCTACATACATGTATTTCACTGGCAGTTATAGTTCATTTTGAGCTCAACCACTACTGTGCCCTTGATGAGTCAGGTACACAATCCAGTCCCGAGGAACTGTTTCCCAGTACGTGGGGTGTCACAAGAGTGTGTAGAATCTCCTGTGACAGCTCAGAGACAGATCACAAGCAGTGTCCTACAGACCTGTCACAAGTAGTGGTGATTCATCCTAGTCAATCAAAAATTTAACACACCCTATTCAACAGCCTGAGCAGAGCAGCTGTTTCCTAACACTGGTTCTTAAGGCAGTTTCAGCATACACACCAAAACCTGTTGTCCTATTGCTTCATAACACCTCAGAGTTTTAAAAGGAAGTGTCTTCTTTAGGACGTTGCAATCCTATTTGCCTATGGATCTTCTAGAGACCCCGCCCATGACCAGGTATCTCATTACTGCAGGAATCAGGGATATCAGAGGCAGCAGGGGACTTGAGATTATCAGATCAAAGGAGCAACACAAGCCCTAGATGTTTAATCATGTACAGAGACATTGTTCTCTGACACCAGAAAATCTGGATCCAACCAATACTTGGATCTAGATTTCAAGGCTTTTTGGTAGTTTCTGGCTGCGAGGAGAAAACAAGGGCCTTGGGAGAGCTGAAAGGAAATAACATCTGATCAAAGAGATACAGGAATGGCATTTCTGGACAATATCAAGGGGAATAAAGACTTCAGTAGTTCATTTTGGTCCTAAATCAGTTGCTGTCCTAAAATTGAATGGGTATNAAAGGAAAACACAACCAAAATCATAAAGTTACTAGCACAGTGTCTGTGGAACAGTTGCTCCTTAGTTATGTGTTCCCAGAAGCGGGATTTGCTTTGAAAAAGCAGTACAACCCAGTTTATGTAGTGACAAGCCCAATTCATACGGCTCCTCCAGGGTGAGAACAATTTTAAAGTGGAGAGTGTAAAGAATTTGGATACTGAGGTTGCTGCATACATTCCTAGCCCAAGTAATGATGTGATTTATTCACCCGCTTTAGAGAAGTTCTGATTACTGATAAAAGAAGGGGAAATGAACAGAGAGAGAAGGAAACAGAAAATGCAAAGGATTAATTGTTAAGGGAGCAGGGAGAGTAGAAGCAGGTAGTTAGTCAGCTCCAGCCTTTTTGTCCATCCCAAACCAGCAACTGTCTAATAAACAAGTAATTTCTATCATTCACCTCCTTGGTAATCTTGCCTGGATGTGATACCCACCACTCTTTGGATGTTGAAGAGAAAAAAGGCTGGCAGGGAGGAAAGGTTCATTGCAGCAGTTTCCTGCCAGCAAAATGCAAGTGAGGAGCACTAGCATGATTACACCTCAATTTTATAAAAATAAAAGAATATTGTGATCATCCAACTCAGGGCTATTAGAGGAGAGTAAACAGGATTGCAACTATATTATTTTATCTCCAAGAATATCCTGTCACTTCTTAGAACTATTTTCACTTGGAAGGAGTAGGAACAGTCTTCCTGCCCTTAATGATTGTCACTGCAAGGTGAGACACTAGGCACAGTGAAACAGCTGAGTTGGGATTGTTGTTAGATGAATGCCAGATATATTTTCACTATACACTGAAAGTGTATAGTGAAAGTGACACTTCACTATTGTGTGTCAATCAGACCTGTCAGTTGTGCCCCATGTTTCTACACTTCTCCAGAACACTTTTGAGGCACCACTGCTTACCAGGTAGCACTTGTCTTGCATTAACATTTGAGAGGAAAGGAAAGAATTTGATTTCTGCCAGCTGTGGAAAATGAGGCAAAGGCATGAATCTGGACTTGGGGTGCTTCTATGTCCATTTCTCTTCAAACTTTCTGAGTTTGTGTTTGTTAACGCTACCTACAAAGTAGAGATATTTGAAGATTCAGGCTTAGAATTTGGTAAAATGCAAGGAATTAAATTTTTCTTCACAAAGTCAGGTGTAGGAGGACTGGAATTAAGTGGTTTTAAGAGAAAAAAAGATACTGCTTAGGTTGGTAGGATCGATGTTTTTTTTTCTGCCTACCAGCAGCTGATTTTTGTCTAAACAGAAATGGAATCTGAATCACAGCAAAGGCTTTCTTTTCTTTGAAAACTCTTAAGATGGAACTATTTAAAAAGTGAATGCTTTGTAATGCCTTGATGTATCTTTACATTTAGGTACCTCAAATACTACTTGAAATTGCTGAATACAGAAAGATGATCTAGAGAAAACAGAATTGTTAATATATAATTCATTTTCACTGTGCATGTAAGTTGAATGTTAAAAGCAGATGCAGACCGCAAGGTATGTTTTCAATGACTGAAAAAAAACCCCATAGCATTGTTGTAAAGCCACCCTTCAATTTTGTTCTGTTTTGGTAATTTTGACCATCTGTCATGAAGTGAATGAAAATTCTTAAGATAGCTCTTTCTACAATAATTACTTCGTTCTTTCTTGAACATTTGCTCTTATGAGGCCTCAACATTTATTACAGTTATCAGTATTATTGCCCTCCTACAAGTATGGGGAAAAACCCCGAACACAAAGAGATGCAGGAAGTTGCTCAGCATCACTCACTGACAAAGCAGATAGGTTCCCCTGCCCCAGGCAACTCTCAGAGCCACCAGCACATGGGAATCACTACTGAACATTTCATCTGATTTCCTTGAAATTTATAAATTCTGGAAGGAGGGTTTATCTTTGCTAATACATTTCTGTTGAAAGATCTGGAGTTGAAGGGTCCCAGAAAACAGTTATGAAGCTTTTTTAGTGAAGTGATCTGGGGATTGATTTAATGCAGACCTTAGTATCCAAACCAGGACCCACCTGCTAAAGGAAAATCAAATGTCAAGAAGAGTTCAAACAAAGCCCATGTCTTAATTCTTATTAGTTACGGATATGCAACTTCATTTGTGTAGGCAAGACAGGTTTGTCATAAACTGTGCTCAGAAGGTACTCACAGGACTGTTTCCTGCTTCATCCTGTTCTTCCTTCCCCTACAACCTCAACGGGGATTCAGCCTAAATGGGTCATGAATTGACTAACTTTAATGCGAATGGTAAACACTAGATCTCCTACCCTACAAAGCCTTCTGGTTAATATTTATAGGGCTTGAAGAATATTAAGTTCTTTGAGCAGAAACATATATATTGCCACAAATACAGGGGAGGGATAGAGGGGAAGAGATTGTCAAAGTTTACAAAGACATCATATCGTGAAGAGCCTTGTGAAGACATCAGATGGTGAAGGAGCCAGTTATTTACAAAAGGAACTCAATCATTTTAATGAACACATTTCATGAAAGTTTAATACTATCTTATGTTGCGCATCTTAAACCTCAGGCTCCTGAAATGAGGTGATCACATGTGAATCTCCACTTTCATTTTTCATCCAAGCATTAACCCTTTCAAAGACAAAACAGGGAGCTTTCAGATGTAGAGCTTCAAAACTTTTGATTTCTGCAAGTTTCTTGATTTTAGAAAGTTTTCCTTCATCTTTGAAAGTGCTGATGTTAGAATCCCCTCGGACCTCTGACAGACATGATAAATCATAAAGCCTGTCAGAGAGCTGGGAATTATTTCTTAAAAAAAATAATGAATGAAGCACACAGACAGAGAGTGTAATTATTGCAGTGCCTTGGCCTGGCACAGGGAAGGGACCAGGCAGCAGGAGCTCTGCTTCCACCCAAGAAGGAAAGCTCTATGTCTTGCATCCTTCATCTCAACCTCAGCCCTTCTCCACTCCACAGCCCTGTGGGTATCCACACATCCTTTACATTTCTAATCTTCTGTGCATGAGGGAGTTTTAATCTTTCCATTCCACCACTCTTCATGCACAGGGTTTATTTTACTCTGACATTCAGAGAGGAGATTTTATTCTGCCTAATGCTCTGCTTGCCGCGTCTTGCTGATTAATGCGCCACTGTACCCTGGTTGGAGTATTTTGCTCTTCAACATCTTGGAAGTTTTTCATATTCTTTCCCCTGCCAAAACACTGTTTTCCCTTTCTCATCACCTTTGTTCTCAGCCCGCCTCAGTTGTGCAGATGGAGATGGGGAGGAGCTGTGTAATTAAACACGGACGTGACAGCATACACATTTGTCAGTTGGTGAGGTGTGCCATGGACACGTGCTTTAGCACACAGGCTGTTCTCAGCAGCAGCTGCTGAGTACAAGTCGTAGATAATCTGTACTACAGACTGCTTTGGAAGATGTTAGTAAACACTGAAATGACAGGAAAAGCAATTTGAGGTGTGGGAAGGTAAAAGGAACCCAACCGATATGTTTAGTTCAATTGCTTTACCGCCAGCCTCATGTGCTTTTGTTTAAGTGCTTTGTGGCTCTAACCCAGTGCATCTTCAGCCTATCTACCCTCAAGGGTAACTGGGTTCATGAACTGCAAGGTGGAAGACAAGCTCAAGATTCATTAAGGAGAAAAGCAGGCTGAACCTGTGTTTCCTCACATCTTGGGGTACCCTTAAGATCCAAGGTAGAGTATAAGGTTGGAAAGGTGGGCATACACGTACTATGTTGTGCTCTATTTGGAGAGACAAATAGTCATACCAGCCCTCTCTATAAACAGATGCTCCAGGTAGGCTTTCCTGGTTAGAGATGGGGACATCCTGGCAGCACCTAAGACCTCATGTATCTAGCCCTCCCTCCCTCAGAGCTAGGAACTGAGAGCTACTAGAGATGGTAGCTCATGACAGGAGCAAAGAACTGGAAGCTCCTCAGATGGCATAGCCGTAATAGTGAGTCACCAAACCTGCATCACCAACAGGCCCTAATCCTTTGGGGTGAGCTTATAGAACTTCTGATAGTAAGTCCATAATGCCTGGGAGAGTTTAAATCAGATGGAATACTTTATGTTTTGATCTCTAGGGATTGGAAGTGAGGAACCTGGTGCAGTTTGCAATAACTCTACAAGGACATGGCACCATTTCTTTTGCAGAGAGTTCTGATTTAGTGAGCACCTGTATCTTGCCACAATTTCCACATGAGAAATACACTGTTATTGAACATTGTTGACCTGCAGAGCTGGCCCAAGCTGAACAGTCCCACTTCGATTACTAACAAATGTACAGATGTGCAGATGTTACACAGTGCAGGCTGGATAGTTCCCCTGCTATAAGGCAGCTTTAAATGAGAACAGTGTACAAATTGAGGTTATTTCTGCTGGCCTTGGGAAGAGAGAAATCTTTTCCTTTTGCTCCATGGTGCAGATAGTACTGGAAGTTGCAGAGAGACACTTCTTTCCCTCGTGCATAAAAATGCTCCCACGACCTGAAAACAGCTCTGCTACCTGCAGATTATGAGTATCCACCTTTTATCAGCTGTTTAGGCAAAACAGAAATAATAAAAAAACGCACTCTGTCCTTTGCTCAGAAGTGTTTGCAACCTGCCCAAATAAACCAGGATTTCTACAGCTCCGTGATGTGGCCCATTTGAAATGTTTCAGAATCCTTGAATGGTTAGAGTTAGAAGGGGCCTTAAAGATCATCAAGTTTCAACCTCCCTGCAGCATTTGTTTGTTGTTTTCCAGCTGCAGGTAGAAAGAAAATCCCTTATCTCGGCTTTTTCACACATGACATCACCCCTATGACAGAGCTGCCTTTTGGTTCTTGATTGAATGTTTCTGAGTTGCTGAATGGATGTTTTCTTACACATTTTCCTCTTTCTGTTTCCATAACTAATTTGTTGCCACAGACTAGAATCAATGGTTTTGAATGTCTGGCACTTAGCTTTGACCTCACAAGCTACTGAAAATACGCTCCATATGAAATTCCTGAGAACTCTCGCAAAAGTAAAGTTAATGTGGCTGGAGTGGAACAAAAATTTCACCTCCTTTTTGATACTAAGCATATGTGTCTTCCAGTCTGTGTTGCTTAGTCCACTCAGGAAACAAAATGATGACATGGATATGAATATTTTCGTCCTCTTATATAAAATAGAAAGTTTTAGAAGTGATTAGAGATTTTGTTTGCAAAGCACGAAACACTGAGAAAGGACTGATTCATTTTTCTTTTCGTTAATGAATAAAGCACCGGCCTCTGGAAAACCAGGTTGTTTGAAATCACAAGGCTGACATCATGAATGACTTCTGAAAAAGGTGATCTGAACATATTAACAATACCAGATCTGGCATCTCAAGCTGTCTACACCAACATTTTTTATTCTGCTCTGCAGTTCACTATTCATAAAGTCCATTTTTATCGACATTGCACAATTTCTCAGTCTGCAAATGGGATCATTCTATAATTCTATACCAGACAGACAGCTCTCTCATAAATGTATTTATAAACTACTTTCATATGCAAATATTTGTGTCTGCAGACAAACAAGAGGAAAACACCACAGTACTGTGGCATTTTCACACAGTGTCTGCCACAGCTGCAGACCAGATTAGAAGAGTGGTTTCTGGGATGGAAGGTGGAAAGATGAAGAACAAGGCAGGGGAACTTGTTTCCAGAGCTGCTTATCTTCTCTGGTATGTCCCATTGTAGAGGAAAAATAAATCTGATTCTGTGAGCAGTCAGGATTCACAGTAACACAAGGCTGCCATTGAGCCAAGGTGGGTCTGTAAGTGCATCGTTGACACTGTGTAATTGTAGGATTGCTTAGGGTAGCACAGAAGATGACCAGTGCTTGCTTCACAGCTGTGTGAAGGTGCCTTGTAAATTACTAGGAGGTAGGAAAAGTGATAAATTACACAAATTCCACAGCTGCAGAAAGAGAGCAAGGCGATGGGTTGTTCTGGGGCAAGAGGAGGGGCTGAGTTTCTGTATGGGTGCAAATACTGCCAAATTTAAACAAACATTGCTGACATAACTGTGTCTGCTATTGACAGGCTTCAGCTGTCCTACTCACAGGTTACAGTCTGTATAAGTTATTAAAGGTCACCATATATATATATATCTATCATAAAACGGTTAGAGTTTGGAAGGGACCTTAAAGACCACCAAGTTCCAACCGCCCTGCCATGGGCAGGGACACCTCCCACCACACCAGGTTGCTCAAAGCCCCATCCCGCCTGGCTTTAACCATTTCCAGGGATGGGGCATCCACAACCTCTCCGGGCAACCTGTCCCAGTGCCTCACCACCCTTACAGGAAAGAATTTATTCTTAATACCTAATCTAAATCTCCCCTCTTCCAATTTAAAGCCATTACCCCTTATCCTATCACTGGACTTCCTGACAAAGAGTCCCTCTCCAGCTCTCCTTCAGATACTGGAAGGCTGCCAGAAGGTCTCCCCAGAGCCTTCCATATATATATATGTGCTTCAAACAGTTACAGATTTATTCCTGGTGGAATAGCTCCATCCAAAGAGAAGGAAGAAAAGTCACACCTTTTCGGGATTTATTCTCCCACTAGTCTGGAGCTGCGCAATATGCTGTAAGAGCAAGAAGAAAGCAGCGATTCATGAGCATCTCATTAACAGAAGGGATATGAGAGAGTGAACTTAGGGGAGGAGAGGAGGGTGTGATTGCAGGAATCATCTAAGTAGGCAAGCATTTATAAAAGTCTGGAGCTACCAGAAAGTGGAGCTAGAAGCATGAATGGAGTAGAAGGAAAGAAAAGCTTTACATGAAAGGGTGTTCAGAGTGCAGGTTTTGGCAGAGTCCTGCAGTAAAAGCCTTGTACGTTTGTGGCCAAGGGTGCAAGAATGCATAGATAGGGGTATCGGTAGCAGTTGTGGATAGTTGTGGTAAAAGTTCCAATCACTGCAGGGGTGAAATTAATGGTCTTCAGTGCTGTCTGTCTCTTCAAATATTTATGGCACAATTGTCTTAAAAGTGGCAAAAGCTGCACTAATAGACAGACATGGAAAGCATTGTCTACCTGCCTGAGGAGGCATCGCATGAGTCCCTCCACAGAGGATTTAGATTGTAGCTCTGCCTGGTATTTGCTGGTTTCTGAGCTGCTCATAACCATAAGTTATAACTAACTGAACAACTGGATAGCTTATAAATTTCATTTACAGCTACTATCCCTTTCTCAGTCTCAGAACCAGTCATAAAAGCAGAGGGAGCTACACTGGTTTGTAGCAGCTAAAGACTTGCCCTAGGAATTCAGCTCTGCTTGTACCTTTGTATTGATCATGCTTCAGAGAAAGGGTCAGAAACGAAAGACAGATCACCGATGGATTGTTTGAAGGAGTATTAGCCAACCTTCTCAGCCCTAGCATTATTAGGCCCTATTTTTTGTTGATTCAGCTGTAGCTGGGGTTTATGTTTTATATACTTCCCTTTGCTTTTAGACTAAAACATACTCAAATTTTCATCACTTTTCCTGATTTTTTTCTCCTTTATGCTCTGCACAGGAGCAAGCCAGCTCAGACATTTAGCACTTGTATCTTTTTTCACTTCTCATTGATCTTTCTATGACTGCACATTTTTAGTGTGTGCAGGAACACCAGTAACTTATGACTTTTTGCATGCTTTCTCTAATCCTTACCATTTTCTGCTAAGGGCTATTTATAGATCCAGTGATCAGATAGATATCTGGGACTACCAATTTATTAACACAGGCACGCTTGGTTTCTGACTCCATACGCTAGGAATAACTATTTTCGGAAACGAGACAGAGAAGCTGTATAGAAAATTTCTGGTGTTCTCATTTTAACGGCTGCAACTGCTTGTCATCACCATTACTACAGCAGGCGAGAGAGACTGAACTGAGATTTGGGTGTTTGGGGTATATTATTTGATTGGTAGCACAAGGAAAGTCTCATTTGTTTTGATTTTGCAATTTGCAATAAAAACAAAAGTAAGATCTGTTGCCTGGTCAATTACTGACTCCTTTTGCCTGGATTTCACCAGCCAGTTCCTGTGGAACAGCAGGGAAGTGCATCCCTGGGAGTAGTGTGTGTAGCTCAAGCAAACACATGGAGTAGGCCAGCAGCTTCTGCTTTACCCATGAAGACCCAGTTTTGGATAGGAAGAGTTCATCCTCTTTCTGCTGAAGTCACTGAATGGCCTATCCTTAATTTAAAGATTTAAGTAGTAGCGAGAATGCCTGACAAGTGAGATGCAGTGTGTGAAAAGACACCTTAGCTCACACTACTTACGTTTTCAGTGGGAAAATAACCATTTTGCTAAAACTGTATTTACAGCACCTCCTCAATTTTATCTACACACTTTTACCCTGTTCATTTTGTGATCATTTGTCTGTTCTGCTTACCTGCCATTTTTCATCTGATATCCATATTGTCAACTAGTTTGAAAGGAAAATGCCTGTACCATCTGTCTGATCAGCATTTGGCAAAAATGGGTCCCTTTTTCAGCCGGGAATCCCACACGCATCTAGAAAATACTTGACCTCAGAGCCAGACGGGAAGAGGACATTATCAATTAAGCCAGGGATGATATGTACACTTTGAATTAGTGAATGTACAGTTCTGTCTTCCCTCAAGAGAATTTAAGGCAGGAGAGAGGTAAGATGTAGGAGAAATCCATCATAGATGTGACTTTCCCTGTGATGAGCCGGAAAGCCTTGTAATATCTCAGTGCTCAGACCAAAGCTCTGTTGCAGTCTAACACCTGTGCTTCATTGCTGAACATTGGGCCAACTCTAAACTTGTGCCAAAGTGGGACAATGAGCCAATGGCTTTGACATAGAACCACTCAGTAGCTCTGTAAAGCAAGTTCCCAGTTGTAGTAGGATTAATTATGGCAAATCACATACACTATATGTGTAGGAAGTGCTAGTGAGCACTGCACCAACACCCTACGGCTGATAGTGTGAGCTCAGGTGTCGGTGTGGCTGAGAGAAGGAAGATGCTGATGTTGAAGATGCCCACACTCCAGAAGGCTGTGCTGCCATCCAGAGTGACCTGGACTGGCTGGAGAGCTGGGCAGAGAAGAACCTCATGAGGTTCAACAAGAGCAAGTGTAGGGTCCTGTACCCAGGGAGAAAAAATTCCAGACACTAATATAGCTTAGGGGTGGACCTGCTGGAGAGCACTTCTGAGGAGAAGGATCTAGGGGTCCTGGTAGATAGTAAACTATCCATGAGCCAGCAATATGCCCTTGTGGCCAAGAGGGCAACAGAATCTTGGGCTGCATAGGGAAGATTGTGGCCAGCAGGGTGAGGGAGGTCATTCTCGCCCTCTGCTCTGCACTGGGGAGACCACAAACTGGAATACTGCATCCAGTTCTGGGCTCCCCAGTTCAAGTGAGACAGGGAACTACCGGAGAGAGTCCAGCGTAGGGTAACAAAGACGATTAAGGGATTAGAGTACCTCCCTTATGAGGAAAGGCTGAGAGAGCTGGAGCTCTAGCCTGGAGCAGAGAAGGCTGAGTATACAGAGCCCTGGAACAGGCTGCCCAGTGAGGTTGTGGAGTCCCCTTCTCTGGAGACCTTCTGGAGATCCAGGACGCACCTGGATGCAGCCCTGAGTGATGTGCTCTGGGCAATCCTGCTTTGGCAGGGGAGTTGGACTAGGTGATCTCTAGATGTCCCTTCCAACTCTGACAATTCCATGATTCCGTGATTGATGTGACTTTGTACCACGCCAGTTGAACAAAACGCACTCACGATTATCTGGTGACTCTGTTGGTCTGTTTTCCCTTCATCTGACCTTACCCCGGCTAGCAATGTGAACACCAGTCTGGTGAAGGCTTGCTGTTTTCTGTGCCCTAGCTCAGTCCCTTGAAGGGTCAGAGCTGTAGAGAACGGTGTGCAGACACAAAGCTGCATCCAGAGCTCAGCTGAATCAGAGACAACACTCAGCCTCTTCATGGCTGTCACATCAAACTGTGGGCTCAGCTTTGCTTTGTACTTACTAACTAAATCGCCACTAAAAAAGTCCTCTGCCTGTAATAGGCATTTTAATCTCCATAAGAAGGGCATTCCGTGGTCTAACAGCAGACTTTGGTCTCTGCACAGGCTGTCTGGATGAGCCTGGTATTTAGTTGCCAGACCTGGTAGTCCCTTCTGGCTTGAAGCTTTGGAAGTGGGGTAATGAATTATTGGTCTCTTTGGCTGCAGCCTGATATTGCTCCGGTGAAAACACCAAGAAAGCTTCTGCACAGGCTGACTGCTACCAGTCATGCTGGCTGCTGCCACAGCCTGTCTGGAACCTCCTCACTAGAGATCTGGGGTTTATTGGGATATGACTCATGTGATAGAAAATGGCCTCAGAACATACATGTATATTCATGGTGCAATATCTGCAGTCTCAAATCTTTCATTCATTTTCTGGAATAGCCAAATAGAAGTTTGGACTGTTTTTTCTTCCCGTGTGGCAGAGCTTTGGGGACTTCCCAGGCAGTCCAGAGTGGACACAAGAAGAAATACTGCCGCCCTCTGAATGGTCACTGTGCTGTTGTGGTAGAAGATCCCGACTGTTTGTGCTGGGACCAGCAGAGTGACACGTGGATAGACAGACTCCACAACCTGTAAAGTTGTAAAGTAGG
>VXBW01003593.1:33872-60124 GCA_013400375.1 Thinocorus orbignyianus | reverse complement strand
AGTCTCAACAGCTTACAATTGTTTTACTGTAAAATTTTCCACTGCATCACAGAGCAACACCAGAGCTGCTGAAGGAGAGGCTGGGTCCCAGCATCTCTTCCAGGTACCTCTTGTTTCAGGACAATGCCAGCAGGTTGTGCGCAAAGAGGTGAACCTGCTGTTGCATCAGGTCAGCAGAATGTGATTTCCAGCTTAATTTCAGCAGAGCATTGCCTCGGCTAAACCACCTAGTCATCCCTGAGAACCTTTCAGCTGGAGGAAAGCTGTTGTGCTTATGGGCTAAATATGGGTTTCATTTCAAGTACATCCTGATGGAAATGTTGTGTCTCTTGCGTCTCTGTTGTAACAGTCACCCACCATGCCCCAAAGGGTGAACTGGAGAAGCTGGTGTCCAGTGGGAAGGACCTTGTGCTGATGAAAAGACCCCTGCCGGGGTGACGCGGCGACAAGTGTGTTTCTGAACGGCCCTGAGGGACTGGTTTTCGTTGTGCCATGGCAATGGAGAGAGGAACTGATAGCTTTTCCTTAATTCAAACTGCATAAAGAGAAACTAATTGAGATAAGATGTAACTACTTGTGGCTCTTTATTTGCCCTGGTACAATGTCCTGTGTGTTGAACGGCAGTTGGAGAAAAATTGCTATAGCCATTTGTTTATATTGCTAATGTGATGACATTTTTTAAATTATCTCTTTATTTTTTAAAGAATAAATGCAGAGCTGAACAAAAATATCCCTCCCTTCTGGGAAATACATATAGGGTGCAGCTGACATGGGGGCTTGAAGGCTTCAGAATGGTATTCAATTATGCTAAAACTAAGATCCATTTTCTATTATTTAATATTAATTACATCTCCTGTAGCTGCACATTGTGTGCGTCTTTTGGGCCACTGTATACAGAAGGAATGAAGCCCCACTAGAACCCATCCTTCACAACCTGAAAGATCCTTGTAACAAGGAATTCAAAACTTTACAAAAGAGCTACAAAATATTACCATATTTTATTGTTGACAATGTGATCACATTTTTCTAGTATAAGCAAAGCAAAAGGTAAATTACTCCAGAGAAAAGAATAAAACATTTCTCTTATGTGTGCATGGAAAGAGTCGTCAGGTATGAGAGAAAAAGCTGGAAGTTACCATGAATGTCAAGGGTTATGCCACAAAAGGCAAATCTAAGAAACGCTTAGTATTGATAGGTGGAATGTCTTGTGTGCACTTAGACATTTGTAAACTGTATAGAAAATAGATGTTGATGGGTCACCCTTATAATTGAACACTTCTTTTTTTTTTCTTTTTTTTTTTCTTTTTTTTTAATGGAATACTTCTATGTGATGTGTTCAAAGTAAAAGTAGAATAAGCTAGGATCTCCAAAAATACCTCATTGCTGCCAAAGTCTCAGGATTCCAAAAGAAGCTGTAAGATTTTTCAAGTGGAAGCTGATTTGCAGTGAGTGCTCTTAAATACTGGCTTGCAAATCTTCACCCAAATATTGCACAGGAATTCTCTACACATTTGTTTCCTGAACACCAATGGACTGTGTAAGGCAGAAAGAAGCAATTAAAAATCTCTCTGTGATGTGCTTATGCTTATCCAAACTAATCTCAAACTAATTTTGAATTTTACACGCTGCAGAGTGGCAAAAGCAAGCTATAAAAAGAAATGGCAGCTCCAGACCAGGGGCTTCAGTTTCCTCTGATCTCGCATTGTTGGAGCTCAGTTTAGGGAGGATGGGAGAGATCTACAGCCGTTAACAGCACATTAAATTATCCCATTAGGTTAAAGTGTAGAAACGTGACCTGTTACCCTTCTATTTTCATTATGGCCATCCCTATGCCTGGAGGGATGATATGTGAGCTGCAGAAATACCAGCCTACCATGAGCTGTAACAAATTATCACAAATAAAGGGGCTTCTGAAGAGAAAGCTCTTAATGGCAGGTTTTTCTCTAAACAGGGGTCGGGCTCCTGTTTGGATGTCAACAGCATAACTGAGCACTCTGAGCAGTGGCTTTTTGGAGTTGTTCTACAGTCAGCATTAGAAATGTCCCAAAATCTCCTTAACAGGCTGCTCTCTGTGTACGGTGTTGTTCACTAGTTGTGACCAACGCTCCTTTCTACCTCGATTTATGGAAAGCTCACAAAAGGTCAGCAGCAGAACTACTACCTCCTGCCAAAATGCAAAAGCACAAAATCTTGGCATCAGCTGTATGTGGTGGCATAAATGCCTTCCATTAGTCCTAATGTGAAGAGAAAGGGAGACTCCTAAGGCTTTCTAGGCCACCCGCCTGCCCAGTTCCCATTACTAGTAATGGAAGAAAGGGCGTTTGAATGCTTTATTTGGCACTGAAAACCTGAATAAATAAGCATTTCAACTTTAGAAGGCACATCCTAACATCTTCCAATTATAGTGTGGTAATATGTCTGATTAATTGCTGTTATTCCATGTCATTTGCCTTTTTTGTAAAGACGGGTCACAGCTTTTTCGTCTTCCATACTTCTAAAGGGCTGCTTTTCAAGGCTCTTTTTTTATGGAAAAACTCAGCCTTCCCAAAGCTATTAATCAATATAATTTATACTCTAAGCTCTGCAGCAATATCAATTAGCGCGGTCTAGCTTCTGCTGTTACAGAGATACACTTGCTCTTGGAAAAGTAAGAGCGTTTCTGCAGGTGAAGACAGCCTGTGTTTTATTGGGAGCATTAAAGTAGCACTAAAGGCACCAAGTAGAACTGATGGCCTTTGTTTCTTCTGTTCTGCATTGCTCTGAGTAGGATGGGAAAAGTTTTTTCTGGCTTGTGAACATTGTTGAGAAGACAAATATTTTTCTTTGTTCTGCATCAGGTTGCAATTCAGTTATTTGTCATTTCCATTCAAAAATGTGCTCTTTTTTTCACTTGGATCAGGTGTTAACTTGTAGAAATTGATTCTTTTTATACATTTCTCTGCTATGTTAAAGGCAAGATTAGCACACAGAAATAATTCCTCACAGAGGTACTCTTCCCCAGCACTCATGTCATAGATCAGCCTCCTTTTCTGATCAGTGGAACAGGCAGACTCCTGTATCTCATCTTAATGGATTTTCTGCAGCCCCTAGATGCTGTTTGATGTGTCCTTGACTTGATCTCTCCATTTTTTTTCTAAAACTTTATAATTAAAGCACAGATACCCAGGGAGCAGCACTCAAAGCTGATCTCAGGGTGTCTTGTGCAGAGACCAGGGCACCCAGTGCCCGATGAGCTACAAGGTCACCATCCAATCAAGCAAAAAACTCCACATCTGTGTCTTCTGGCAGAAGGTGGTGTGGGGGTTGCCACAGCCAAGGAAGAAAACAGCGGCTGGGAAGACAGGTGGTGTAATCTGCTCACCCCAGTGGATTGTAACCCTGACAGCTCCTGCCCAAGAAAAGGAAGGAAGGGGGGAAAAATTACTTTTTGCATGGCCACTTGTGGTGTGTCGTAGACGTGGGCTGCAGCATGCAGTTGCTGGAGAAGAACAGTAAGAAAAAGAGCTCCCTCTGAGCTAAAGTCTCTTTACCAGAATGGGGGCTCAGCAGGGACGAGACCCTGCAGTACAGAGCAATAATTCCTCCCACTCCTGCCAGCCACATTCCAGGGCAGCTCCCAGCTTTGGATGACACATAGGGATCTACAAATGCTGTCTGTGGCATTCGGTCGTGTGGGATGGGGTCTGAAACCCAATATCAATACTGGGGAAGGCTGGTGAGAATGTAACACTTCTACAGCAGTACTGTCCAAGTACAGCAGAATGATGAAGGGACTCATCCTGTGCTATGGGAAGGAGCCTGGAGATGAAAGAGAGAGAAGTTTAGAACAGCAGAAAGGTGTTCCAAGTGCTGTAGAAGCCAACTGTTTTGTCCATCACCACTATGCTTTGCTAGTGGTTAATTACCAGAGTAAATACCAGTAAATATCAGAGCGTCTAAAGGAGCAGGTGGAAAGACTAGATCTCTGGCCACAACCCCAAATTCAACCAAATTCTCTTAATCATAACAGGATCTTTCAGTGCCACACTTCTAAAAACTTTGGGTGCATTGCAGTCACCGAGATCAACACTGTAAAGTGATGTTCACAGAAATCTGTCCTGGGTCTGGACCCTGCTCCTTCTTCCATGACAATGAGCAAGGACTGTTGGCAGCAGCTCTGGGTGGAGTCTGTCTGTATGTTCCTCACCTTGTCTCAAGGAGCGACTGCACCCGTACTTGCGATGAATGTTAAACACACACTTCTCTACACTCAATTCCTGAAAACATAAATTCTGCAAACGGCAGCATAAGCATTCCCCTGACTTCTCCTGATAATTGGTTTAATGGATACTAAGAGCTGGAGAAGCAACGTAGCCTTTATTGCTAGAGCTAATTACAGAGAGCATCCACGTGCAGCCTGTTACCAAAAAAGAAGCGTCTACAAGTGCCCACACGTACAAAGCATCTCTAAATCCTCCTTCTAATGAGAGCTCCAAATGAAATTTCCTGAAGTACTTCTTAATAAAAGTCTTGGAAAAGGCAATCCAATCTTAATATAGTCAATATCCTCACAGAGTAACCTTTTACGGACAACTTAAAAGTACTTGGCTAGATGTCAGCACTGATTTTCAAAATACTCTGAACACTTTGAGCCACAAAATCTAAAACCCTTTAACCCTGGAGATGTAATATTCTAATTACTCACTGCAGGAAAAATGGGAATTTCACCAACTTGATTAAAAGGAATCAGCCTTAGTTATGTCAATCAGTAATTATTTGTTCTTCTTGCTCCTTGCTCATGCATAGTATGCACTTCCTAAGGCTACCATACCGACCAGCCGCCTTCCACTGAGCGTGGTGAAACCAAAGCAATGGGCAAATACCCATTTCATCCTGCTACATTTTCTGACCACAGTCTGATGTTCTTTAATTAGTTTTCAAATTAAACATTTGCCTCCCTGATATCAACAGTTCTACAACACGCAGAATTAGTCAAATTAATTAGTCAAATTAGCAACAGGCAAAATCATTGTGCTAAGAGGTAGAAGCCATCTATGGACCAGATCCAAAGCTCAATTACCTTAATTACTGCTTTAGCATTTCCTTCAGTGTGCCTTGGTCCCGCCCAGAGTTTGGTTTAGGAGTAGTTTCTCCCTGGGCTCTGGTGCTGGCTCCACAACTGTGCAGAAGAGACCCTGAGAAGACCCTGCTGAGCCTTTCCAAGGGACCCACAAGAGGTTTTCCTCCCTGTTCACAGATGAACCCAGGGAAGAAGACACATTTGGGAAGTCCAAGGAGGTAGCTACTGCTGGGGGCCATGGGTGGTTTCCCTGCCACATTATACTGGTCTCAATGGGGTGATGGCTGCTGGAGAGCTCTTTCTTTGCCTGCAGAGGGACTCCATTTGCCACAGCACTGCTTGCCAGGGCAGGGTCATGTCTGGTTCCCCTTGAGTGTTGTCCAGATTCATCTAGCTGCTCCGGTGAATCCTGCCCACTTCCAATAGCCCTTGGTGTGGGATGCCAGCAGTTAAATCATTGTTCAAGAAATGATGCATGTATGTGAGACCGCTGTTGGAGCTGTTGGTCTTTTTGAACTTCAGAGTGACTTGAGGTTCCAAGCTTTGTCCCCAAGTGGCTCATTAACCTCTTGGGGCAAGGATAGCACATATGCTCCCATTTTCCAATTAGCAGTCTCAGTATGGCTAGAACCAGCAAGTAATGCCTTCCATCAGCTGGATCTCCAGCCGTATTTCTTGCTGGCTGGTTGCATATCTGGAAAGGCAGTTTGGCTGTAGCTTTCCTTTGTTACAGGTAAAGCCCAGAGCTACTGTCGGCATCCTCCAAGAACTGCACTGTAAGGGCAGCAAATGTGAAAGGAAGTTGTCAGTCAGAAGAGGATGACAAAGCTGAGCAGCAAAAGTTAACTGTAGCTTTGGAGAAAAGGAGAGGATCGATACGGTTACTCTGAACTAATGAATTTCATCCACCATCTCCTTTCTCCTCCCTTCCAAACAATTCATCTGTGTGCCTTTTTTGAGTTCTTTTCTCACTTTCCATTCCATCTGTCTTCCTGGAACCAGTAAGTTTATTATGGAGGTAATTGTTATTGTCAATTAAGCAGTGCTTCACGATGTACTAATCCTCCAAAAAGACTGAAGCAGAACATCATGAAGGAATATGATAAGGTGACAGGATGGCATAGTCCAGGCAGAGACTAACACTGTGGGAGTGAAACTGATTCCTGGAGGCAACGCACTGGAGAGAACAAAGCTCCTCTACATGTAGTTCCCCTGGGGTCCAGAAAGCCCACCTTGAGAAGTTCCCTCTACTTCAGCTGCTGTGGCTGCACAAAGTTCTGCTGCCCTTCCTGTGTGTCTCCTTCCTGTAAATGAGGAACCTGCTTTCAGCAGACAGACACTTCCCGTCATCTTTCAAAGCTGTGTCAGATTTTTTTCAGAAGTGCAGAGTGGATTGTCAAATGGATCTTGGCTTCAGAAAATGCAAATAAATGCTCAGTACTGTTTCAGAAGCAAACTCACCCTCCCACAGGTGACTCAATACTTTTGAAACTCAAGGGCATATTTTCTGCTGGAGTCAGGTGGATTCAGATACGAATTGCTCAAAATCTGTATTGCCCAGACTAGTCTGTCTTCTGCTGTACCAGGACCCGCGTGTGAATCACAAGACGGAATTCAGCCCCTGCTAGAAAATTCTTACAACATCAAAGATCAATCTTCACAGAATAATGACAAGACTGAAGATGATGAGGGGCAGATGTTGGGTGGCACAAATCTAATAGGATTTGTCCCAAATCTATCAGATCAGGCTTCCTGCTCCTTGATAATAAATGTACGCTGCACCGATCTGGACCAGTAGCTCACTGACATCAAAGAGACCATTTGAAGCTGTTTGTGCAGTTGGAGGACCAAGTGTGGCTCTTCCGATGGCATTTATTTCCAGCCTGAAGTTCCCCTGACATGAGCGAGAAACTGGTAAGCCAACTGCGGAGCAAGCTCTGGATTCCTTACCATGGAAACGGCCGCTCTCTTTGACAGCTGTTTGCACTGAAATGGAAGAGCTAAAATTTGCTTTGAGAGAAAACCTTTGCAAGCTGCTTGCCTCCAACAGTTTGTTCTTTGCAAACCTATCATGAGTTTAGGGTAGCCTCACGCAGAAGCCATTTCATTCAGGCAGACTGCTCCTCTGTGTTATAAATGGGTTTTGGCCAGTTGCACTGGGGGAACTGTAGATGAACCCAAGTTTCTAGTCTGAGTCTGCAGGAAGAGAAAAAGAGATGTCGTGAACAATTATAATGCCTGACTGTAACTGTAGAAATTGTGAAAGTGGAAGAAAAGATGCTGCACCACTGTTTCCTTATCTTTCCCCATCTATTGGCAATTTATTTAGCCTCAGCCAGTGGAAATGAACACCTTCCATGGCCTTCAGCTGAACAAGGTCAGTTGAAATCAAGTAAGAAACAGACTGTTTTTTAAGGAAAGGGCAAGGGCCTGGAGGGTGCGTGTCTGAGGTCCTTTGGAAATGGCTGTGCTTGTCTTTGTCCTGAGGTTGTTCACAGCATCAAACAGGGCTCTGCTTCTATCTGAAGGCAGGTTTCAAAAGGACAACTGCTCCCTGGTAGGGAAGTTAATCTAACACAAGCCTGTGCTATGAAGTTCAAGGGCACACTCGTGTTTTCTTATAGGTAAAAACTTCAGCAATTTGGAGGTATGTTACTGGTGTCAGGGTGAAAAACCACACAGGAACCCAGCAGCTCAGTACCAGCTACAGGTTTGATGCTGTCTGTGAAAGCAGGTGATGAAAGAGACATTCTCTCGATGGCTGAGTCTAAACCTGCGAAGAAGCTCTGAATTATTGGCCAACAGACATGAGAACTGGCACTACAGACTTAGGACTTTATGAGCATCAGGAATCCTGGTGGAGTGAATAGGAAAAGAGAACTGCAACGCTGCCCTGGGACTGCTTACAAGATCAAGGCTCTCCATCTGCACAGAGTAGCTTTAAAACTCGACCTGCTGTGTCCTCGCCACCTTTCTCCACGTGTGCTTGTCAAGGGGACCCAGCGCACTCTCTCTGAAAATCCACGGCAATGGTTATGGCTCGTTGGGCTGATACAGCTGGCACCTCGCATTGAACCATGAATCTCACTGGTGGCACTCACGTCAGCCCAAGAGCGCTTGTCACTGACACAGGGAGGGCAGGATTTTGGAGTGGCTGTTGCTGAGCCTATTTCCTGCTGAAGGCGGCAAATATGGCAGGGACAAGGTCTTTGCTGGAGGCAGCAGGAGAACTTTGTACCCTGATGGAAGAGGGAACCATTTCTGCACTGTATTTGTATAAATTCAGACCTTCGGCAAATCTCACTGGAGCGGACTCAGTCTGACTCATATTGAATTGCTCCCCATCCCCAGCACGGCACGTTTTACACATGCACAGCACACACATGAAAAATACGGGCATCAGCATTTTCTAATAGACCCACGTTTATTTCCAGTCACAGAAAGCTTGCAAGTGACGCCAAGGTAAGGATAGGCATTATAAGAGAAAGGCAGCAGAGAGCCTCAGGGCTGACTCCAAAGTACAAACCTCTTTGCTGCAGGGGGAATTTCTGAAGCCCGCTGAAGTTAGGGTCACGTTTCAAACACTTCCATGAACATGTGGGCTGAGAAGCATCAGCTATTCACAGCAATTTCCATTTGCTGCAAAACAGCTGAAATATCACTGTGCACATTGTTTCTTTCCCCAAAGCCATCTCCAAGGAGCTGCCAGCAAACCCCAAACTATGGAAGAGAGATGTACTACTTCTTTCCCAGATGGCATCCCCAAATCATTCTATGGAGAGCCCCAGCATTTTGCAGCATCTGTCTCTAACCTGTTAAAGTTGGACTGTCTTTGACACAGTGAAAGCTTCACATCTTTGTCCTAGCAGCATCCACTCATCAGCGCAAAGAGCTCAGCATGGGCTTCCTCTTCCTGAAGTTCATGGAACAAGAGCAGTTTTCCTGCTAGGGAGCCCTATATTACCCACGTCCGATCACCACCTTGAAACAAATCCTATTCATTCTCTTCCCCTGTGGTGAAGAGTAGACAGTCCTTGCCAGGCTTTACCCAGCTGCTCACACTGGGAGCCCCTATAAAGTCCAGCCAGGTACACAGCGTTGAGCCTGCTGCAGTGGTTATGGCAAGATCCTGGTAGGAAAAAACTAAGACTGTGGGGTTTTTTCCCTTCTTTCTCTGGTCTTGACAAGTTCCATAGCATCTCCATGGAGAACGGAGGTGATCATACTCCTCCTCTGTAACATGGGAATCATGCATGGAGGGACCTTCCAGGTCAAGATTTTCCCGAGAGGCAACTTGTCAGTGCTTTCTGCTCATGGTTGAACCTTGCAATCAGATTATTTACATATTTCAGATTATTTGCATCTATCTTTACCTTGAAGATATTCAGGTCCCCTGCTCTAGCTATCATTATCTGAACCAGTTAAGCAGAACAGTGGGCTCTTTCCCAGCTATGATCCCAACCATGCTGCAGTACCACCACCTCAGGGGTTGCTGTAGACTTTGGTATCGGTGTTTTCACAAGGGTGGAGTAATAAATCATGGTAGGGAGAAGGTCCCGGGGACATACCACAGGAGGACGCCCGTGCTGTCACCACCGCCTGACACTGCAGTGTGGAGGTGACAGGAACCAGCTCTCTGAGCACCCCGGCTGCTTCCCAGGGGGCTGGTGCAATCGTAGTGCCTGCAGTGGCTGCATGAACGTGGGGCGACTGTGCAGAGATGGGTCTGGTGCTTGGGAGGCAGGTGTAGGTAGGAGATGCAGAACGGTGCTCATCCCCAGCATCAGTCAGTGTCTGGCCACCGCCCACAGGGACTGTCCCCCCAGAAGTGACTGCTGTTCTGCAGAGGCTGAAAAGGTGCCTGGGACCAGCTCAGCCTCACCTGCCAGCTGTGTTATGAGTTAAAACCTCTCCGGGGGAAACCGAGCAGCACCTTTTTGTTGTACAGCTATGGATAGATCCCAGCTGAGCCTTCTTAGAGTTTCAGTTGCCGCATTCATTTTCAAGACATCGAACCTTTGATATTCAGCCTGGCACAAAAGATCAGAAAACATCCATTTCACCCTTGCAGTGAATTGAATTATCCCTCACAACAATAACAGTTAAAATGGATGGTGAGGAAGAATGGCTGCTCCCTTCATCTGAAATGGAAAAGTTTCTGAAATATCATTGCAATCAGCATCCAAAGAAGGTACCCATTTTCAGACATTCTGCTCAGAACCCATTTATTTTATAAAGTGGGAAAAGCCTCCCATTCCCTGTTTAGTATTGCGAAAAGAGGTATTTTTGTGGTGAGTGAGAAATCCAAATTGCAAGCAGTGTAATTTTACAAAGGACAGATCATCTGGCTGTAAAGTTGAGGGCAGCCTCCTATAAATCTTACACACATCCATGTTTGGAGCATATGGTTACCATGGTTACCATGATATTGCTAGTCTTATTTATAGCCCTGCACTATATATATTGCTTTCCAGAAGGCATAAAAGGGATGGCTGACTGTGAAGGAATCTGGGAACTGCACATTAAAAAAGAGACATAGAGGGGAAAACGTCTAATTAAAGAGGGGCTGCTGTGGTTCAATGTTGGCTTTTGCAGCACAGGGCCACAACTCCATCCTCACACCAGAGCAGGCAGAAGGGATGCAGTTGACCGGAGCTCCTTCACCCCAAACCCACCCAAGGACATCCATGGCCAGGGAAAGCTGGGCTGCTTCTCAATGTCCCTGCAGACCCCTGAGGCATGATTTCCTAGTGCTGATCCATGTTCCAGAGGGAGAGAAGGGAGGCTGTGAGTGGCAGTGCAGGTGGGAGAAGGGCTGGGGACAGACAGTGGCACCCTCCAAGGCTGCACCCCAGAGCCAAGCAGATGCAGATGCCTGAACCAGAGTGGGACACATTGCCCTCCTCTCCCAAGAAGACCGTGTTTGGCTTTTCTTCCTCACTGAAGCAGGGTACAACATACAAAATGTGTAGCCATAGATGTGTAATTCTGGATGTATACAAAATGTGTTATGAAGAATATACATTTTGTTAGGAAGAATGCAAAAAAACCACCCCAACAACAACTGAAAAATCAAGTCAGTCGCACAGAAACTACCCTGTAATATGGGCTAAAGAGAAGTCTGCAGGTCTGTAGAAAAGAGAAACATGGAGAAAGAGAGTTGGAGGGAGATGGAAAGAAGGAAGGAAGAGGGAAGTAGGGAAGGAAGAAAGATGGAAAGAAAGAAGGAAAGAAAGAAAAACAAAGAAAGAAAGAAAGAGGGAGAGAAAGAAAGAAGAGAGAGAGAAAGAGAGAAAAAATAAAGAGAGAAAGAGAGAAGNAGAAAAGAAAAGAAAAGAAAAGAAAAGAAAAGAAAAGAAAAGAAAAGAAAAGAAAAGAAAAGAAAAGAAAAGAAAAGAAAAGAAAAGAAAAGAAAAGAAAAGAAAAGAAAAGAAAAGAAAAGAAAAGAAAAGAAAAGAAAAGAAAAGAAAAGAAAAGAAGAAAAACGAGGAAGGGAGGCAGACAAGATAGAGGGAGGGAAGGAGATAAGGGGCAGAGCATGAATTTTTAATAAAATGCTTCCCTAGTTTTCAACCTAATTCCACTTGCAGGAGCCAGGCTACTGCCCAGGACAGCTGTCAGCCCCAAGGGCAATTTCAGTTGCCCAAGGGTAGATCAATAAACAGAAAATATAAAGGAAAGTCTTGAAAATGGGAAACAACAGCCTTGATGGCTGACATGCAAACCTACAAAACAAAATAAAATTTAAAACTAGTGGACACGAGGATCTTAAATGGTGTCTCCTACAAAAATTTGGGATTGATAATATTTGTATGATTACCAAAAAAAACCAAAACCCAAAAACCAACAACAAAAAAAAACAACAACAAAAAACACACACAAAAAAACCTCTAAGGAGGGAAGATCTGCTCAGATTACAGCTGAGCTGAAACCTCTTTGGGAAGTAGCTGAAATTGAGGCCAGATTACCTTTCATAAGAGCACACCCCACAGCTTCAAGGCCATTGCTGTAATGGTGAGAGTTTTGCTGATTAAAGACCTGTGGG
This sequence comes from Thinocorus orbignyianus, assembly GCA_013400375.1. Taxonomy (NCBI): domain Eukaryota; kingdom Metazoa; phylum Chordata; class Aves; order Ciconiiformes; family Thinocoridae; genus Thinocorus; species Thinocorus orbignyianus. The sequence continues at coordinate 48,020 of VXBW01003593.1, read as the reverse complement.
AATGCGTGGAAACTGATGCTTGTAGAAAAAATTGGCTAAAGTCTGACCTAAAGAAGAAAGACAAGGTATTCTGTGACTCTGCTGATGACATTGAGATGTCCCTTTCACTAACTGTATTAACGATAACTGTCATTGGTCCTGACAAAATGTTAATTAAAATATATTAAAATATTTTAAAATAGCTTATTTAATCTTGTTTTCAAAAATCTAGTTATAAATGTCTTTGTCTTAGCTGCCTGTGGAACTGTAGACACATAACTCAGAGCTCTTAGACTGTTTTGTTCGGAAAAAACAAGCAAGACAAAGAGCAAACCTCTTTGTGAACAGGCATTCAATAAGACAATCACCGATGCGGAAACAGGGGTGTACTTGGAAACTACTCACCACTTCATTTTCATTCCTGTCTTCCTCTTTGATGGAATTCAAATGACTTTACACTAGTTTAAGTTAGGGATTTTTTTTATTTATTTTTTACGGGAAAACCCTAGGGAAAGCAGTATTCCAATAGGATTAAATGGAAAACTGATTCTTGTGGCAGCTGTTCTAAAACATACTGATTTTTTGACAATGAATGGTGTTTTGCTTTACATTTTGAGCTGCATATGTATGAGTCTTTCTAATGTCCACATTTCCAACTATAAAAGAAACTGGACTTTTTATGGAATCCTTGAAGGTGCAAGGTGCCACTTCTTTGGGAACTTGGTCAGCGAAACTCTGACCCAAATGCTGCAGACATGGATTATGGCTCTCCTCCTGGGCCACAAGATTTCTGCCTTTCACTCTAGTGTAAGCCTCTGATCTTTTTAACTTGTCCACAAAAACATGCATATTAAAAAATTAGGTGCTGCTAGGCACTATCTGGAAGGCTGGATGACCTCTAGCAGCGGGTGACCATTAACCAGTATGGTTGAGATGGCATTTGTGTTCCATATTTGTCCCTCGACTGCAGAATGGAGAATAAACAGAAGTAATGATGCAGATGTGACCAGCTGTTAACAGCAAGGTTACAGCCCATGGACTTCAAGCACTTGCTACCTTGCAGCTCAGACCTGGATTTAGATGATGGAGGCAGTAAGACAGAAAAGGGTTTAGCTGTGTGAGAAAGGAATTCTCCTTTCACTGAGAAGGATTTAGGAAGGTATTACTTTCTTTAAAACCCCAAGCTGTTAAGTTATATTCTGAAGTGAAATCTCATTAGATATTTTGACTTGGCAGTGAAAAGCTATTAATAAAATGTCTTTTAACTCTAAAACTGATTTTATCAGGAGTAAGAGGAGGCAGCTTTCAGGCACAAAAGTTCAAAAAATGTTGTGGTGGATTTGCTTAAGTTTTATGTCACAATAGCTGTAGGTTATTTAACTATAACATGAGTGCTTTTCCATTTCCTGTCTTTACAGCCAGAACTTCTGTATATTGCTATATACTTCTTGGTAGTACATGCCAAGAAAGTAACTTTGCCTTCTCACTGTTCTTCTGTGGTATCTTCCCATCTGTACCTGGTGTATTGAGCTCTCAGCATTTGCGGACCATCTCTGTTTTTCAGCTCCAAAGGTTCCCACTTGGTCCTCAGACTGGAACATTCAGGATAAGTCAGACAGAAAGCTGGTCTTGTTGGCTCCCCATTGAAAACTTTCTAACAGAGCATAACACAGTGTGAACAACAACTGTCATTGTCAACTGCAAGACTGAAAAACAGGCAGGTGTGTACCATTTCAAGCACTATGAAAGTAATCACATAGTAAACCAAGTGTATAGCTTCAGCAAATCTAAAATAAATGTTAAACTACAGAAATATTGTTAGAAGTAGACAATAGTATGTGAAGCAAGCCTGCATGTAAATGTCATTTCTACAGCTGAAATGATTTGAACTGATGTAGATAACACAAGAACAATGTCACAAAATGTCAAGGAGGCTGAAAGAAAATGAAGCACATTTCTCACCTCTTGGAAGCTGTGCGAGAATATATATTTAAATAGAAATCTTTGCAATTATCAGCTCCAGGGCACAGTGGCTCTTCTTGTAGAACCTGATTTTTTTCCTGTAAGTGTTTCACAAAGTGGTACTTTACTGCTGCAGAGCTACTGCTGTTGTCTGTATTCGCCATCACCCCTTTCACAAGTGTCAGCTCTTTAGCATTAGCTACATATTCAGCAGTATTTGGATTTCTAGAGCATTTGTAAGCTTTCTTTGTCAGAACAAATGCATGAGATTATTCAATATAATTTACTTATACAGCGGTCCTTTTCCATTTCTAGTCAATCACCCTTCGAGTCTATTTGGGAAGCAGTCTTTTTGATCATTAGAAGCCGATATTGGGCATCCAGCCTGGCTCCAGCCTGCCCTTTATCTGCCAGGCAGAACTTGAGAATGATCTAACCTTTGGTGCAAATTAAAGCAGCCCCAGGGCATGCAAACTTAAGTTGTCAGGAAGGGTTCCCCGTGGATCTCCTGAAGATCTCCAGGTCCCCATTGTCCTCCAGGTCTGAATATGATGCACATAAAACTCCTTCTGTGACAATCTCTGTGAAATTCTCTGAAGTGTCCTTTCTGTGGCATAGAAGGGATTATGTCTATCTGTCTCTCTACAGGCAGCAGGAATATTCTATAAAACATCTGACTTGATAACCCGGGTTAGAAAATTAGTCATTTGTTTGTTGTCCTGATTTTCCGAGTGTTTTTTCCTGGTATCTTTTTAAGCATATCTAATGATTACTAATAGTCAGCATGATGAGTACTCTGAACCTTGTAGTTTTTGTCGGTACTGGTGTCCTGAGAGCAAAAGGCAAAAGCTTGCGCTCTGGAGTTACTGCATATTGACACACAGCACTAAGGCAAAGATATTAGAAGTCCCTTTTCCAAACTATTTCTTTTTCTAACTGAATCTAGGAGAACAGCTTCCTGGTTTGAAGGCTAGATACAGGTAGTTTTACAAACCTGTTTGGATTGGTATTGAAACTCAAACTATATATTTTGACAGGGAGGAAAGTAGAGGGCAGCATGGAAGCTTTTCAAATTCTGGGAAAATGATTGATTGATTATGAGAATGACTATGAGTTTGGATCATCCCTAGGAAGAATGACAGACTGAAATGCCATATATTAGAAGGGGGGGGTGCAGGTGCTCCAGGTATTAAGCAGCCCTGGTCTCATATCTCTTCTGGCACAGTGATTTGCTGCAAATTGACTTTCCTGACAATACAAAATCATGTGAGCTGCCCTTCTCACATTACCAGGTATCATTTTCTTTCTATCTTCTATGGAATTTTCTGCTTCTTGCTCCCTTGTGTATAAAAGTCAAACAGGAGCTTTGCTGTACAAATACCCAACTAATGGAAACTCCAGTGCTTCCACAAAACTTTGACAGAGCAAAAAAAGAAAATCTTGCAAAGACAGAGTCTCTCTTTTCAGAAGCACAGAAGTGGAAAATAAGAGTTCACCACAGGAAAGGATTAAGGACAGTTGATAAAATAATAACAACAACGTTAGGCAATAAAGTGATCAAAGGACCTAATTAGCTACAGAAGTAATTGCTTTCTGTTTGTCTAAGCCTATGTCTGCTGTGTCCTATAAAGAGTAATTACAAATTACGTGATTTTAACTGCCAGTCTCTGAAGACATCATCGAAAGTAACATTGCATGGTGCCTTTCCCTTGACAAAAGAAGCATGTGTTTTGAGTAGGGAGCCCACAACTGTGTCCCCCCCTGCCCTGAAGGTCACTGAGAAGTGGAGTCAATTCGTTCAGTAGGTTGGTTTGAGTTCTCAGGAAAGAAGGAGCACAGTTCTCAATTTTACCCCCAAGGTCTACTCAATACAGCTGATGCTGTAAGCATGCAACTGCCAGTCAGCAGAAAGGCTGCCATAAATGCTGCTGGTGAGAGTCAGGCAATCAGAATAGAGAGAAGACAAGACTTGCTTTCCTAAGCAAGTAGCTTAATTCTTTATGTCACTTAATTCTTCTAGGGGTATCAGGGACCTAATTAAGATGACCATGGAAAGTATTTCTCTGTATTTATTAAATGGAGAAATTAATTTTCCTTGGTATTAAGTGTAGTGGTAAAAAACTCAGGGAGGGAAACAACTAAGTCCACTTTTGTGATACATTGTTCCCCAGTCTTTTGTCTGTGACCCATAGACTGTAAGCTATTCCACACTGCTGCTGGTTTCTGGCAGTTGTGTAGCTGACAGAGGCAGAATCCCTTTCTTTGTGAGCACTGCCTCTCCCACTTTTAGAAAAAATGCTATCACATAGAGCATTCCTAAGTGCACATATTTGATCAAGCCAACAAATCAAATTCTGATTTATTGAACTGCATGAAGTAGAGAAGGAAAAACTGGGAAAGAAGGAAGATACAGGAGAATTGTTCCCTTATGAGATACTGGTTAAAACTAATTTATGCTGCTAGGGAAGGAGGAAAGTTGACTGCAGCCTCAGGACTAGGAAAACCATAAGTATTGCCTGGGACAAGCTGGGGAAAGCTGGGTATTTATCAAACTCTAGGGTGACATAAATAATCAAACATTTTCAAGAAAGAAAATTACATCTTACTCATGTTCACTAGATTTTAGTTCAGCATCCTCTTAACTAGCCTGTGCCCTGCTTCTGTACCTCATGGCTTCTGCAGGGGTAAGGCACCTTTCTTGCCCTCTGTAATGCATTCAGGTATGGCTTTGATGAAAAGGTGCTCATCAGAATCCCTCGCTTGTTTCTGACTTATTTCCTTGCTTACTGATTTATATATTCTCCAGTCCTACAGCTGGGTCTTCCCAGTTTCTCAGGCATAGAAGTTTCCATGGTAACCTTTTGAGTGAAGGTAAAACTGTGGTGGAAATCAGCATTAAACCAACAAGCCACTGATGTGCAGAAAAACTGCTCAGGACCAGTTTACAAACATTCTGGCACTGTAAGTGCAGGTCTTGTCTGAGGCATTTGTGGATTTCTGATCTGAACTTGCTCTTTTTTTTCTTTTCCTCTGTTGGCCTGCCTCTTTGTGTCTCCAGTCCTAATGCAGCACCCTAATTACATTGCTAGGATATTACAATAAGAATGAAAGAAAAGCTAACTGAATAGCTCTGACGTGTTTTGGAGAATGGCAACAGTGGAGATATAAAACCAGTCCTGCAGTTAAGCAGGATTATCAAAATCAGGGTGTCTACAACCACTCCTGAAGACAAACCAGATTATCAAGAAGTATGTAGCCCTGTACCATAAACACAACAGTTTTCCATGTTGCTAAACATATTTTGCCAGCTCAGGTAAAATAATCACCTTCAAAGATCCCTCTGGTACTGTCCATCATCTCCAGCCACAGCCTGAGAAGGGATACTTTGTTCTTTTGACTACTTGAAGAGATGCTGGCTCAGGACTGCTTGTGTGTGAAGAGAACGGGAGAGAAGGAAACATCAGCAGTCCAAGGCTAAGGATGATGCTAAGAGCACATGGAGCTGGGAATGGAAGATGCAAGTGGTTGTGTGTATTCCTACAGGGGAACCACCTGGTCATAGCAGCATCCTGGTGAGAGCCTCTGAAGCATTATTCACAGGAGCAGACCTCAGCCCATACTCAGAGTTTTTTGGAGAACAATCACATTATCAGCAGGAGTAGGGAATTCAGTGTAAAATATTACTGACTGGCCTGGGAGAATGTAGAAAACTCTGTGCTGCTACTAAAACTGAGAGGAAATAATTTGATAAGTAGGTAGGTAGGTAGGTAGGTAGGTAGGTAGGTAGATAGATAGATAGATAGATAGATAGATAGATAGATAGATAGATAAACAGATAGATAAGACAGACAGACAGACTGATACATATATACGTTCATCCACCTTGAAATAAAACCACACCATATTTATATGCACATCCCTGCAAGGAGGAGGTACTACACAACCCAGCTGTGGCAGCTGGTGGAGCAGGGCCTCAGCTGGCACCCCCCCTGCTAAACTGTATCTTGTCGGTTCAGTCCAAGATTGGACTCTTGCTTCATTTTCAAACTTATGTTATAGTGCACAGAGTAAGATCCTCCTCTTTATTCGCTGTAGGCAGAAGGACCATCACCTTGCAGCAGTGTGCAACAAGAGCCTAAGCCAGAGAGGAGCCAGTGGCCGATCTCATTTCCCAAGTCTATGCACTACTGACAATAGACTCACCCAATCTTCGCCTGATTATTCACTCTCCACAGATAGTTGTGAACTTTGAGAATTTTCATCTTTTCACGGTTCCATCAGACTCAAGGGGAGAAGCTATATTTCCTTGTGCTTCTGCTACCAAGGATCACTCCGGGCTGGCCTCATCCTCCCCAGTACTGTAGGACTTTCCTGGTCAAGCTTTCTGTTACTGAATTCAGTTTTTCCAAAAATACTCTGGGCACCCCAAGGGATGGTAGAATTTGTTAAAACAAGAGAACAGTCCAGACTGTTCAAGTGAAAAATCTAGTAGCTCCTGACTGACAAAACCTGACACAATGACACCATCAATAGCAGAGCAACGAGAAGACAATAATTACCGAACCGAGTCACAGTGCCAAGTGGACCTACTTATTCTATTACTAGCAGGAAGGCTGAAGGGAGGTGAACTCTTTCCAAAATGTGTATTTTCATGCTTTGGATACAAAGTGGTTTCCTTAAAGCACAATGGTCCTGGCGGAGGTGACTGCAGTTTCACAGGGACAACAGAGCTGCCCTTGACTCTGGCTTCCTGCTGCTTGTATGTGACCAGTGAAAGCATGTCCAACCAGTGGAAAAGGAATTGTGTTAAAATCTGTCCCAATATTTATTCTTTCATGCAACTCAAAGTATTTTCTAGTAAGAACTCAGACACCTCTATGCTCCTTCTGATTTTATAAGGTCATTCAGCAACAGTGTTTTCAGGGTTTCTTTTTATCTGCAGGTTTACTAATTCTCTTGCATGATCCTCTTAAACTCATAAATCTGAAGTAATCCAAATAAAAACATTACTTAAGGATGAATTTGTGGAACTGTAGAGGAAACACAGACATATATAACTCAGATTTATTTTAACTCTTAGTTCTTAGTGCTTTATCTGTATGCTATGTCAAAAGCAAGAGCAAACCTAGTTGTGGAGTGGGCTGCAGTGTCCCTGCAAGCTTGGAATATCCCCTTCCCCATCCCTGCAGGGTTGGGTGATAGTTACCAGCGGATGTCACCAACAGGCACACCTGGCTTTCAAAGATCCGTTTTATTGTGGGAGCAAGTTATGAACCTAGAGATGAACAGTTTTCCTGGTGTGGAACACATTGCTAGGAAAAAAGCCCTCACCAAACTGTGAAAGAAATACTTTGGTCTGATTTCTTAACACAATAGGGTTTTTTCAGGTGCTCAAAATGGCTCATCAGCCCTGAAGAGGGATGTGGTGTTGGTAACAGTTACACCTACTCATCACCAAACCTTCTTCTTCCAGAAAGGGAGAGATCTGACAGCTATTGTGATCAGGAAAATAATCTGACCACATGACAGGGAGACAGACTTGCTATGGTCAAGAATGTGTGTGCATAGTAAAAGAAAACAGTGCCACTGAGGCGTTATCTGACTGCTTTGTTATTCATTGCTTCTGTCCTACTGATGCGTAATTTATTTGCTCTGCATTAGATATTGCCACACAACCAACACAATGAAGAATCACTAATGCACTAAGCTGCAAACTTGTGTCTCCATCTGCCAGGGATTAGATGCCAGAAAAGACAGCTGCTTTTGCATTAAATGCTAGAACAACAATTACTTTTTACAATAAGGGCTGGAAAAATCAGACTACATTTTGCTCTTCTGATGAGTAACCAGTTTCTTGCTAGCATTACCCTGATTACTTGACCACAGTCTGCATTTTTATAGCTCTCTTGATCTGTGCCCTTAAACAGACTGGATTAAAATGTGCAAAACATTGTGTGATCCAACCTGGATAGTGCAAAGCAAGGATCTGATTTTAGTTATTCTGAGAGTAGATTTATGCAACAGACAAGATGACAGAGACAGAAATGCACCAAAAGAGCTGACAGAGAAGCATCCCGCTATTGTAGGTGTATGTCAGTGCACTCCTTTGCTTCTATCAACATCACCACACTTTCTGTGGCAGCATTGGGAATAGGTGTGTAACACACTTCAAGGAGCAGGCCTAAGACACCGCTGCCTTTTCAGTTTGGTCTTAATCTCTGTTTGCAAAAAGCAGGCAGGAGACTGTCGTTCTGACTGCATTGCATGTAGCAGCACTGGTATGAAGTCACAAGCAACAAGACAGTGGGGAGCTACACCTGAATTATGCTGCCACAGGTTTCTTTTTTTAGATTCATTGTCTCATGGCTACCTGGTCATCTGAAGTAGAGGATTGTCCTCTGATATTCCCCACCTGGTTTCAAAAATGAAAAAAACAAAGTAATCTGATGAAGTTGTGTCTCTTCAGAATGCTTCTTGGTCTGGTCTGACATCACACAGCTCTTAACCTCAGCTATAGGAAATGCTAAGCAATTTGTAGTGTTGGCACAAATCCTGCTTTACAGAATGTTTGGATGGGTGTTTTCCANCTACTTGTGGTAGTAACAAATTATTTTCCTGTTTCTTAATCAGTATTCTTCTAACTTTAACAGCCAATTAAGAGACCACATACTGTACAGGCATCAATTAACAGGATGCTTTTTCAGTGCTTCAATTAGCATGGCACACAGGAAACGGCTGATGAACAAGTTAATCTGTTGGCTAGGCATTAAGTTTACATCCATTTCTGCAGCTTTTTGTGGTCATCTTACTGTCTGGAAAGATACCCTGAAGGAAAACCTTCCCTCTGAATCACAGTTCTGACTTCTGTAGTTACACTGTACTTTAGCAGCTGCAGGGGGAGGTTATATTCTGTGCCACTTCTACTTTGTTTGAAGCCTGCCTAAATTTAAACTGATGACAGGGCTGAGGAGCTTGATTTTGCCATCTCAGAACAAACAGGGGTTGTTTGGCTTGCATGCCAGATCTCCCAGAAAGGGAATGATAGCCAAAGGTTTTGTGCAGCACTCGTTGCAGTGGAAGGAAAGCAAAGAAGGGACTTGTCCCCAGGAACCTGCAGTCTAAGACAAGCACAAACTGTGCTACAAACAAGTGCATAGTTCAATAACTATTAATGATAACTATAACTGCACGCTGGCAGCCCAGAAAGCCCATCCTGGACTGCATCAGAAGAAGCGTGACCAGCAGGTCATGGGAGGTGATTCTGCCCCTCCACTCTGAGCTTGTGAGACCTCACCTGGAGTGCTGTCTCCAGCTCTGAAGTCCTCAACAGAGAAAGGACATCGAACTGTTGGAACAGGTCCAGTACAGGGCCACTAGGATGATTAGAGGNTATGATTCTATGATTCTACGATAAAGAGTGGAAATAATATTTCTTGGTTTCCTGAGGATTTCTCTCTGAGATGATGGATGTAGATAGATAAGATAGATATGGAGGATGAGGCAAGTGTTGGCAAGGGCTTTGTTAGCAATTAAGAGTGTTTGTAAAGTTTTCTCACTGCCTGGATCTAGCTTCATCAGCTTCTTCCCATGGTCAGCCTTCTTTTAGCAGAGGCGGTGTGTTTTCTCACTGCTGCACAGCCACCTACTAGCAGGTAATCAGCTTTTTGGCTTTCCTGTCAAACTGAAAATGACAATGGGTTCAGAGGTAGTCAGGGAGGCATCCAAAGTTCTTATTCCTGTAGGAAACTTAGCTAGGTTCCAGATAGAGTGGAAGCATAGGAAATAAATAGATATGTTGGAACTGGCAGCTATAATTGTGTTTTGAATTTTTTGTTGCTCTCTGCTGGTTCTTTCTTGTCTCCAGGGGTGTTCTGTGTTTTCATCAGGCAGAGGCAATTGAAAGAAGCAAAATAAATTAGTCTGTGTTGAACTCCTTGCTGTTCTTTCACAGAAGAGAGTAATGAATCACAGTCAACTATTTTGACCTTGATGGGAATTTTCCTGGAAGTAAGATGTTTGCCTTAGTGTTGTTCATATTGAGGGTGTCAGACTGAGTAGTAGTATTGGGTTACTTAGAGGAGTCGTGGTAAGAGGAGTGTGTCCTTAACGAGTAAGAACTATCATGTGAGATCTTTATTTATTGCAAGGAACGGCATAGACCCATGCATGAAGTCGAGGGCAGGTCAGCCAAAGCCAGGACGTCAGAATCTGGGTATAAATCACGTTAGATAGAAAAGTCCAACACAAAACAAGCAAAGAAAATCCCTGTGAAGCAGGTGGGATTAAGATGGAAATGACACTGATGGACTCATCAAATGTAGCTTTAAGGAAGTGTATTCTCTACCAGTAAAAACCCCTGCAGTGCAATGTCTGGCAACTTCCCCACCATCCAGAGTAAGGAGCAGAATGCAGTTTGTGCTGACAGCCAGCTGTACAGCAGTCTGTTTTTTTACCATGTTGGTTAAAACTGGGATAGCTTTTATGAAGCCAGAGAAGCCTGTTCACACCCAGACACGTGAGCAGTATGGCTGAGGAGGAAGCCAGCTGTCCTTGTGATCCCAGAAGATTAGCCTGGGAAAACAACAGAGAGGCAATAAATGAGCAACCTTTAGTAAAAAATGTTGGTAAACAAAATGCTAATTTGCTTGACAATGCAATATGATACTCAGGCTGGTGCAAGGGTAGAGCTCATCTCTAAAACCTCCTTGGTTTGTCCCTGGTAAAAGCTGGCAGTCTCTGCTATTCACAGAGTGGTGTCACACATGGCACTCTGGTCTCCTGATGTGAAATGATGACAAATCTGAAACATGTACTGGATTTGCATTGGAAGAGGAGATGAAAACCAAGTTTTTATAGATTTTAGTTTGTGCATGACTGTTGGGTGTGTACTATATAAAGCTATCTTATAAAAGACCTAAACAAATATTAATTCCAACCTCCCCTCTTGCTACTTGCAGAGGAAAATAAGGCACAGATGCTGTCAGCCTGCAAGTGTCAAGGCAAAAAGTGTGTCTACTAAGACAAATCTGTGATAAATGTGTTGTTTACTCCTCCATTTTATTTTTAACTTCATATTCTAAACCATTTTAATGTTTTTTATCCATCTTCGTTGACCTTGAAAATCTTTTATCATAAAAACAAATTATTGCAGAGCAAAGATCAGCTATTGAACAGAACACAGCCTGCTATGTTGCAAAAGGAATCACTAGGTAATTAAAAGCAGACTCTAAACAGATTGTTTGGAGCACATTCTGCACACACACAGGTGGTAGCGGCTGTCATATGAATGAGAGGTGAGGTGCTCCATACTGCCTTGTTAACATAATCTTGTTAGAATGACTGACTTTTTCTTCTTTTTTGATGGACCTAGGTAGCAGCAGGAGGAAACACTTAAATGCAGAGACTAGGCTTAGGGACCTGCATCAGTGTAGGAGTAAGTTTCTTCTTCATCACAAATTCTCCACAGTGTTTTCACTTCATTTGTCTTTCCAAAATGTCTCCCACTAGTACTCAGGACCTGGCTCCTGTTATCTCTCTAAGGCACTGGAAGGTGAAAGTATCTATCAGGAAGATAATTCATGTTCATTCATGTGGGCCAGCAGTAGCTGGAGAAGGACCAAGAATGCTTAGCCTGGAAACAATCCATTAGACTTTTATTACAGAGACATCTTGCATTTTATGCCTGCAACTTCTAGTACGCGCTGGTGAGATGGTAATACCTCATGAACTCACACCATGAGAGTTTCAGGGGTAAAGCTGTGAAAGATCCATACCAGCCTGTCCTGAACAGGCAGCTGCTGATGATTTTGATGCTCTCATGGTATCCTGGCATTCTCAAGTTTCAGTGCTGAAAGACTGGAGGAGTTGATTGGCCTAAACACAATGTCTTGAAGACTTCACAGCTATGACCTTCTGACATGTACTGCACCAAATGCATTCTGAAGTCTACATACATTTTGAATTTTGTTGTTTCACTCCAATTTTCCACAAACTGAAACTGTCTTTTAGAGTTCTGTCACATTCTGTGCTTTCTTAATGGCTCACAAAGCATCCTGGGTCTGGGGCTTATCTTCTAGCTGCATAAAATTGAGGAGAAAATGAACTTAACAGGTCTCAAACTTTTTTAGCAAATACCAAAGTAGCATTTTTGCATGGAGGACATGATACAAAGCCACTGCATCATACATGGTCATCTGGGGTCCAGTTCAACTCCAGCCGATGGAGATTGAGGAATTTTAACACAGGTGACCAGAAATCCTGTATCTGAATGCATGTAATTGCAGAATGAAAGCTCTTATTGATATGCTCAGGTCTGCATATGTCTTACTTTCACACAACAGTGTTTGGGAGACAGGCTTGAAGAATGTGTGCTTTCATCAACCAAACCACAAGGCAACATACATCTCTGGTAGCTTCTTCAAAAGCACCTCCAGCAGCGTTTCACTAACCAGTATCACTGTTTGAAAAGCTTTGAGAGAAGCCACTGTAAGAGCCATGTGGACATTTGATAGAAAGGAGATGTGTGATAGCAAGGGAAATATTAGATGAAGGGAATGCAAATGGTACAGACAAATTTGACATCTTTTAAACACGTACAACATCTCTCAGCACTGAATACTGCATTCCAACCTTCAAACACAAGACTAGAAAGTAACAGGGTATTTGGCCTATGGCTCAGGTCCTTCATCTTTTATTTAATGTAGGTTGGCTTAGTTTCAAGGCTTTCACCAGAGTTGCATCTATTTCTGTTTCTTGAAAGTCTGGCCTACCATGTTTGATCACGGTGTACATTGCTCTGTTTTTGTGATTTATTTGGTATTTCATGTCTGAGGATTCTCAGTCTTCTGAGTACCTCAAGTTGTGCTGAGTGCTATTTTTAGGAGAAAAGAAGGATATCAAAAAGTGTGAGAAAAAAGGAAATTTATTGCTTTTCAAAAGAAGCTGCTGTTTTAAGGCACTCTGGCCAGCGGGAGAGGCCAGAATCTCTCTTGAGCAGATGAACAGAGGAGACAGTCCTTCTGGGTTGAAGGGGGACAGTGCTCCTTCCCGGTCCATTTTAGAAAGCAGCACATCTCTAAAGACAAGAAATTAGATAGAACTGTGTGTTACCAGTGGACAAATTTTTCTGAGTTCAGAAGCCTGGGAAGGCATCCAAAGGATTTCTTTGTTTTTCCATCCTCACCACTGTTGCCTTCTGAAACAGAAAAGGTACCGCTTTTGCAGACAGCAGAAGAGCCTGCTATTCTCCCCTTCTGTGATTGGAGTGCTTTATAGACCATAAAAATCTATTTACGTGGCCCCAGTGCCCTTTAGATGTCAGCCCCTCTCTCATGCAGGTCTTTCCCAGGCAGACTGTTTTTCTGTTACTCAATGACAAACCAAAGGTGTTCCGCATCATCTCAGTCTCTTTCAAACAGTTGTCCATTTGTGCATACTCAGTTGTATATATTTGGCTGAAGGTCTGACCACTGAGGATGTGATGGAGAAGTGTATCCCAAAAGAGTTGGGAGGAGCAGAGAATCACCTATCTTTTTAATGCGCAGTATTTTTCTATTCAGTTCTACCACAATAAATGTCAGGTGTTTTACAGGTTTATTGATATTTCTGGAGCAATCTGCTTTATTTCTCCCCCATTTCCTACAAGCTGCACACGCTGGTACCTCCCAACTCAGGGAACCCAGGCTGAATGGAGTTTCCAGCACAGATAGCCCTCAAGTGCCCACACTGGCCAAGCAATTTCAAAAGCGGTGAGTCCTGCTGCTGCAGTTGTTTTCCAGCTTTCCCTCTGTCGTGATTTCAGCTAAATTTTACCAAAACCAAATTGACAGATGGCCCTTCCTCCACCCAGAAAGAAAGGAGAGGAAGGGATGTAGGAGTTTAGAAAAAAAATTAAACTACTTTAATGAAGTGTTAATACTAAAATTAAAGTAAGAAGAAAATAATGAAATAGATACAGTGTATACAGAACCATATCAAGCTCTCAGGATGATGATCACATCACCAGCAGGCATTGGGAAAAGCCCCAGACTGGACTCGGTGATCGACAGGAGCTGAATTCCAGATCTGGGGTCAGGAACGCTCAGATCAAGGTCAAAGGCAGGTCAACAGACAGGGTCCTCCTTAGATGTTGGCCATCGAAGAAAGAGAGTTGACCCTTTGATCCCTCAGCTTTTATACTGAGCGTGATGCAGATGGGATGGAATACCC
>VXBW01003593.1:19915-33671 GCA_013400375.1 Thinocorus orbignyianus | reverse complement strand
GTAAAATTGTAAAACAGAAAATTCGTTTGTTTTACCTCAAACCAGGACCCCCTCCCCTTGTGGAGGGAAGTCTGGGGACAGTGAGTTTGCCGCTTTTGCCACCAAAGGGGAGGTGAGGAGAGGGAAGAGCTGCTGCTGTTGGATGGGGGAACCTTCTCACACCAGTGCTTTGTGCATGCTCTGGCTGTCTCTCAGTGGTAACATGACCAACAGTTGGGCTTCTGGGGTGCTGGTGTGGGCAATGCAAGTAGGATTGTGGCCTTTTGCAGCCTCTTGTAGTGGTGGTACCATCTCAGAGCAATGTCCTGAGAAGGCAGCCAACTTTTGTGCCCTTTCTCTTCTCTGCCGACCAAAGGCATTGCTCAGCCTGGTGAGGTTTCTTCTTTGCCCTCTCTTTCTCCTTCCCCCCTCCCCCTCAACCAGACAATTAAGTGATTTAGACTGAAGTAATAGCAGCAATCGTTAGCAAGAGTCAGAAAGGGAATTGCTATGCAAAACAAACAAACTTTCAGCAGCAGTCCATTTTTAATATACTCTGCAGCACATTTAATAAAGTAATTCTCCAGTGCATCTGAATGTTTAAATATACCTGCAAAGGAGAAAAGCCACTGGCTCATGCAAAATTGCTCTAAAATAAATCATTAATTTTGATACATTGAAAATTCAGCAGGCCTACACTGAATTATGATGTTGGGTTTTTTATGAGTAATTCAATGCAAATGAGAATTATTTTTTTCTTTCATGCATGCAGATTTTATCTCAGGTGGCAGATTTTGGTTTAGTCAATATAAACTTCTTGTCTTTTGGAGCATATACACATTTCTGATGTTATCTCCAGATTAGCAGAAGATTTTATTGACATGATGTGAGGAGTAGCCTAAATAGGGAGAAAATACAATATAATGTGATACAAATAAATTGCTTGTTTCCTTGTCTGTGAGTAAAATGCAAGTTTCCAGGACCTGAGTAAATGGATTTTATACTTTCAGAACCTGTCAGGTTTTTGCTTGGAAGTGGGGAGCTTGGGATATTTTTATCTTGGCCTTTCATATTTATCCCTGTTCCATTTGTCACGCTTGTGAGGCACCCCTGATATTATGAGGAAACGCTGATTTCTCATTCACAAGCTGCTTTGTGCCCTTCACACAGTATTGAACTGTGTTCGGTCAAAGACCCACTGTGTGCGTGGGACCGGAGGGCAAGCGTTTGTCCTCTGAGAAACTTAGGCAGCTGGAAGAGCTTTTTGTTGGTGCTCTTTGCAATCAGCTCTACCTGTGTCAGTACACCAAAATGCAGATAACACATGAGTGCAGCACAGGGCTATGTGGCAGTCGGGATGTGGGTCTAAAGCCAGTTAAACCATCTTCTCGGTGCAGTGTAGCTGTGAAATCCCAAATCCAGGTGAGTAGCTTACTTTATAGGTGGATTATTCACCACTGTTTTTGTCTGCCTGTTGTATCTGTGCTGTCATGGGTATCTGAATTGGCAAATTCTGAAGTAGCTCAGGCATATCTTGCAGATACACACTCAGACTTCCTCAGAAACTTGCAGAAACACAGTGCAGGGGTTTCCAGGCTGTGGTTACTGTGGCACCACTGCTATGGGGCCTGGTGGCAGCCGGGTTGCTGCAGAGCCCAGATGCAGGATGTGCTCTGACTTCTCCACTTTATTGGCAGACTGACTAAATCCTGCCGGTGTGTCTAACAGTATCGGTGTGCCCAGCCATCTCTTCTGACTGTATGACCCTTTAACACCTTCGATCCAGTGGTACAGTTTATCACATTTTATCTTAGGTCACCATCTCCCAGGGCTGTGGAGAGCACAGTCTCTGGTGGGATTGCGTGACAGCAAGGAAGCTTCTGTCCTGGGAACACCATGACTGAGATGAAGAGGATCAAGTTAAGCGTTCCCTCCAGTAGCATCTCCTCTGTTGAGCACAGTATGTGCTGAGCACTTGTTCTGCCTGCCCCAGCCATTTCTCGCCCTCTCCTTGCTCTGGAGGGAGGGTGAGGTGGATCATCCCCCTGCCCTACCTGCACCCCCAGAAGCCCCATGGTATTTCTCTCAAATCTGGGAGGACTCAGTCACTGCCAACAGATCAGAACTGAGACCATACTGTAAGGATTTTGCCAAAACCAACTGGTGTTAGGTGAGGGCTACAAGCTGCTGCTAAGAAATTGAGTTTGCAATTTGCCAATACTCTCTGCTTTTGTGGTGTTTGTACCACTGCAGAGGAGACAGGAAAGCTTCACTCTGCTTACTCTGTGGTGGGTGTGAGAAGCTGTGCAAGCTGCAAGGCAGCAGTGGTGTAGCTCTCCATTCACAAAGCCCAACTTCATTGCAGAGGTGCCTACTAGAGAAAAATGGGCTGACTAAATTAGACTCTTTCAGTGTGGACTAGGAAAAGTGGAGATATATTTTAATGTGGAAGAAGAATAAAAATCTTTCCTTGCGAAATTGCTATCTACAGAGAAGGATGGTGATGATTAAGGCACTAAGTGAATCAACAGCAGCAGTAATGTCACAGTGCAGTGGAATGTGGCAATATCTCGTAACTGGGCAATTAAGATTTAATTAGCAAGAATTAAAAACCTGATTAATAGAAAACAAGTTTTTCCTCCAAGGCAACTTACCTGGTCTCCAGTGCAAGACAATCTACGGGCAGATAATAGCTAGAAGTTGTGTACTATAGGCAGGTGGAAAAAAGGCACTGAGCCATGATGGAGGGAAAATTACCTTTCCATCTGGAGTTATATTAATTGAAGGAACTCTTGAAGCAAACACATTTTAGGCAAATATAGTGTAAACCACCTAGAAGTAAAAGTAGATTTCCATTTCGTTAACCTTCTCAGACAATACGCTTCTGGTGAAGCTTGCAGTAATTATTACCATTAGTGAAATTAATACAACTGTTGTCCTCATTCATGTATCGATGTAAGGTTTCTTTCATATGAAATAGGCATTTTTCTCTAAAATCCTAAACTTTAAGGCATGACCATTGTTCTTCCATCTGGGAAGCATAAGAAAAAGTTTTCCTTGAAATCCCTTTGCTGACCTCAGCAAGATGCCAAGCTTTTGTTTACGGTAGAAATGAAACAGTAAACCAGGGTAATACATCAGGTGTGTCTTTGCGAGGGGCAGGACCTGAATGTGTAAAACCTCTTTGGACCTTTATTGGACTGATGAAGAAACTGTAGGAAAACTGGGAGCAGGTAACTGTTTCCTGCCTTGGCTCTTAGGGGAGACATTTGCCAGAGTCTTTCCTCATTTACAGAATGGATGCCCTCCATCTCAAGGCTCTTTCGTCAGCACAGTAATGTGCTGGGTGGAGCACAATACATCTAGGGACTTCCCAAAGTGATTTTGCTCAGAATGGAATCAGAATCTGAAGATTTGAAACTATGGGACTGGGCAAAAGTTTGGAGCCCTTAGGATCTTACACTGTTGTCCAAAACTCTGCTGTTTTGGACAACTGATCCTGATGCTGTATGGTAGCCTTGCTGTCCACAGGAAATGTTCCTAAATAGCTACTGAATGCTGTTTTTTTTCCACTCAGATGTTTGTAGAAATGTTACTGGTTTCTTTGCAGCAACCAAAAATCCTTTCTGTCAAAGGATGTGAGTGTTCTTAAGCTGCACAATCTAAAGGAATTAGTGTCACTACAAATCCTGTTTGACAGCAGCTTTTAATTTTTTGGGCTGCCTATCTCATTTGCAACAGGAAAGGAAATGGATGTGGAGGAAAGTTCTGCAGCTCCACTCCTGTTGTTTCCTTCGGCTGTCTGTCTTGTGCTGCCAGGACAACCTTGAGAACATAACTGATAGCTGCAGCATTTGTCAGTATCAACAGAGAGCCTAAGACTTGCTTAAACCCAGAAGTAATCATTTAAAGGTTTATGATTTGTATGCCAGTGGTATTTTCTGCGTATGTGTTGCTTCATTCTTCAAAACATCGAGAGAAAATTAAGTATTTGACTTCAAAAATCTCGAGTGATCTTGAAAACCACTAGCAGAAGGCAGACAGGCTGAGAAAAGCAGTGGATTGAATAATTTTTTCAAAGAAGGCCTTGACTTTCATTTGTGAAATGCTAATTTATAGTGAAGCCTCATTTTCTTTTCCTCAAACGCTCTTAACTATAAAGTGAAAGATATGCATAACTTTTGTCAACAGCTGTTAATGAGTCAAAGGAGACAAAAGAATCCATGTCAAAAATGGAAACAGAAAAGTTTCTTTGGAAGGCCACACCAGAGGGGTGGGAATGCCCTTGTCCTGCCAAAACCATTCCCAAAATACACCATTAAACCACCCAAATTGCATCCAGCAGGACAAAATAGACTGTGTTTACAGAAGACCTCCAAAGCTGATGAACAGATTTGGGTTGCTGGCTGCTAGCAACCTCCCCAGAACGGTTAGGTCAGGAATGTGTCTCTTGGTCTTGGGAAGTGAGGGTGGAGGCACCAATGGAAGCAATCTTCTCGTAGGTCAACAGCAAATGGGTGGCAGAGCTGTGACCTGAACGCCAGGAGCAGTGTGCTTCTGAGAAGGGACAACCGAAGTACTCTGCTTAGAGCAAATTGTGGTGATTCAGGATTTATACTGGATCTAGTTATCAGTCCAAGAATTTTCTCTTAAAAGATGGTGGAATCTGGGGTTTTTTAGGACAAATGGGTGACCTGGCCTTCTTTGGACTGTTTTGGAGAGCAAGAATACTGTGACAGCAGATTATGTGTTCTCAATAATTTAAGGATACAGTTTGCCTCTTATTGTGTAGTCCAAGTGTTTTATTTTCAGAAATGTGCAGAAATACTAATGTCACAGTCCAAGAAAAGAAACATATTCATTATTTTAGTGGCATATTTAAAACCAAGTAGCCCAAAGCTTTTGTTGTTTGCACAATAATAAATAGGGAATTTGGTTTTAGCTTTCGCAGATGGAGGAACAGGGCTGTTGAGTGGGAGAATAATAGATGCGGGTGGTAGAATAGTTTCACAGCACTAAATTATTCAGTAATGTTGATTCTATTCTAGTAGCTTGGTAACTGAAGGTGTTTGGAAAAATTACCATTGCCTCACAAAATCTACCAGCAGAACATTTACCTGAGCAGAGATCTTTGAAATGATCATGTTATTTTATGGACCCATTGAAGGTGGCTCCTGGCTGACTGATTCTTTCTGTGTAACAAGACAGCAGGAGAGGAGTAACACACCCTTCTACAGGACGTATTTATTCATATCCTTTATTGAAGGATCCTGATGTTACACAAATGTTGCTAAGTCAAAATTCCTGTTCTTGAAGCTGAATGTTGTAAGAGAGTAATGATAGAATTATACTGCATTGCAGCTTGATATATACGTGAACTAACTGACTCTATAGAACTGATAGAGCAAGAGAACCTCTGGAGGTCTCTGGTCTCATCCACTCAGAGCAAGGCAATCTGCTTCAGGTTGCTTGGGACCTTGGGCAGCTGAGTTCAAATAGCTGCAAGATGAGACCAGAGATCTCCTTTTCTGCAACTGGAATGAGTCCAGCTCTGCCATCTCCATATCTTCCTGGGAGGTAGTTGAGGAATGTTCAAAGGTCTTTTTTTTAGTTTGCACTGAATACCTCTGCTTCCTTGACTGTGGATTTGCATCTTCACTCATATCTAAAGGGGAAAAACAGTAAATATTTTGTCTGAAGATTTGGGTCTCCTGAAACTGGTGGTAAAAACTTCAAAGTCTAAATCTTTAGGTGCATTTTTTTTTTTCCAGTCTGCCAAATTCTGCTAGCTAAAGCATGGTCAAAAGGTCACACTATGTGTGAGAAAGATGATGGAGTAACCTTTGCCTGCTGCTGTGTAGGGCACTGACTTTTGTGCAGCTTGGAGGAAAAATGAAATATCAACAATCTGGGAGGGAAAAAGGAGCATTTGATGCTTTAGGTGAGAGACGGACTATGAACAACCTCTCAATTCAGGTAAAAATTGTTTATAATCCTGGTCTATTCACTGGAGACTCCATAGTCTCCCTAGCAACTATTTGGTATTTTTTGTGGCAGTTGATAATTGAACTACTTTAAAGTTGGAGTGACTGGTCGGCTCAGCTGTGACACAAAGCAGCCTGTGGTTTCCTCTGCAGCTGCTGTATGGACAAGGGGGAATCGCTGAAACTGCTTCTCTTCAGTTTCCACTAGCAAACAGGGATGTCTTTTTAAAAAATACTCTAAAAAATGATAGGTGCAATAGCTGGAGGAGACAACACTGCAGTTCATGATTTTCCCGGCTGTGGGAAGTGATCTCAACATCAGCACTAGTGGTCACACTGGTTGGTGGGAAGCTATTTGGTCTTTTATGCTTCTAGCAGCACTCCTAAGGAGGGATGCCAATTTAGTTCTTTTGTTAGTTTTGTCTTGGTCATGTCGCTCCATCGCCTTAACCTGAATCACATTTGACTCATAAAGAAATGGGCTCCTGAGAGGTTTGGATGGTTGATTTTCAGGATCTGCACAAGGCCCTAGAAAAAGCTTGTGCCATGGAACTCTTAGTCTAAATGTAGAGTATCCTTTCACATGACTGGGTGTGACAGGGTTTACCATTTTTGAGAAACAACAACTCTTTTTCCTTCAGGCAGCAGAACAGAGATAGCTGTACTGGGACATTAACCCACTTGAAGTCCAGCAGTATAAAATTAAAAAATGTTTGAGAGAAACAAACTGACCGAATCTGCAGTGACACCAAAGATATTAGCGCATATATCAAGTTTCTGCAAATCCACACTTAGAAGTCCCACCTTCTTTCTGTTTGGCCCCTGCATTAACTGATTTTATTCTTTGAAAAATCCAGCACTTGCCTTCTTTGTACTCCATACATTTTGAAACCGAGTATTCTCAACCTCTGAAAAACAAGTTCTAATTGAAATGAAAGCATTTTGAATGTCTTCTCAAATCAGGGCTTTTTTCCTCCAAATGACTGTTGGAAATCGTTTGTTGAGAGTCAAACAAATTCTCACCAAACAATTACAAACTTGCTTTCTTTCTTTTTAGGAGGGACTGATGTTTTCATCGAGGTCTGTTAATTCCCATTAGCACATGAATACCACAGCTTGAGTGCGAAATACACATATTATGTAATTTTTAACTTTCACAGCTCTAAACATACTTGTGTGTTTGGGTTTCTATTCATTCTCTGCTGTGTGCTGCCTCTATCTTATGCCTCTCTATAATGTGGTTACAACGGTCATTGAATTTCTAAGGTCTTGTCACAAATTTAACAATTTTTTTTTCTTTTTTCTATAGTGAACAGTGTGTCTTAATATTTGAATGTGTAACTCTTCTGACAGCATTTCTGATATCTGGTAGCTAGTGAGTGTGAATAAGGTGGATTTGTTTAACCTGAGAGAATCAAGCGAAAAGAAAACCAGATTCTCAGAGAAGTGAGTGTTGTCTTTTTATGAAACATTGTTTTGTTTTGTTAGTAAAACCGATGAATAAACTGTCAAAACTCTTTCATGCCTTACCATGTGGTTCTTAGAATCAGTAATTCTCTTAGAGCAGGAAGAATTCTTGCACAGTTCTGTCATTTCAGAAGACTAGCATTTGTTTCCTGGGCTTTAGTAAAAGCCTCTGAAATATCCTTGTGTGGTTGATCCTTGTTGATTTTTAGCAGACAGTTTTAAAAAAGGAAAGTTTGCAAAAATTTAATTTTTTGACTGGATGCAAAGCATCTCCTGGTCTCTTCCTCAGTCCTCTGCAGTCTTCAAGGGTTTCCAGGTCCCCTGAGGGCCCCAGGATAAGTGTTTCCTGATGTCAGCGTGCTAGAGAAAAGAGATTGCTAGCAGAAGGCCACTTTACCAGGATTATTTGTCCATGGTTAGCTAGGGAGGAGAGGAGATGGTTGCCATTTTGAGATTTGTAATGGCTGTAACCCAGCATTGCTGATGTGGCACACAACTGGATATCTAGTCCATATCCAATCCAGGTGCAGAAGATGGTGTCAGGTCTTATTCTAATTTTTTTCTTAGGACCAGAAGGGTTCTTGCTGTTTCAGATACGGAAATGGCACAAACAGAACAGGAAAACCTCCTCATTGGAAATCAATTTTCTATAAATTGCAACTTAATAGAATGAGAAATTGATGAATGTCCAGTGTATTCCATATGCTTCCATGTTTTATCCCGCTACTGTCCACTACAGTGCTAGCATCTGGGACACAGAGATTCATCATAGAATCATAGAATGGTTAGAGCTGGAAAGGACCTTAAAGATCATCAAGTTCCAATCCCCCTGCCACAGGCAGGGACACCTCCCACTACACCAGGTTGCTCAAAACCCCATCCAGCCTGGCCTTAAACACTTCCAGGGGTGGGGCAGCAACAACTTCTCTGGGCAACCTGTTCCAGTGCCTCACCACCCTCACAGGAAAGAACTTCTTCCTAATATCTAATCTAAATCTCCCCTCTTCCAATTTAAAACCATTACCCTTCATCCTGTCACTACACTTCCTGACAAAGAGTCCCTCTCCATCTCTCCTGTAGGGTCTCTTCAGATACTGGAAGGCTGCTATCAGGTCTCCCCAGAGCCGTAATGGGGAACTTTTCATCCTTTTCATCCTTTCAGCAGCTATTGCAGGTAAGGTCTTGCAGGCCACAGTTTGGATGTCACCAACCTGTAGCCAACACTGGCTGTGTAATCTAGAGATGGAAAGTCATGGATGCATTGCTACTTGTTGGAGGCACCTATTTCCTCTTGGAAGTCGAAGACAGAGAACCTGGCTAATCATGTAACTAATGGCATCACCCCTATTAATCATCTGCAAAACTAGCAGAAGTTGTCCCAGTGTAGACTGAGAAGGAGAGAAAATTTGAAATTAGTGTAAGATAGTGAAGTTCAAAGCAATACGTATCATTCTTGTGGTTTTTTAACTGTCCATGCTGCAATATACAAAACAGCCTGCATTCAGAAGGTCAGTTTCTTGAAATCTGGCACTTTTCCAGATTTGCATTTTCTAAAGCAGGTGGGCTCCATGTTGGCTGACTGTATTCTCTCTTGCCTCCTGCTGTTTCTGCTTAGATCCATAAGGTCTTTCTTGGTTTCTGTGCATGGATGTATTATGCTGCAGGTTTAGATGACAGATTCATCTACTCCTGATAAATCTTAATGGACAGGTTCTAAAAATATTTTCGTATCTTAGAGTAACTAGAATCCAGTTAAGTAAGTGAGAAAAGCAGTTATTTATCACCCTGCCAGAATAAATGAATTTTTTGGAGAGGATGTGTGTCTAAGCAACGCGACATTTGACACAAGCCCATCAGTTACAAACTGCATGGCACAGTGGTATCCAGCATAATCTCAGGCTGGGTGAAACTTTACCTGATTTCCACAGGCAGTTAAATAACGTTATCAGGGACCTGTTGCATCATTCAAAATGGAGGGATTCCTCCAGTTCCTGCTAGCTTAGAATCATAGAATCATAGAATGGTTAGAGCTGGAAGGGACCTTAAAGATCATCAAGTTCCAACCCCCCTGCCATGGGCAGGGACACCTCCCACCAGACCAGGTCGCTCAAAGCCCCATCCAGCTTGGTCTTAAACACTTCCAGGGATGGGGCAGCCACAACTTCTCTGGGCAACCTGTTCCAGTGCCTCACCACCCCCACAGGAAAGAATTTCTTCCTCGTATCTAATTTAAATCTCCTCTCTTCCAATTTAAAACCATTACCCCTTGTCCTATCGCTACACTACTGACAAAGGATCCCTCTCCAGCTTGACAAAACAAAGCTTCCTGCCTCAACATACAACTGGACAGAGAACAATCCTTTCTTTTGAAAGCAAGTTATCAGTGGTATAGATTCACTCTGCTGGGTACATAAAGAGTGTTCTTCAGAAACCAGGGTCACCAGTCACTTTTCATCCAGCATTGAATGACTCATGAGGTTAAGAGAATTGAGGCAATACCTCAGCTACTTTACACTATTTGTGGAAATTACTTGCTGAGGGCAAACATCTCAGTGGGGACCAGTGTCATTTGGGGCACTGATGGGCTGCTTGGTGCAAAGGAGTGTAATTCACATTGCACAGGTCCGGGACGGCCACAGGCTTTGAACTGGCATCTGAGTGGGTTAGCCAAAACAGTGGGTTTAAAGGCAGCCAAAGTGCAACTTTCATAATAGAGATTATTATAGTGCAGTTCACTTACTCAGCCTGGCTTAAATTGGGCAACGGCATGAGTAACTGCCCAGGTTTGATTTTTCAGTCAGTGTTTGCCAGTTTACCACTTCCCAGCACGTGCGGGACATATGCCTTCTGCTGTAAAACCTTAGCCAAACGCTGCAGCAGATGCTGGTGGGTAGCATGCTGGGGGAGTTTTCCTGGGAATCTTTTGTTTCTTTGCTAATCAATGTCTTTTTTTTCTTTTTCTTTCCTGCTCAAAACTGCTTTAGGAATCCACACTGAGCTGTATTTTACTGAGTAGCATGAGAGTCTAGTTGTAGGTGAAGTGCAGTCACTGAAGAGTGAGATCTAAAAGCAGCATGTTAAGCTGTAAGCAGTACCTGGCAATTTTCACCAAGAGAAGTGCACCATGTGAACTTATTACTTGTTTGCAGCCACAAAGGATGTGGAGAACGTAGCAATAATTTTCAGCTTGCAAGGAGGAAGCACAGTTGGCTTCTGTTTTGACACTTCAGACTGCCAATTTAACAAATTGGCAGCGAGGTGTTTTTTTTACCTAAGATTTGTACAGTAAATTAAATAGCAATTATGTTACAATGCTCTTGCACTCTGCTGATCTCAGAAGAAGTACGAGGTGCTCTGGGTGTTTTTGGGCTGGAGAATCCTATGCCTTCCATAAGAGTTACACATCCATCCTGTTACTCTGAGACATGTTTTGGGCTACTTTTACCTGTTAAGAGCACCTGTGCAACACTTGGATTAGATGCATTCTTCAGGCAAAGCACAAGGTTTGGAGGTTCAAGTCTCTTAGCTTTGACTGATAGACTTCACCACAGACAGATGTTGCATTCTCTCTACAGAAAAAAAAATTCTGTCACCTTGCACTTCTAAAATATGGCTGAACAACTTTTTAAAAACCTTCAAAACATGTATTTAGGTAACGTGTATAACAGTCTTCTCATGTGCAAGAAATTCATACCTTGTTTTACAGATGTGGTCCAAGCATATCTAAAATGTAATTTTCTGTATATACTGGTGCCATAAATAGCTATCAGAAGAATTAGGTATTTGGTTTGGGTAAATACATAGAGACAGCAAAGTATGAAATCTTAAGATAATAACTCAGAAAGCTCAGATTCATACATTTAAAATTCTGATGCGTTCTGCTAAGCAAGTGACCAAGCTCCACCGCTGTCTACAGGAATGAATCTGACCGTAGCCTTAAATTCTTATTTGATGCCACTCTCAATTTCTGTAAGAAAGCAGATATTTATTTTGTAATTGAGGGCAGAATTGTGTCCTGGGACTGATGCTGCAGTGGAGATGCAAATAGTCATAGCATATAGTGAGGTGTAATACTGACACTGGGAGGTGTTTATGGATTTTTCTTGGCATATTGTATCAGATGCTCTAGATAAATAGTGAAGTAATCCTTCATAGTGCTTGTATGACTAATTATCAGGCACACAGGTCGGACGTAGAGTTCCATATTTTTTCTCCCATGTGAAGCTACAACCACAGAGATTTTACATCTAGCACCAAAACAGGCTACTTTAGGATATTTCATGCTGGTGAAGGAAAGAGAACAGATACCCAACTAACCTTGTCTGTAAGAGTGAAAAACTTTTGTGGGGTAAGTTGTGGTTATAACATGTGCTGTGATTTAACTTAGGAGTGCGGTAATAAATGCGTGCTTGCTTACTGGCAATTGGGGAAATAAGGTATAGCACTCTTAATGCCCAGTAAATCCTTAGCTTGAACTGTATTTACGTGAACTCATTCTAATTAACAGTAATATGAGACCAACCAGGAAATGCACATCAGGGTAATTAGGATACTTTCTGAGTGATTAAAATTACTCTTCTTTTGACCTTTGCCATTTCATGTTATTACACCACCCACATCATTGCTTAAGCAAGGTATATAACCATGTGTTATAAGGCTTTTATTTTGTTCTGTGCAGTGAAATATTAAACCCTGAACCTCAGCTGAAAAGAAGAGAACAAAATAAAACTGGCNAGAGGGACTTGTCTGGAAGTCTGGTGATAGGACAAGGGGTAACTGTTTTAAATTGGAAGAAGGGAGATTTATATTGGATATTAGGAAGACATTCTTTGCTGTGAGGGTGGTGAGGCACTGGAACAGGTTGCCCAGAGAAGCTGTTGATGCCCCATCCCTGGAGGGGTTCAAGGCCAGGCTGGATGGGACTTTGAGCAACCTGGTCTGGTGGGAGGTGTCCCTGCCCATGGCAGGAGGGTTGGAACTTGATGATCTTTAAGGTCCCCTCCAACTCTAACCGTTCTATGATTCTATTATTTCATTTTATTATTTATTCTCAGCTTTTGTTAGTGTTAGAGCCCTAAACCCCAAGATGAACAAGAAGAAGGGAGCATCAAGTGAGAACTTACCCTAAACAGATAATGTTATTTTCTCCAAGTGAGGGACAAACTGTCTGGCTCCAGTTTCATGCACATCCATGTCCCTCCTGCAGGTCTTCCTTTGACACCAAATAGGCATTAGTTGCACCTTTGCTTACTTGTCTGTGCTTACTTTTTATTTATTTAATTTATGTAAGAAAGCTAATTAAGGCACTGCTATAATTGCATAAACTAATCACAGACTACATTTCTTTCCCAGACTTATTGGGTTTCCCCCAAAACACTACTCTATGAATGCTCATCTGTCCTGTTGACAGCGGTGTGTTCAAGCACAGAAAATTACAGATCCAACAGTCTTCAGATAAGGTCAGATTTTAAGAATATAGTCTTGACAGCCATAAAAGTAAGAGAGAAAACGAACTGAAAAATCTGTATGCAGGAATTCCCACTGACCTCCTGAATGTGTTGATACCTCTGAAAGCCTTCATGGGAATCCCAGCAAAAGTGATTAGAGTGCAGAAAAAATTGTGAAACTCTCTGAGGTGGTTCACCCAGATTTCATTCCCTTAGGACCTGGCTGGTACCATGGTAATGCATGGTTGGGATTCTAAATTTTCTGGATGTTGCAGGTTAAGCCTGGCCAGCAACTAAGCACTCACACAACCACACACTGACTCAGCCCTCTCCCATGGCATGTGGAGAAATGGAAGGAAAGTAAAAAGTCCTCTGCATTGAGATAGAGGCAGTTTAATACATGAAGCAAAAGCTGCATGCACAAGAAAAGCAAAGAAGGGATTTATTCACTACTTCCCATCCTCAGCCCACTTGCTGGAAAGCATGCCTCCAACACACAGCGTCTGCTTGGCAAGTGGAAAACAATAGCCAGAACCATAACTGTTGCTGCTTCTTCCTCCTTTCCCTGAGCTTTTATTGCAGATCATGGCGTTATATGGTATGAGAAATCTTCGTGGTTAGTTCATGTCAGCTCTCCCAGTTGTGTTCCCTGCTGACTTCATGTCCACAGGAGGGGGAGGTGGCAGCATGGGGAGGAGAGAAAGCCTTGACACTGTGCAAGCCCCGCTTGGCAGCAGTCAAAACATTAGCATCCTGCCAAGGTAGTTTTAGTAACAAGTCTAAAACAAAGCACCTCCAGGACTTCTGTGAGGTAAATTAACTCTATTCCATCAAGACCCAGCATAATCTTCAAATCCTGTTCCGTATCATTTGCATTAT